>JAVANC010000004.1:40404204-40966704 GCA_033319125.1 Parnassius glacialis
CATAGGAATAACTAATGCACGACAACGTACACTAAGCCTGAAATTGTAGAGTTACAGAGAATTCAATAAAAGACCAAAAAAAGGTAAGACTTCGTTGACAGCTAGTTTAAAAGTACTAAATAGTGTGAAAATACGCAGTAAAATGATATGTTATTGTGTAAAAACGTTACAGGATCCTATATAAATAAAGGTGATGCAAAATATAAATGCAGAAAATAAAAATCAGAATGGAAAAATAGTATAAAGTGATGCAAAATATGAATGCAGAAAATCAAAAACAGAATGAAAAAAATAGTATAAAGTGATGCAAAACATGAATGCAGAATATCAAAACAGAATGGAGAATTAGTGTACAATGAAATGTAAGTAGTAACACTACAATATATAATACTAAATACATTAGTGAGAAATAAAAGGTTTAGGTTAGGTTAACTACTTCAGTTAGTGTTTCCACAATTAAACACTATATATGATAAGCTCGACAACGTTGACATTTCGACTTGTGAGAGTTGAGGATTAGTCGCTCTGTACCTATGTACTATAGGATCTGTGTTCTATAGTAAAACTAGCTGACCAGGCAGACGTTGTTCTGCCCTTTCCAAACGACCATTTGCTTTTCCGAAAAAACTCCTGAAATTAGCAATAAAAAAATTCCGGGTCACTTATCGGCATAAAAACTATCCTATCTCCCAAGTTGGACCAAACTGCAAACAGTCTGCAATTTTTTTTTAAATCGGTTCTATCTGTTGAATACTTACAGCAACACGTGGTGGTTATACTTCCAAATTGTAGCTAATATTAAACGTTTGTATTTTTAACATAGCGCCATCTATTAAATATTTACTCAATCCAGTCAACAGATATCGTCAGCTGACAGAATCGTTTGGAGCTAACAGATAATTGTGACTGTCAAATAATAGACAAATAATTTTCAATAAAATAATATTGTATTGCGACTATAGATTGAGATGTAAGCTATCCTATCTTTAAAGTTGGACCAAACTGCACATTGACCAAAAATTTCATTGAAATCAGTTCAGTAGCTTAGGAGTCCATCGCGGACAAACAACGTGACACGTACTTTTTATATATAAAGATATGATCTCCTGTATAAACTCCGAAAATCGTAATTTTTCACAAATAAAGAGAATAAATTTTTCTGTGACAGATGTCGTTTCCTTAAATAATGCTCCGCAGCGCCAAATTGCAAAATTTATTTACTATCTGGCAAAATATTATTTACGAAAACACAAGCCCATAATCACTGAAATGACAAAACGTGAACAGTTATGGTTTGGGGTGCTATTTGCGTCGCCAGCAAAGCCTACCCTATTTTTATGCGAAAATGATACGCTTTACGTGGGTATATATTTTATTAAATTGCTGAAGAACTCTATTTACTACAAATCTTGTTTTCAGTAATTTGAAAACACAAAATAAGAAGTAATAACTTTGCTTGAAACTTCTAAAAACACATTGAACACTTAACATATCATGATAAATAAGAATTAATGTTTATTCCATCGATTACAGCGCCTTTACGCCTTTAGAATTAATTCAGTAATTTATTAAATTTTAAGTTGGTATATTAAAGGTGTATTTCACTTACACCTCTCGAATAGGACCTCTTAACTAATAAAACCATGAAAGGTCTTTTGCTTTGAGAAAATAAACAGTCTAGGTTATGGTGTTAGTTAAGAGTTGGTAAGTACTTTTTAGTAGTTAATTATTAGATTTCGTGATCTTCTAAAATTGTAAAATACAATGTTTATACAATATAATTAAAAATTAAAAATTTTGTACAGCCGTCTTCAATAAAAATTGTTAAGAATAACTCAAAAACTATTGGTCAGACCTTGATCAAATTTATATGGGACTACAAAGGAAGCATCAGCTTTCAAATAAAAAAATAATCATCGAAATCGGTTCACCCAGTAAAAAGCTATGAGGTAACACACATAAAAAACATAGGGTCGAATTGAGTACGGGCTCCTTTTTGAAGTGTGTAGAAAATGGCAACATTCTATTTTTTGCATTTTTAATTGGTACGAATATCAGCTTAAGTGAGCTTTTTAAAAAATGTTTGAATGTGGTTGTTCCTATTTAGAAAAAAAGGAATATTTCCTTTGAGAGAAATTTGATATCTTCAATATTTAATGTACTTTCCCTCCATGTCCCGGTTCCATTCTGTATATACATTATATACAGGGCTATTCTTCAAAGATTAGCCAAATTTTATATTTTAGTTTGTCGTGTAGAGACAATTAAGAACAAAAAGAATCTAACCTAAGAGCAACAAAACAACAAAAATACAACAAAACAAATAATATATTTAAGATTCAAAAATATTTACAATTTTATATAACAAAAATGGAGTATGAATATGAGGATGGATGATGCGATTTACAGATTATTTTAAAAAAAGTAATAAAAAAAGAGATTAGTGCCGAAGCCGAGTCGGAAGATCCAAGGTGTGCTCTCAGCGCCTGGAACGAGCACGCACGGCGTAGGTGAGAAGGCGTGGGCGTCTCTAGGCGGCGACCTCCGGTGAATGTGGTAATTGCGGGATCCGGCGATTTCAGGCCAGACAGGGGCTTGCAGGATCCTCGGCGGCTTCAGACATCACAGAAGCCTGCAGGATCCGGTGACTGCAGGCGGAACAGAGGTTTGCAGGTTCCGGTGACTTCAGGCGGAACCGAGGTTTGCAGGTTCCGGCGACTCCAGGTAGAACAGAGACTTGTAGGAACCCGGCGACTTCAGGCAGAGCAACGGTTTGTAGAGTCCAGCGACTTCAGATAGAGCAGAGGTTCGTAGAGTCCAGTGGCTTCAGGTAGGACAGAGGCTTGCAGGATCCCGGGGCAGAGCGGCCCCGGGATAAGGCCTTTAGAAGATGCTTCCAATTCGAGAACTGAATCAAGACTGTCCTGTATTCTCCAATTGTTTGGCTTTTATACCTTTTCAGAGAGAACGAGAAATTATTTAAATTAAAACGAAATTTATTGTAAATGACCTACAGCCAAAAAGTATTTATGTAGAAAGAACATCATACCAGAGACGAATTTAAATAAAAGTTACCATAACAACCACAAAAACAATGGTTGTCAAATTGAGGAATTTTTAGTTTTAGGACTGTTATTAAGAAACTATTACATTTAAGTAAGAAACGAGATAAAAATCACATAGGAAAAACTAATGCACGACAACGTACACTAAGCCTGAAATTGTAGAGTTACAGAGAATTCAATAAAAGACCAAAAAAAAAGGTAAGACTTCGTTAACAGCTAGTTTAAAAGTACTAAATAGTGTGAAAATACGCAGTAAAATGATATGTTATTGTGTAAAAACGTTACAGGATCCTATATAAATAAAAGTGATGCAAAATATAAATGCAGAGAATCAAAAACAGAATGAAAAAAATAGTATAAAGTGATGCAAAACATGAATGCAGAATATCAAAGCAGAATGGAGAATTAGTGTACAATGAAATGTAAGTTGCATAACACTACAAGTTCAAATATATAAATAACGATAAACCAATACTACAATTTTTGAAAATACGAGTAAATAAGGCTTCTACTTTTAGCCTTAACGTAGGTCTAGGGTAGGTATAGGTCTTCAAAAATGATACATAGACGAACAAATTATAACGTGGTAGAGCCATGCTGCAGCTGTATTATGGTTGTAGCACGAATAGGTCAGCTTGACCGGGGAAGGACCACGCTCTCACAGAATACCAGCGTAAAATACCAACTTAATGCTGCTGTGTTTCGTATGGTGAGTGTAGAGAACCGGAGACCCTCTTTACTGGAAACGAGGCATTCTATCTTAGTCCTTACGGGTGACAACGCACCTGCATTTTGATTCGTAATCAAAGATAGATGTAGATGTCTATGGGCCACAGCAACCACTTACCATCAGGTGGACTGTGTGCTCGTTTGTCACCCTTATCCTATAAAAAAAATGAAATTATCTCAAATTGAACGTGATTTATGGACAACAACTACGCGTACGCGCGCTTATGTGTGTGCTATTCAGTTTATAAAGTTTGTACCTTATTTTCTCAGTGACACACTCACTACTAATACTAAGTTAATAACTACACGACGCGAATTATGATTCCAATTTTCCCTTCTCATTTGTAACGGGCTTAAGATTATCATAATAAATTTGTGATTGAAGCGTCAGTAGCCTCATGGCAGAGCGTGGACCGCAAACTCGAAAGGTCGTGGGTTCGAATCCGCCATTCAACTACTATCGTGAACCACTTCTAACACAAGCATTTTAAGCTTACAAGAAGTGGTTTAAGGGAATATTAGTAATATTTAATTGCATTATTAACATTTTTTTATTTTTAACAAAATTTGATTATCAACGACGTAACCGATAACTTTCATTATTATGGCGTATTTAAAAAATTGGAATAAACAATATACAACTAATTTACGCAAGTAGTGCCAATAACTAATACTGGTTCCTCAAAATGGAATCCGTTTCTCTCTATGGATAGAGCACGTGTTCTTAAATTATTTTTTACACTGAAGTCTGTCTGAAGGAACTGAGTCGTGTCGATACCACCATTTTTCTTGGACTAACACTAGACGCGAAGCGTCAATGGAGTCCCCATATATCACTTCGATATCCACCACTGAGAAACATAGTAACTTATTTCTTTACAGTGGGGTCCAAGGGGAAGATTGGCGGATATAGCAACTTTTTCCCCAATACCCGTCACTGGGAGACGGCGAGAATAGACAAGCAAGTTCTACTTATACATTTTTTGTTAATTGTATGAATATAATGAAATTGAAAAAATCTTTTAGTATGAAACATTTTTTTTTATAGGAGAGGGGGCAAACGAGCATGCGGCTCACCAGATGGTAAGTGACTACCGCCGCCCAAGAACAACTGCAATACCAGGGGAACCAGCGGAATTACAGAAGCGTTGCCGGTCTTTTAAAAAGGAGTAAGCTCGAATTCAATGATATATCAAATTTATAATTAGTCCTATGAAATATTTATACGTAGGTAACATTTTTATTAATCTTCAAGCAAGCCCGCATGCGGGATTCAAAAAGGCATGTCCATAATAATATTTCTTTAATGCTAAAAAATGTAAACTTTAGATAAATAAGTGCCCGATTATCCTACAATGCATTCTGACTTGACTTACGAACGAGTATATATGAAATTTAATATCAAAAGCTCTCAAGTTGACAGTTGGTTGACAGTTGTTATTTGTTTATATAAAGTAGTACAGCCGAGAGTACTCTGTGCTGGGGGCAGCGCAAGATAAGTTGCGCACGACATTACGTAGTCATGGAAACATGAATACATAACGTAACGCATGACGTAACGTTTGATTTTACTCCCCATAAATTTTTATACACTGGGTTTATTTATAAAAATCGATTCTTAAGGAATAAACTCAATTAAAAAATATAGAAAATATATGGCAATTTCATAGGTAAAGACCTATGAAATACATCCCTAACACATCCCTAATTTGTATAATGTATAAATTAAGTGTACATAGTACATTTATATACTATATGGATCTGCCCATTTTATCCCCCCTTCGATCGGGTTTGGCACAAAGCGCTTCTCTCGAAGCTCCCTTCCTATGGGCTTCCCGAGAAATTGTGCAATTGGATCACCAGCTTCCTTGCAGATCGGAGCATCAAGGTTGTTGTAGACGGTGCATGTTCTGACTACAAGCCTATTAACGCTGGTGTTCCACAAGGCTGTGTGCTATCACCAACGCTGTTTCTTCTGCATATCAATGATATGTTGCTAACTGGTAACATTCATTGCTATGCGGATGACAGCACTGGTGATGCTCTATACACCGGCCGTGCTAATATTTCTCGGGAAAACGTCTCCGAGTACCGGAACAAACTTGTGTTTGAAGTCGAGTCTTTGCTGGACAAAGTCTCGAACTGGGGGCGACTAAATCTAGTCCAGTTTAATCCACAGAAGACACAAGTTTGCGCGTTTACCGCTAAAAAGAACCCCTTTGTCGTATCTCCTCAGTTTCAAGGCACTCCCCTGGTTGCCTCAGCCAGTATCGGAATCCTCGGCGTCGACATATCGAGTGACGTGCAGTTTCGTGGTCATTTGGAAGAGAAGGCCAAATTGGCTTCTAAAAAGCTTGGCGTGCTCAGCAGAGCGGGACAGTATTTTATGCCGGCACACCGCCTGCAACTTTACAAGGCGCAGGTTCGGCCTCACATGGAATACTGTTCCCATCTCTGGGCAGGGGCTCCCCAGTGCCAGCTCCTTCCACTTGACCGCATCCAGCGCAGAGCGGCTCGAATCGTCGACGACCGAGTTCTTTCCGATCGGCTCGACTCATTGGCGCTGCGAAGAGATGTTGCATCTCTTTGCATTTTCTTTCGCATCTACCATGGGGAGTGCTCTGAGGAATTGTTCGGATTAATCCCAGCCGCCAAATTTCACGAACGCACATCGCGGCAGAACTCCCGATACCATCCACACCATCTGGATGATTGGCGGTCCACCACTGTGCGATTTAGAAGATGTTTTCTTCCTCGCACGACTTCCTTGTGGAATCGATTACCATCAGCGATTTTTCCGGACCGATACGACTTAGGGACCTTCAAGAAAAGAGCGTACTCCTTTTTAAAAGGCCGGCAACGCATCTGCAATTCCCTCCCTGGTGTTGCAGTTGTTCATGGGCGGCGGTAGTCACTTACCATCAGGTGAGCCGCATGCTCGTTTGCCCCCTCTACAATAAAAAAAAAAAATGATTGGACGACAACCTATCAATTTGCCTTCGGCATTTCACAAGCCAGCAAGCGTTTGCAAACAGACAATGGACCGACGACATGTAGATAAGCTAATTTGCTTCGGAAAAATTAAAATAGCAGTAATCTACGGTTAATTCACTATATCCTAGTGATTGCACATATGTTACGCAAAATTGTTAGTGTTATTTACGCATGTTTTAAGCCCAAAATTCGATTAACTAGTGATTTGACAGTCAGTTACATTAGTTTATCGTTGATCGTCATTTTAGAAACCGGGTGTAAGAATAATATGTTATACTTATAGCGTTAATAACAGTATTTATGATAATGAAACTAAATATAAGAATTTCATTATTTGTCAAGAAAATAAATTGCGAGTATTAAAAAAATAAAAGTGCCTTTGTGCCTCGGAAAACAACACAAGCTTCGTGCAAATATCAATCACAATAATTTTACTCAATCATGACTGTTTACATCCGGGAAATCAGTAACTGAAATTTAATTGAAGCCATTGTAATTGTTTACCTACTACCTACTTACAATTTACCTATATTTGGTAATTCCAAGTTAAAATAAATGTTGGACACCAATATATTAAAATATATCATGAGCCGCGATTGTAAATTTCGTAGTACGCAAACAACCCGGGTTCGTTCACTGCCGGAACCAATGAAATTGTTATTTACAATTTTAAGTGCTGATGGTGAATAAAAACATCACGAGGTAAACTAATGACAAATTTAAAAAAATATATTTGAAAGACATTCCGCCAACGTGCATTGGGGCAGCGAGTTGGATACTTCCTTGCCCTAAAACCATTTTAAAAATGAAAGGAGACTTGTGTCCATGAGTGGGACTTAAATAGACTACACATACTTTTTTATTTTCCGCAACTTGTTTTCAATGTTAAAATTGTTTATTAAAGGTTAGTAATCTTGATTTCGAGAAAGCTACTGCTTGACGACGACGATGTCTTAGCTGAACACGATCATGGCGATGTTAGCATTGACAAATTATTTCTTGTAAGACATGTGTTAAAAATAGCTTAGAATTGTGATAAAGAATCAGGAATACTTCAACCGTTACCATTAACTAACTACACCGAAAACATGTGACACCAAATAAACATACTAGAACACGATGTGGATATATTAAGATAAGTCTAATTTACATTTTCTTATGTAAATTGAAAAGACAAACGACTTTACAGTACACCGGATGGTAAGTGCTACTGCAGCGCATGGATGTATTATTTTTATATATGGCAAAGTAATTAAATATTGGGTTATTGGATTAGGCTGTGCAGTGTTTCAGAATAAGATGTAAACACTACTTTCGGTGGAGTAAATTTACCAGTTTGTACACAAATCAGTTTGTCGTCTTATTGTTCAGATTTGTGTTTGCTTTCTATATAAATAAATAAAATTGAAGTGTCTGTGCGTAATGTCAAAATTACAGCTTTTTACTAAATGAATGTGATAGTATATACGGTACTTATAATAAAATATTTTTTAAATGTTTGTCTGTCTGTCTGTTTGATGTTATAAGGTTTAACTTAGGCTACTTTTATTTTAGAAAAATAATTAGGGCTCCGCACAAATTAAAACCCATGACATACTATAGTAATCAATTCCACGGGTGCGAATATAATATTATGACAAAAGACAAATATAATATGATATTGGCTGAGAATTTTATATAGTATATATTTTTCCATTATATTGGACTACAGTTTATTTAAAATAATTAAACGATTATCTGAACTGGTCATAAGTCCTTAAATAAATAAAATAATTAAAAAAAATTATCTATTAGTGATAAAATTATTATTTTTGTTTTTTTTTTTAAATTAATTCTGAAGTTAACGTATTACGTTGTTGTCATTATCATTATCATCCATATGAAGATAAAAAAATCAAATATAGTATTCATTGTTCTATTTTTCATTACATCCAGGGTTGACTGGGAAAGTATGCCAAAAAACAAAACGTCCGCGCTTTGTGACACTTTCAATTAAAATATTATCAATTGTGTAAACAATTACATAAATAATGAGGCTCAGTAGCAAACCAGCAACCCACAATATAATATATTTTGCGGCCTACAAATAATTATTCCCGGTCATCATCCAAAACTACAAACAGCCATATTATGTTTGCCTATGTGTGATTTATGTAACGACTTCACGATACAGGAGAAATTTTTAGTTAGAGGTGAGGGTTAAGAAAATAGAAATACTACTGTAAAAATTACTGTAAAAATACTACTGTATAAACATTTTGAAGCGAGCGTCTATTGAAACATACTTCAAACCGCCGAAGGAGATTAGTCAATTTTTACCATCCGTCAAGTGTAATATCCCTCTTCAAGATCCAGGAGTGTACAAGCTTGATTGCGAATGTGGTCTCTCTTACATAGGACAAACAAAAATATCCAATAAAACCCGCGTGAAAGAACATCAGCTATATGTTCGCTTCACGTCACCGACGCTCTGGGAAGTCTGCAGTCTGTGAACATGTTCAAGATCGTCCCCGCCATTACATCAGATTTGATAGACAACAAATCCTCGCAAAGGGACACCGATTTCTACTAAGGATGATGCGCGAGGCTATTGAAATTAAAAAAACATCCTAATTTCAATAGAGAAGATGGATGGGTGCTGCCATCTGCTTGGGACCCTATAATTTACAAAATTAAATACAAACCCAAGCATACCACTGCAAGACTTCAAGATACTGTAAGTTCAAGCTGCGTAAATCGAACCAAAAATTAATATTAAAAAACTGAAGGTAGCCGGGCTAACTGTGACATCGGGACGTAAAACATCTCAGTTCCCCCGTGACCATGGGTTGCTGTAAAGCACCCGAAACGTCGGGAATTAAAATAGTAAATTAAACGCGATAAAATCCGTAAAAAATTGTTTTATTCAAATAGAAATATCAAAATTTTGCGAAGAACAACAAATATTAGTTTTTATTCATTTATTAATTTTAATAAACCTAGCAAGCTAACAGCATAGCAAAGTGGCGAAGCAATCAGCTTTGTAGCGGTTTCTAACGGAAAAAAAATTCAAAATAGGGGGTCCAGATGCCTGGGTGATCAGTAATCGATTGCTGAAAACAGAATTTGAAAATTCGAAACCGTTCTCCAGATAATCGTGGGACAGACGGACAGACGGACGGACGGACGGACAGACGGACAGACGGACAGACGGACAGACATCGTGAAATCAATAAGTGACTTCGCAAGCTTCGCCACTTAATAATGAATTCAAACATATTTTAATGATTTATTAAAATTATAAAAAACGCGCTGTCCTATCCGAAAGGGGTATAACAACATTCCGTTCGATTATAGCCAGGCAAAGACTTCCCCATAAGTTGCCTCATAGAGATATTACCATAGCTGCCACGCTTGGCGGGCGGGTTGGCAATCGTAGTTTTTTATTTTTAGTTGTTATCTTCACGTCCACCGCTGAACATAGGCCTCCCCCAAGGAATGCGACAAAGTAAAAAATAAATAAGTAATAATAATAATTCATAATAATTGTAAGCAATTAATGTAAGTAATAAATATAGTAACTTTTCAATAACTCAAGCTCGGCGGGCATGTTCACTAATGAAGTTTCTAATCATTTCAATATTCAAAGCTATTATGTCGTAGAACGCTACGTAAGAATGTGTTGTATTCAATAACAAGATTCCTCGTTTGCTATAAAGAATTATTCTTTAGTACAAGCATTTCTTGCAGCGACATCAACGTGAGATTAAAATAGAAAAATCCTGGCTAGAATTTCCACTGCCCTTATTATCACTAATAAAAAATTTCTTTAACTTATTTCAATTTTATTGAAACTATAAAGAAAACTAATCTCTTATTTAAAATATTATATCAGGCTAGCTGATACCCGGCGCGTTGCTGCCGAAAATAAATAATAGTAGAAATATGGTTTTAATTTTGAAAAAGTTATATTGTTTAACTAGCTGTTCCCCGCGACTTCGCCCGCGTGGAATTCGATTTCATGGGTTTAAATTTTTTGTGTGGAACCTTAATTCTTTTCCTGAAATAAAAGTAGCCTAAGTTACTCCTTGTAACCTCTGCTACCTGCCAGTGTAAGTTATTAAGGTATTTTTGCGTGACACGTGTTCAGAAATACGTGTTAGAGTTTTATTATAGTATAGTTACGAAAGATGTATAGAAGATAGATTATGAATGATAATACATTCATTAAAATTGAATGATATATTACAACTTTGAAATATTTTTTTTAATACAGTTGCTCAAAAAGTGGCGTATTGCAGGGACGTCTAGCGTTCAGGATGTGGGCTATTACATACTCGTGCTTTTTCTTTACCTTTTCCGAACTCGTGCGTTCTCTTTCCCAACTGTCAAAATAATGTCTATTAAAAAGAAAAAACCAACCACGAAGTTCTTACTAAAAAAAAAATCATAATTTTTTTTATGATTCATGCAAATATTTCTATCATATGCAAATATTTCTCCGGTCGGATATACGGCTAGAAAAATAGATTGTCTGCGCGGACGCCGGGTCGGTTAATTGTTTTTGGAAGTTAATATTTAATCTTTAGGTTGCGTGCCTCCTACGACGTTGTCTTAATTTGTGTTGTGTAGTGTTGTTGTGTGACAACGTGGCTGATCTTGAGTTTTGAGTGATTAATTTAACTTCGATTACCATTAATTTGCGTCGACGAGTTGCTTTGAGGCATTTTGATATCATATGAAGGAATATTGCTTTTCGTGTGGAACGCTAAACTTTGTGACTCGAGAAGAGATCGCGTTCGTGCTCGTGGTTATAATTTTGTGCTAAGTGAACCTGGGACATTGAACTTTGACCGACCATTCTTAAGTTGTGCAGCATGTCACTTGTTTTAATTTCGATTAACGTAGATTTGGTTGAATTTGAAGTTAATTAAATGTACAATAAAGTTGATAAACTAATATAGTGAAATAAAAGCAGAAGATTTCAATTGGTGAACGCCCACTGGAGGGATCGCATATTTTGGAGAAAAGCAGCGCCTGTGGGTCTATTGTCAGATTACATCGGGGCGTCAGGTTACATCTACACACTTTTGCACACTACTTACTTACACTTTACTTACCACCTGACTGATACCCTGTGGTCAACCCTAACTCCGGAGTTCGGTAAGTTTTTGTTTGCTTATCCAGCCCTTATATATAATAAGTATCCATAGGCCATTTGGGCCCCGCCCTCTGTTGCCCGTCGAAGGTGTTACTCATGGGCCCTAATACAGTCGGCATTTGTCGGGGCAACTAAGGGCGTGAACATTTCGATTTAATGAGTTAGGTTAGGTTTCATTTCATTTCATCTCATTAAATTTCATTTTCATTTCATATCAATAAATAAATTCTACTAAAGACTTGGCTGTGTGGGCATAATTCCCTTTGCCTACCCAGAATGGGCGAAGAAAACAAAAACAATCTCTGTTTATATTCTTTTAAGGTTAGCGCCATTTTCCAAAAATGTTCTCTATTAAATTGATTCATTTTTTCGCAACTGTATTAAAAATAGTTGTTCAGTACACGTGCGGTACCGTCATTGCAACTTGTTCCGACTGTCAACCCTCACCTTCGGCTGCACCTCGGCTCGGGTAGACATTTGTCGGAATTATTTGCAATGGCAGGCTATCCGCACTCGTAATGAAATATACTATGTCGGTACGATACGAGCACCACCTACTGTAAGTTAATTGTACTAAATATCTATACTATACACTTAGAAATTAAGATATCTGCAGTAGAACCACAGTGACCAACTTACTCCAACGGATTAAAGTAGAAGTAAAGTAAAATATACTTTATTGTACACCAAGGAACATATAACAAAGTTTATATATTTAAAGGGACATTGGTACAACAGGCGGCCTTATCGCTAAAACAGCGATCTCTTCCAGGCAACCTTAGGGCAGAGGATACTATTTTTAAAGGATAGCGGAAGGGGTGTACAGAATATAATATAGAAAGATAAATAGAAGAACATAATAGGTTAAAGGAAAAAAAGTGAATGACGACAGGTAGTAACTTAAGAGGAAAGGTAATAAAGTTTTAATTTATTTTTAAATATAGGAAGAGATTTAGACTCTTTAATATGTAAGGGGAGAGAATTCCATAGTTGTATAGCGGTAACCGTAAAGGAATTAGAATAGAAGGAAGAGGAATGTCTAGGAGTGAGTGAGAGTGGAGAGAAGGAGATTATTTTGAGATCGTAGAGGTAAAGAGTGTAAACTACTTAAATATATAAATTGGTCTTTCAAATAAGAAGGAGTGGTCGGATTGAACAGAATGCAGTAAAGAAGATGAAGAATGTGAGTATTCCTGCGAAGGGGAATCGGTAACCACTTGAGCTTATGGCGAAATTCGGATATGTGGTCATACTTTCGTAGCCCAAATATAAACCTTATGCAATAATTTTGAAGCCGCTCAAGTTTATTAAGTTTCTCGACTGTTAGGTCAAGATAACAAGTATCCGTGTAGTCAAGGATCGGTAAAAGAAGAGACTGAGCCAGCGCAACTTTAGTAGGAATGGGGAGAACATTGCGTAATCTTCGAAGTGAACCAACTGCGGCAAACATTCTTCGACTTACTTCACTCACTTGCGGTCCCCAAGACAAAGTCTGATCGAACATAATACCTAAATTCTTAACTTTGTCACTGTATGGGATAAGTGTCCCTTCGAATATGACTGGCAGGAGCAGCGACAAAGTTAAACGAGAGATTAATTTCGAACTCCCAATAATAATGGCTTGAGTCTTCAATGGATTAACTTTAAGCCCAAATGAATTACACCAATGAGAAATACGAATAAGATCTTCATTAATTAACCTAATTGTATTGGGGAGATCCGCAATCTTACACATTGAGAGTATATTTGTTAATCGTCTGCATATAGGTGGTAAAGAGAAGTAATGTGGGAACAGATCGAATTGATGAAAATAAAGAACAATAGAGGAGACAACACGCCACCTTGTGGGACGCCAGCTTTGACAGCATACCAATCAGAAAACGTGTCTTGAATTTGTACACGTTGCCGGCGCCCTTGCAAGTAACTATGAAACCAACTAATTACTTCAGGATGTATGTTAAGAGAACTTAGGACAGCGAGCAAAACATCAATGTCTACAGTATTGAAGGCATTACTAAAGTCAAGCAATGTCAATACTGTAACCTTTCGATTATCCATGCCTAGGCGAATATCATCAGTGATTCTAAACAAAGCCGTAGTCGTACTATGACCGGGACGGAAACCAGATTGAAATGAATTCAAAAGGTTATGATTGGACAGAAAATTTCTCAGCTGTTGGTATATTAGGCGCTCGATTACTTTAGAGAGAAAGGAAAGGATGGATATAGGACGGTAATCCTCATAGATTAGATTTTTAGGGAGTGGAGTTACTAGTCCGTCTTTCCAGGATAAAGGAAAAACACTGGTGTCAATGGAACGATTTAAAATAAGTGTAAGGATAGGAGCTAAAAGATCGAGTAATGGGAGATTCATCTTTCGACTAATGCTGTCAGAACCAACTGCGTCGGAAGTAATGGCTAATATATTCTTCTTAACATCACTGATAGTAACTTGGCTAAAGACAAAAGAGGAAAAATTGGGAGTTGATATAGCAGAAAGTTGAGCAAGTGTATTTTTATTCGTACCACTGTCTATAGTGGCGCTAGAGAGGAAATGAGCATTAAGCTTATTTAAATTATTATTTTAAGGATTGGTAAGATGAAGTGGCAATAGGTCGGCCATATATCTCGAAGAACCGACAACCGATGGGGAAGAAATGTTCTCGATTTCTACGAGGCAGCCTCGTACTGGTAGGTGAAGTGTCGGGCGACCCCTCACTAGACGCAGTGGTGGAGTAGAATGGACCTGGCAAGACTTGCAGAAGTCGATGGATGCAGGTAGTGAGCTACCTGCATCCATCTGTGGACTGTGCTATGTGGCATTCCTTGGAGGAGGCCTATGTTCAGAAGTGGACTTGTGAAGGGCTGTAATGATGATGATGATGATGATGATGATATGCCTGCACGTAGTGTAAGTCAATTATACTATACCTATAACCTTCGCGCAAGTGCAAGCAATAAGTTGACAAAGTTTTACCGCATACTGATGAACTGTATGGCATCGCATAAAGTACGAACAAACAAACATTTTTTTATAGGATAAGGGTGACAAACGAGCACACAGTCCACCTGATGGTTGCTGTGGCCCATTACGAATCAAAATACAGATGCGTTGTCACCCGTGTGGACTAAGATGGAATGCCTCGTTTCCAGTAAAAAGGGTCTGCGGTTCTCTGCACTACCATACGAAATACAGCAGCTTTAAGCTGCTATTTTACGCTGGTAATCTGTGAGAGCGTGGTCCTTCCCCAGTCGAGCCGACCCATACGTGCTACAACCATAATATAGCTGCAGCATGACTCTACCACGTACATTATTTTTTATATATCAGATGACTAATTTTTAAAAATATTGTTAAGAAAATTAATTTGTTAAACCACAAAGTATGACAGCTTTTGCACTGTCTAGTGGTGTTGTAATAGAATTCATTACCCTATATTATCTTCCCGTTTGTGCCGTAAGAGGTGACGACAGAGTGAAATGAAACAAAAGATGATCAGCAGCATTTTCCTGATTAGAGCTCAAAATAGTAATAAAAACTGTGGATGCCAACCCGTCTGCCGAAAGTGGCTATTATATTTGGCAATCTATAGGAGAGGCCTCAGTTAGTCGTCAGTGTATATTTTTGATAAGGGTTGGAGTATAACGTGCCGATTAACTGATAACAGAAGCTCCGTCTAGAAACTCTGAATTCAAATTTCACAGAATGATGGTAAAAATTATTACTAATGAGTGAATATTGAGTCTGTACTCCACAATACACTTCTCCAGCGCGATGATTAATGCCATATAAACATGGCGAGCTTGTGCATAGGTACTTAATTAATACTACGTCCGGCAGCGAAATAAAACCACTCTTTGATGTGATTTGTAATTAGTATTATTGCCAAACAAATTTTTTTTTATATAATATTCCAGTTCAAGTTTTAGTCAAATATAGCTCATAAATAAAAGACGACCACTAGACGTCTCGTAAATACGATTACATACCATCGCAACATCAACATCAAAATTTTATATTTTAGCCTCTTGCAGCATTCATTGGAAGGATTTAGGTGTTGTTTTCGCTTTAACGGCAACCACACGGTAAATTTACTATAAATTGATTTCGAGCGACTTCGAAAAAAAATATAATAAGAAGAAGATTGCGTGTTTTCAAATTACTTTTATGTGCTCCAATATCAAGATACTCAGCATATTTACAGAGTTCTTTCATAATATTAAAGTAACAAACAATCTTACAGTAATGTCCTCCAGAACGAGTTTCAGTCACGGCGGCCAGTCTTCACAGAAACTTGCCAGGACAAGTTTATAATGGCCGAGTATTTATTCAAGCACAGGCACTCACTATATTCCCTCAATCTCATCAGACGGTAAAGCGACATGACCGAAGAGAGATCAGGCGCAGGAGCAATGTTTTTAGGTGCTTTCCGTGGCACGGGGGTGAAACCGTCAACTTATCGACTCCGGAGTACTATTGAGATACCTTGTCATCATGATACCTTGTCAGAAACTATATAACTGATTTTGACCCGACCCGAGATTCGAACCCGTGACCTCAAGATTAGTCACGTTTACGTCCACTCGACTAACGAGCCAGTCAAAGTTTATATGTAAAAACTTACTTAGAAATAAGTTTTACATTAAAGGACTACTGTAGCCCTTAGATACCTGCAACCAACTTCAAACAAAGAAGGCGATAAATGTTTGTTACCCCTGAGAACTAAGATGAAATATCTCAGACTCTAATTACCTTGGCTTTCATATTTCTGTGAGTTTGTCATTGAGGGTGAAAATGCGAGAACAGCAGTGGTTGCACTACTGGTTGGTGGCAAAAATAGGAAAGAGAGTGGTACTAACCCAGAATCCCAAGAAAAAGAAACCCAGGCACCAGTAAAAGTGTTACTAGAAAAGGGATTTTCTCTAATCATATAATAAATATCTAACGTTTACTATTTTATGCACGCACACATTCGTAAGGGTACCTTATAGCGCATCACCCCGCTTTTTAGGGTTCCGTACCTCAAAAGGAAAAAAGGAACCCTTATAGGATCACTTTGTTGTCCGTCTGTCTGTCGTCTGTCTGTCTGTCTGTCTGTCTGTCTGTCTGTCTGTCTGTCAAGACCCTTTTTCTCAGGAACGCGTAGAGGTATCAAGGTGAAATTTATATCAAATACTCAAGTCTACTGTCCCTTGGGGCTGTGAAAAAATCAAACTTCTAAGCTAACGCAATCAAAAGATACAGCCGTTTATGCCGCAAATTTTCGATATTCGCAAGGGAATCAAAAGTCAAAACCTACAGGGTACTTCCCGTGAACTGAGAATCTTAAAATTTGGCACGAAGCAACGTATTATAGCACAGATAAAGGAAAAATTGCGAAAAGCATAAATTTTTAGTTACATCATATAATAAAAATATTTTTAATAATTTTAAACTCATATACCTATGGATTTGTTCGGAACCCTCGGTGCGCAAGTCCGACTCGCACTTGGCCGGTTTTTTTTATTTTACCGTTACATCGCTGAGTACCTGCGTCCGCTCGCCCAGTCATCTAACAGCTGATAGTGTTGACCGTGACCTCATTACGTACGCTTTATTACTAATGACTTAACAAAAATATTCGAACCGCGGGTAATATGAAATGGTGCAATATAATAGTGTTTACGGTGTTCGTAAAGACAAGGAATTAACGCACGTGTACCACCAATCGGAGAACAATTATCCAACACTATACCGATAATATTCCGGATGTCAGTCTAAACGAGATAAGAAGAGCTCTCCCGCACCTTAAAAACGGCAAGTTCCCGGGGCATGGATCGAATTACAGCAGAGCTTCTGAAAGCGGACAGAAAACCGGTACTTGAAATCCTTCAGAGGATCTTTATTTTCGTCCTCCATAGTGGCACTACAGCTGAGGCGTGGAGCAGATGTACGGTAGTCTTGTTCTTCAAGAAAGGCGACAATGCTCTCTTAAAGAACTACAGACGGAATTCCCTTCGTTTTGTTTTCGAGAGTCATTACGAATCGTCTTGCACGCAGATTCTATGACTTCCAGCGTCCCGAACAAGCCGGTTTTCGAAAAGGTTTTAGCACCATAGACCACATACATACCCTTGGCAATTTGTACAGAAGAGCGAGGAGTACAATCCGCCACTATATTTAGCGTATGTTGACTATGAGAAAGACTTTGATATCGTTGAATGGGCGGTGCTGCAGTCCTTTCAACGGTGCCAAGTTGACTGTCGGTATATCTAAGTGCTGCAGTGTTTGTACAGTACGATGGCTATCCGAGTACAGAACCAGAGTACGAAACCTATATAAGTTATAAGAAGATATAAGACAGAGTGACGTCATATCCCCAAAACTCTTCACCGCTGCATTGGAAGCCGTTTTCAAGCTACTGGAAAGGATACGCTATTAACATCAATGGCGAGTACATCACTCACTTTAAATTTGCCGACGATATAGTTCCTATAGCAAAATCGCTGGAGGATTACTATGCGCATTGACCTCAATAGTGCCTCCCCACGGATAGGTCTTAAGATGAACATGGACAAAACAAAGATCATGTATAACGTCTATGTCACACATATGCTCGAAGTTGTTGACGAGTATGTCTACCTGGGACAAATGCTAAAACTTCGAACGAGAGGTCAACTGACGGATTCAACACGGCTGGGCAGCGTTCGAGAAATTGCGATCCCTCCCCCCCCCACACTAGATGGGGTGAAAAACCTGATAAAACATGCAGGAAGTCGATGGATGCAGATGGCTCAGCGATGGCCGTGCTTTGTGCTATTCGATGGAGGAGGCCTAGGTTCAGCAGTGTATATATATATACATATACATATCTCAAAGCCCTGAAGAATAAGAACGTAAAATAGCATTCATACTGCTGTATTTCCTTTAGTAAGTGACGAGAACAAGATACCCTTATATTGGTAACAAGATCAATTTGTCGTTGACGCCGCAAAATGGCGGACCTCAATTTTTCAAAAAATTACAGGAGACCAAGAGAACATTTATTATTCACGATTACTAGCTCTTTTTCATCAGATATTTAAATATATTAGACTTAATGGAAAACTAAAAATAAGGTTAATTTTCTGATTAAAAAAATGCTAGTAATCGGGGAATAATAAATGTTTTCTTGTTCTCCCGTAATTTTTTGAAAAATTGATGTTCGTCCATTTGCGGCGTTAACGACAATTAATCCTTCAGGGGTGGAAATGGATCTGCACTTTGATTCTTAATCTATTATGGATCTCAAAATAGGCAAGAAACCGAGGAAGGCGTCTGTGGGTCACAGAATGCGTTTACCATCAGGCGGGCTGTGTGTTCGTTTGTCATCTTTACTTTAACAGGATGTCAAGGCCTCATCTGTTATTCAGCGAAGTAGCGACATTGGGGAGAAGTTAAAATATTCCTCCATACATATTAACAACTGTAATTCAATATTGGTTAAAAACAAATCCATAAAACGTGTACGTAGATTGCTAGACTACGTGTAATTCTTGCTTCCAGATGAAATTTGCATAAATTATTTGCAAGCTCAAATAGAAAAGTTGCAATCTCCCTTGTGAAACAGAATATTTTAATATGCACTGCAACTGTATTAAAGGCGCTTTTAAATCAAAGCAAATTTTTTTTTTATCAGATTGCAAGTAGCGTGTAATAAGTGTAATTTGAAAAAAATAATAAATAACCGTTTTGTTTAAAGAAAATGTTAAATGTTTTGCGGTTTTCTATTGTAAAATAAAGTGACGGAATAAAAAAGTACATCATCCCATTTAATTCCATGAGTGTTACATTGATCGACTACCGGGAGGACGCCTGGACGATCCTATAGCATTCTGTAAAGTGCTCAGATCCTCGGTGGGCAATACTTACAATGATATGACATCTGATGCAGGAAGCACTTCTTCTGCTAACCCCGTTAAGCGTTGCAAATACGGCAAATCCACTCTTCTATGGGAGGGGACTTTTATTAAAAACAATGTTATTGTAGACAATAACAAAAATAATATTATCAATAAAAATATTATTTGTATATTGTACTAGCTGGTACACGGCGCGTTGCTGCCGAAGAAGAAACAATTGTGGAAATATCGTTTTAAATTTGAAGGAGTTATATTGTTTAATAAGGAATAATTTTTTTTATGGGAAAGGTGACAAACAAGCACACGGTCCACCTGATGGTAAGTGGTTACTGTGGCCCATAGACATCTACATTTATCCTCGTTTGCGAATCAAAATGCAGATGCGTCGTTACCCGTGAGGACTAAGATGGAATGCCTTTTTTCCAGTAAAAAGGGTCTCTGGTTCGCTTCACTCACTATACGAAACACAGCAGTGTTTAGTTGCTACTTTACGCTAGTATTCTGTGAGAGCGTGGTCCTTCCCCGGTCGAGCCGACCCATTCGTGCTACAACTATACTACTAATATCTTGCTCTCTTATACTACTAATAGCAGCATGGCTCTGTCACGTATAATCATAACATTCCAGATTCACACACACTCATTGAAATTGAATAACTTTCAAATAAATTTGTTGGTATGATACGCGCGCCACCTATTGTAATTTAATTGTACTAATTAAATTAAATAATAACCTTTGTGCAAGTGCTAGCAATAAGTTGACAAAGTTTCAGCGCAAACTGATGAACGATATGGAATCGTATACCATTCATCAGACCATCGGAAACAAAAATTAATTTTATATATTAGATTTTTAATTTTGAATATAATATATTTTAACTTTAATAATCATGCTTTACTGATACTGTTAAAAACTTTTCATCAAACCTAATGTATTTATGCCGCTAGCGAAAAAAAATAACAAGTATCGATTTGTTAATCGAATATAGTATTTTAAGCAAAAAAAAAATCAAACGAACATATTTTTGATATATTTGCTTTCTAATGATTTCTTTTATTTACGTGAACACTACACATTTAAATAAAACTAATTTTACGGATTTTATCGCGTATATTAACTTATTTTATATTCCCAACGTTTCGAGCACTTTACAGCACCCGTGCTCACGGGGGAGACTGAGATGTATGACGTCTCAATGTCACAGTTAACTACGGCTACCTCCAGATTAAAAATTATTAATTTTTGTTCCGAACTACGCAGTATGAACTTACAGTATTTTGAAGCCTTGCAGTTGTATTCTTGGGTTGGGATTTAATTTTATTAATTATGGGATCCCAAGCAGATGGTAGCACCCAGCCATCTTCTCTGTTGAAATTTGCTTTGTTTTAGATGATTTAATAATAATAAATATTATTAAATCATCAAATTTTATTATTGGTAAATTCAAAACTACCATTATGTTTAAGATATTTCACTGACTTGATAACATTGATAACATTTATTATGTAGGTAACTTTTATCAAAATGGTATCATCGGGAACTTGCTATACATCTTCTAGATATAGTATAGTATAGTTGGTTATATAAATTATGTTCTGAGAGGGTTTTAGGGCAGAATCCGCCGAACTGCCTGCCCTTAAATAAATTATAAATGGTGTATGTTGCCAGCTATTACTCAGTAAATCGAAATGTTAGCCGTACGAAGTCGAAATTCGCGATGAAATTGAAATTGCTTACGCATTTCTGCTTCTCGGGAACAAAGATGAAGTATCTTGAACTTGAGCCGAATGAAATTTACTGTTATTTTACAAAAATGTCTTCGCACACAGTAATACCACCACTGGAAACCGTCCTTTGGTAGCTAGCTACTCATTAGTGGCCAACATCTCCCCCTATTTCTTCGAGCACCTTATATTAAGCACGCCTTAACTCACTGACCGAGCGAACGGGCAAGTAAGCTTAAGTAGTCACGATCCAATTATTAAGCATGCAGAACCGACAATTACTAGGACAGAAAGGTTCTTGAATGGCAGCTTCTTACTGGTAAGGTACGGTGATCTTTCACTAGATGGAGACACTACAATAGTGACTACGGACTGTGCTTTCTGCTGATCTATAAATGCTGCCTATGTTCGGTAGTGAGCTTGAAATACTATCATGATGATTATGACGATGATGAAAATTATCTGATGATACTGAACTCGAATACGAGAATCCAGCACTGAATCACCATTGCTTTGTGTTAATATTTAGAATACACTTAAATAATAATACGATAAGTTCGTTCTATCGCTCGTTCATTCTAAGGGCTTGCAAGTAGACAACTTGAAGATATATCCTAACAAAGAAAGTTTATGTACTTCGTCACTCTTTAAGATTAAAATGAAACAAAGCATAGCCTGTTATTGTACTAGCGCTCTTACATTTCAAACTGGAGCACAGCACTGTTGGCACTGCTACTTGGCAGCAAAAGTAGGAAAAGCATAACCTAATGCAATCGCAAGCAATTGTAACACGAAGTTTAAGCATTATTTTTAAGTAATGTTAGTACTCAAATTCAAGTAACTTATAGTATTCTTCAAAATAAACTACAATTGAATATCATCACAGAAGCAATAAATTAAACTAAGAAATCATATATTTATTTTTAAAAGTAAAAAGGTCGAAGCAATCAGATAAATGTAATTGAAAAAAAGTTTTCTTCATATTAATATGTTTCGTAACGGAAAAGGAAACCGCCAAAGGTAGTGATCCAATCCAATATTTTAGCGGAGTCTTTTACTGATTTTCGTTTTGGTAAGTTTATGTGGGTTATGTGTATGTATGCAGTATATAGATTTGTTGTGCGCCACTATTAATGACTGGTACATGGCGACACTAGTTACCACTAGCGCCTTCTATTATCGAGTAGCAGAACTAGAAGAGTCAAGATACTTCTAGAAATTTCCATGGAATAATTTTCTAGAACTATCTACACCTAGTCAATCTGGACCGGTATGTACTCGAACATTCTAGATGTTTCTACAGTAGAAGATTCTCGAACGATCTGAAGCCTTATATAAGGCCGTTATAGATCGCGACCGACGTCAGTGTTGCATTGGCGATACAAGCGAATACTTCGAAACGATACAACTGCGAAGTAAAGTGACCAGTAGCACAATTGTGTTTTGTTATTGGTGTGGTTTTAAGTTGTAATTAGTGTAGTGTAAATAAAGTGTTAATTTTGATATTTCACATAGGCAATAATAATTTACAGGAACTAAAAGAGACCAAGGATTTAGGCGTCATATTTGACAGCAAACTCACATTCGTGCCGCATATGGAATATATTACAAAACGTGCCACCAAAATGTTAGGATTTCTTTACAGAAATATTAAATTTTTCCGCAGCAATAAAATCAAAATAATGCTCTACAACAATTTAGTACGAAGTATCTTAGAATACTGTTCTGTAGTTTGGAGACCACATTATGCAACGCATTCTTTACGCTTAGAACGAATACAAAAAAGATTCATGTGGCATTTAGTATACTCAAATCGAATTTCAAAAAAGAAACTTTCTTCGTATAAGAAACAGCTATCTTTTTTCAAAATTACATCCTTGGCTAATCGTAGACAAATATCCGACTTACTCTTCGTAAGCAAATTATTAAATAATAAAATTAACTGCCCTCAATTGTTGAATAAGATAAAATTTCGCGTACCTCATAGATACCCCCGTAAGAGAGTAATTACTATTAGATCACCTCTTCGTAAAACAGTATTTGGCGCAAATTCCCCGATCTCTAGGTTAAGTAAATTGATCAATGAACTTCCTCATGCTTTTGATATTAATTCCGACTCACCTAACAAGCTCAGAAAAGAACTACTCAAACATAATGCAAATGTAATAGATTAAGTTTTTGTATTTTTTTTAAAGTTTTGGTTTTCTGTAACTATGTAATATTCTTGATGTATATTCCAGTGCATGTTGTAATCACCTATAATAGTTTGTAGCATTTAAAGTAATACCCTATCTACGTATGTATGTAAATTATAATTTTAACAATGTATACAAATGTTGGTGATGCTTTAATAAAAAAAAAAAAAAAAAAAAAAAAAAAAAAAAAAAATGTCTCGAAACCCAAACTCGTAACAATTGGTGTCAGAAGTGGGATGAAATCATGCCGATCTTACCAAAGGACGACATGGAGTACCCAAAGTCAACGCCAGCAGGAGACGAACCAGAGATGATTTGGTGGTGGGACTCCGCAGACGTCGGAGAGCCTGCTGCCGACCACGGAGGCTGGCCCGTCAGCAGCTCTTGAATCTGCAGTACCTGACTTAGGTGCTCTGATGATGATGCTGCAAAAGCAGGGCCGCCGACAGGAGGAACATGCCCGGCGACAGGAGGAATATGCCCGCCGACAGGAAGAACAGACCCATCTGTTGTAAGAACAGCTCAAACGCGATAAGGAAGAGCAAATGTTTCTCATGAAGGACTTTCACGCTACTTTCGGGAAAGTGATAAGGGAGGTGAAGGATAGGGTTGCTCAACATGACAACCGCCTGTCGGAATCTGAAACCCGAATCAACCAAGTGAACAATTGGGTTGACAACATAATGGCTGACGTGAAGAAAACGCTGGATGACCTCAAACTTGGGGATGGAATTACAGCTCCCGTGGTAACTACAACACGTTCACTACGTGGATTCAAAGTGACGCCGTACGACGGAAGTTCTTCCTGGTTGGCCTACAAAATCCAGTTTGAGCCTGTCATTAATGCGAACGGCTGAAATAAAAGTCAGGCTATGATTGCTCTCACCATGCCTTAACTGTTCTAGAGGCTCTTTGTAAGGAAGTGACTTACGAGCAGCTCCATCAAGAATTGGAGGCGCAGCTCAAAGATCAGGTGCAACGCAGCAACGAAAACCTGCAGCAGTGGGCCCTTTCTGTGGAGAAGCTGGTTCGAAAAGCATACCAGTCTGTACCTGCGCTCATTAAAGGGAACGTGGAGCAGATATTCATCGACGGAATCCGTGACCTTGAAGTCAGAGCTGCTGTGAGGCTTGGCCACCACAAGACTTTTAAGGACACCTTGGCACATGCACTGGAGGTGAAATTCGTGCGACAGGATCATCGTTCCTATCGCATCAGGGAGGTTGAAGCAGCTATAGTTCGCAACTGCAATAAGGGATACAGCCCTAGGTGCTACGGCTGTGGGGAAAGTGATCATCTTCGATCCAGCTGTCCTAAGCGAGCTGTAGGAAGGGGAGATGGTCGATCTCGAGAGGGTAGTGTGGCTAACAGCACCGCCCAACGCAGCAGGAAATCTTCGGACTACGTAGATGCATTGTCAAGAATACCTCGTCCTGAAGATAGCAAGCATTGCACTTGGCAAGAGAGTAAGGAAGTGGTATCTGTGAGGAATGTTAGGACATTCCAGCTCAGCAATAACTGGAAGGACAGCCTACAACATGCACAGCAAGAAGATTTGGACATCAAGTCGATTCTGGAATGGATGAAGGCCAGTGCTCCTAATCCCAAGTGGAGCGACGTGTCAGCGATGACTTTGACCACGAAAAGCTATTGGGCCTAATGGGACAGCTTGCTGATTCAGGATGGAGTCCTGTGCCGTAAATGGGAAAATGGTCAGGGCAGGGCAGGTTGGAATGACAGCTGTCATTTCCAAATGGTTGTTCCTGAAGCTTAAGTACCGGATGTTCTACAGCTGTACCATAATGGTTGTTCAGGAGGCCATTTGAGAGTTAAACGAACTCTACTGAAGATCTTTTACTGGGTCCAGTATCGTGACGATGTCGAGGACTGGTATCGCAAATGTACAAGTTGTGCGGCTGTAAAGGGACCTCCGACTCGTAGTAGAGGTGCATTGAAACTGTACAATGTTGGTGCACACTGGGGAGGATAGTCATATCGAAGCTCTGTTCACGAAAGTACATAAGTGACACCAACTTTTGCCAACTTTGAAAGAGAATTACAGCTGCCTGCAGATCCGATCACCGGAATACCACCTGATGCCCCACCAATAACCGATTATGCAAATGACTTGCGGAACAAAATGAATGTCATTTATGAGCACGTCAGACAATCGGGCTAGCAAATGTCTGAAACGAGGAAAACCCGGTATGACCGCAAAATGAACAACAAAGGGTTCGACGAAGGTTCACTAGTGTGGTTGCACAATCCAGTTCACAGCAAAGGGAAATCTCCGAAGCTTCAAGCTAAATAGGACGGACCGTACCGGATCAACGACGTAACCTACCGGATACAAAAAGGTGCAAGAGGTACTTCTAAGATCGTCCATGTGGATCGACTGGCGTGTTATTATGGCCCGATAATGCTCGGAATGAGCGTCTTTTAGGAGGGGGGCAGTGTTGCGTGCCACCATTAATGACTGGTACATGGCGACACTAATTACCACTAGCGCCTTCTATTATCGAGTAGCAGTACTGGGAGAGTCAAGATCCTTCTATAAATTTCCATAGAAGAACTTTCTAGAACTATCGACACCTAGTCAATCGGGACCGGTATGAACTCGAAAAATCTAGATGTTTCTACAGTAGAAGATTATGGAACAATCTGAGGCCCTATATAAGACCGGTATTGACCGCGACCGGGGTTAGTGTTGAATTGGCGATCCAAGCAAATACTTCGAAGCAATACATTTGCGAACTATTTGTTTGTTTGTTTTGTTATTAGTGTGGTTTTAAGTTGTAATTAGTGTTGTGTAATTAAAGTGTCAATTTTAGTAATTCACCCAAGCTCGTTACAGTATGTATAATTTATGAAACTGTTAGTATTTGACATAATTCGAGAACTGAAATGATTTTACAGCCTCATTTCATTTTGAAATGTGTGGCAGCAGAATGACTGGGCCGGCTCAACCAAGGAAGGTCCGCGCCCTCCCAAATTGTATCATAATGCTACAGATTTGCCCAAGCTAATAAATTGCGAATATTGTCGGGATTTACTACGGCGTAAGTATTAAGTAATTTTTAGGCAAAGAATAATAATTCATAGATATAAATAAAATTGAAGTGGAGTTATTTGTATGCTTCTAGGATATAAATAACCATTTTTAATTTATTGTCTGTCTGTCTGTCCGGGCTAATCTTCGGAATGGTTGAAAAGTTTGTGATGAAACTTTACAAACCTGAAACTTGATCAAAGCTGTATTTTATCCGAAAATCTTAATAATATATACTCATTTTACAAATTTGGTACATTATAGGCTATGTTAGGTTAGGTTAGATTTAAAATTCATTATTTATCACATTTTGCATGCATATTGCTACGTAACTGTAGCTTGTTTTGTTTTAACATAATATAACCTAACCTAACCTAATATAACCTATAATGTATCAGTAGTAATCAAGTAGCCGGATTTGACTTGTCATTATTCATATTACCCGGGTATTATAAGCAGTGTTCTGATAATTCTCTTAATCCATAACATATGCACTGATAATTCTATATTCATGCAATATATAAAAATGAGTTATATTATTTATTTGAAGGACATTTTTAACTGATGATTGAAGAATTAACCCTGAGTCAAAATCTCGCTATAATTTACCATAAAAATATTTATGGTATTTATAAAAATATGATATTATGCAAAACATCTTACCAATCATTAATATTATTTTGTTTAAGAAACTACTTTAAATTTTCTTTTTTTCTTTTTATTAGATTTTGAATAATGAAGAGAATAATAATAATGATAAGGATAGAGAATAATAGATAGAGAATAATAGAGAATAATAGATAGAGAATAATAGAGAATAATAGATAGAGAATAATAATAATAGTAATGATAAGGATATGAGAGAGAAGATGGAAGAAAGATATAAGCTGCAGAAAGTTCACACGAAAGCATTGATTGAGGAAGTGCGTGAAAGGTGTAGAATGGAAGCGGACGAAAGGTTGTCGCACAACTTTAAGGAGAACTCCAAACTCTTCTGGAAAGAGGTTGGAAGGACCCGAAGTGGTGCGACGGCCTTAAGAATGAACAAAGTGCTTTCGAGAACTAATGACGTCCTCTCAGACAAATCGGACGTCATGCAGCGATGGAGCGAATTTTATAGAGAAATGTATGCGTGTGATGATCTTAGTGAGGGATCCGGGGATGACGCCGAGACTGGTACGCCAGACCCGGACCTCGATGACACTGAGGTCATCAGTATGAAAGAGATTGAACGTGCGATTCGAAGTTTGAAATGTGGTAAGGCTGCGGGACTAGACAGAGTTACTGCTGAAATGGTCAAGTATGGTGGGCCTCGCGTCTGGGACAGCTTTCATCTGCTGTGCAATTTGTGCTGGCGGACGGGGGATGTCCCGGATGATTGGCGATCCGCAGTCATTGTGCCTTTATATAAAGGTAAAGGTTCACATTTTGACTGCGGGTGCTATCGGGCGATCAGCTTGACCAGTTTAGCAAGTAAAGTTTACTCGAAGGTTTTGACACGTAGGATGCAAGAGAAATCGGAAAGATTTCTATGGGAGGCACAATGCGGATTTAGACCTGAAAGAGGATGCACGGATCAAATGTTTTCTCTCCGCATGATCACGGAAAAGCTTCTGGCTGCTAACCAGAGGATTTTCTGTGCTTTTGTGGATCTTGAGAAAGCATTTGATAAGGTTGTAAGGAAGAAAATGTGGGAACTGTTGCCGGGTATGGTGTGGATGGTCGATTGCTAAGGGCTGTGCAGTCACTTTACTGTGACTGTAAAGCCTGTGTGCGGGTAGGGCATGACCTGTCACCCATGTTTAGCGTCCAAACGGGCGTAAAACAGGGTTGTGTCATGTCTTCCTGGCTGTTCATACTGTATCTCGACAGCTATTTACAGAAGCTGAAAGATAGCTGTTTGGGTGTGAAATTGGGTGACATTAAAGTAAATTGTCTGCTGTATGCTGATGATGCAGTGCTCATTGCACCATCAGAGGCAGAACTGCAGGCATAAGTCACGTGTATGAAAGAGGAATGTGAAATTAAAGGTCTCCGCTTGAATGCTAATAAAACTAAGGTTCTGGTATTTGAAAGGGACGAAGAGAGAACGAAGTGTGAAATATGGGTAAATCAGGAATGTCTAGAACAGGTAAATGAAATTGTATACTTGGGGAGTGCTTTTAGCCGGGATGGAAGATGTGATTTAGATGTGGACAGGCGTGTCGTTGCCGGGAACAAAGTCAATGGTGCCCTGACTGCGTTAGTCAAAAGGCAAGGCGTAGTGAAGAGTGCACGCCTTGCAATACATAACGCAGTGTTGGTACCGACTTTGTTATATGGCAGCGAAACCTGGGTATGCCAGAAGAAGCATAAAAGCAAGTTGAATGCAGTGGAGATGCGATCTCTTCGTAAAATGTGCGGCGTTACCATGGCCGACCGGAAGCGAAACGAAGAGATTCGCAATATGGCAGGTTTGAAAGATGACCTAATCACAAAAATTGATAAGGGCGTGCTTCGATGGTTTGGGCACGTTGAGAGAATGAGCGAAGACCGAATGGTGAAGAAAATATATATCGCGAAAGTTAATATTAAAAGGTGTCGAGGTAGACCGAGACTAACTTTCGAAGACCATGTGAGCAAATTGCTCGAAGAGGGGAGGGTCAAGAGTATTCGGATACCTAGACGTGCATGTATGAAGAAGATAATGAATCTGAAAGAAGCGAAAGAGGTATGTAAGGATCGTGACACTTGGCGATCTGTTCTCTCTGGCTACCCCGTCAGGGATTGTGCGTGACGATAAGTAAGTAAGTAAGTAAGAATAGAATAATGAGGAGGAAATGCTGATATAATAATCGTATTCATATAGTATTAATTAATTGCCTGTATTTGACAGTCTGATGTAGAGGTTGTAAGCGCTGTTGTTGATCACGTGGACCTAGGTTCTAATCCCGGGTAGAGCATAAATCAGTTACTAGGTTTTTCTGTGAAGAAAATCAATATAGCAACCCGAAGTTAGGAAGTTGACGGTGTTTTAACCTCGTGCTTCGGAAAGCACGCAAAGCCGTTGATATTGTACCTGACATCTCTCCAGTCGTGTAGGATTGCAGTCCCATCTTCCCATGCTGACTATGGAAGTGAGGGCACACACTCGTGCACTATAATTCTGTCCCGCGAAGATGTCTAGTCTCGTTTGAGATTGGGCGTCCTGGCCAAAAATTCGGTCTAAGGAAAATTTGTATTAATTAAATTATGAAGTACATAAATTAGGCCAACATATTAACTGCACAAACTTTTGCACTAAAATGTACCAAAAAAATAAATTGTCGTTAGTTCAGTATCATGTTCATTAGCCTCATAATGTGATGCACGCTTGTTACACCTTTGGCCCATAACAGACAAAGGTTAGAAAACAAATTTTGGTGCTTTAAATGATAAATAGTCGTGTTGTGATACAATTACGAGTATAAGGTTATTGTATAACATGATGCAGACGAATTAAGTTTGTTCCTCATCATTACTCTCTTCACATATTACCACCATAATATTTCAATTGTTGCTTATGGTGAAAACTACTACTATTAATGACTTCGCTTTTAATTTTTACAATTTGCGGAACAAAATGAATGTCATTTATGAGCACGTCAGACAATCGGGTTAGCAAATGTCTGAAACGAGGAAAGTTTTTAAAAAATTTATTAACAGTGGTAGAGCCACGCGGCAGCTTTTGCTGTCGCACGGATGGGCCGGCTCGAACCGGGGTGGTACCACGACCTCACAGAATACCAGCGTGAAGTAAAGGTTTACCTCTGCGTTTCGCTTGGTAAGTGCAGGTGGCCGGAGGCCCTTTTAACTGGATATGAGGCATTCCATATTAGTCCTCACGGATGACAACGCATTTGCATTTTGATTCGCAAACGAGGATAGATGTAGATGTCTATGGGCCGCAGCAACCACTTACCACCAGGTGGACTGTGTGCTCGTTTGTCATCTTAATCCTATAAAAAAAAACACCCAACGTTTTGGTAATGCACCCGTAAAGGTAGTTTTATGTACGGTGTAATATTTGTTTAAATATAATATTTAAAAAAAAAACATTAGGTTAAATTTAATTTTGTAGTTGCAAGAAAAATCGTTATCAACATCTATATTTTTTCCTTTGAAATATTTTTGAATACTTTTTTTGGAGCGTTTGGGAGAAATGATGAGAGTGATTTTTTACGATGCGCGCGCACACCGACACCTAAAACCGACACCATGAATTTGTTACGATGCACTGAAACCTAAAAGCGACAACTTCAGTGGGAAATTTCTTCTTCAGTCTCTCAAGTTTTTTTGTTTTCTTACACTAAAGAAGTATAACTTCCGACGTGCGTACATAAGTACACACACACTTTTATTGCAGGATTAGTACAAAATAACAATTAAACAATACCATATTTAGGAATGACCTAAATTATCAATTTATTTACTATATTATTTAAAAAAAAATTTAGTGTCACTGTAGAATGGGTCTTTAGAGATTTTATAAAATAACAATGAATCGAGAAAATATTTACATTTTTAAGGAAATTTCAGAACTTATTTTAATTCTATCTATACATATAAATTAAAAATCCAATTAATATCAGTGTATGGTCACTATTTCCATATGAGTTATCTCCGGATATTATTAATAAGGTTGAATACCCTACGTTAAGCCCCATCCGTTTCTTATTTTACTAAGCGTTATCAATTATTAAGTGGCGAAGCTTGCGAAGTCACTTATTGATTTCACGATGTCTGTCCGTCTGTCCGTCTATTCGTCTGTCCGTCCGTCTGTCCGTCTGTCCCACGATTATCTCGAGAAAGGTTTCGAATTTTCAAATTCTGTTTTCAGCAATCGATTACTGATCACCCAGGCATCTGAACCTCCTATTTTGATTTTTGTTTCCGTTAGAAACCGCTACAAAGCTGATTGCTTCGCCACTTTGCTATGCTGTTAGCTTGCTACGTTTATTATATATTCGTTGCGCCCAACTACAAGGAACAGTTGTGTTATTGAATCGCACATTGGGTAGCAAGTTTCTGAGATTTAAATGATTTATAATCAATTTTTAAAAGAAAAGACAACCGTCGTAATTTGTAATCAGATCCTTGTTTATTATATGCATATTTAAGTAGTTTGAATTATTACATATGTTTTATTTTACTTTTTTCTTTATCATTTATCACAATTTACAATTCCTCCCGCATTGAAAGAAGGGTGTGCGTAATTACCACGCTTGGCTCTTCGTCGCTTGTCCTTACATTTAAGATTGATATAATATATGAGATGGTATAGCACTATCTATCAAAGGGAATCAAGTTATAACGGAACAGTATTATTTTGATTTTATTTTTTCATTCGAAAATTCTATAACCACAGAATTTATATTAAAAAGGGTATTTCCTTTTTTTAGTAATTTGATACCACCAATCATTTTAAAACATTGGTACTTTTTATTTTATTTTCTTTTATTGTAGAATAAGGATGAAACTAGGGCGAACATCCAGATCCGGAACAATTATTTGTAGGCCATATAAATACTTGCCGTGCGGGATTCGAACCCACGGCCCCCCAGCTCATCAACTCATTGCTAAGCCACTGCGCCATGGAGCCCTATATATATATATATATATATATATATATATATATATATATATATATATATATGTGTGTGTGTGTGTGTGTGTGTGTGTTATACATTTATCTTCGATCAAGAATCAAAATACAGATGCCTTTTCACCCCTGAGGACTAAGATGGAATGCCTCGTTTCTAGTAAAAAAACGTTTACAGTTCTCTACACGCACCATACCAACATAGCAACGTTGACATGCTACTTTGCTTTGGTATAATGTAAGAGCGTGGTCCTACACCGATCGAGTCGACCCATTCGTGCTACATCCATAATTTATAGTTGCAGCTTGGCTCTACCACGTAAGAAACTGTTCGCTAACAATTTAATTTTTTGGAGTTGTGTGTGAGGTCAGTGACCTACAAAAAGAAAAAGATTTATGTTAGAAAGAAAAAAAGATACATAGCAGACATGTGAAATATATTGGAATCTTGCGTTCAGACTAAGTATAATAAATAAAGTAGGTGTTTACTACACTACTACACAACTTTCAAAGGCGATGCATATAAGTATGTGTTTACTAACATTCTAAGGAAATATAGCGTAGGATATCAGATCAGTTTCAGTAAAGGAGTGCCCTTTTATACTGTTTGCGTGTTTTAATACTACTGATAGGTTTTAACATTAACTTTGTTTATCACTTAACTTCATAACTCTTGTTGTTCATATACCCCTTTTTGAAATATATTTTCAATTGTTAAATTATATTTCAATTGTGACAGGACTTTATATCCTTTTGTGGAACTAATGAAATGGGTGATAGAGTATCTTATATCACATACATTAATTTATGACGGCGGCGATATTATATAGGGTATAAAGCGATGTTTCAACAGAACAGCACTAGACTAAGACGCAAGCACTAGAAAGTGTGTTTCTATAGATGGCGCACTGAAGCGCCATCTATAGAAACACACTTTCTAGTATATTCCATAGTCATCTCTTATGAAACTCACGCCATGGAGTGGAGAACTTTCTCAAGCTATCCCACACGGCAACGTTACTATTCATTACTTTATACAAATAACGTTTATTTGATTTTTGTTGGGGTAATGCAAATACAAACATTTTAGCGCATATGTAATACATGCAATTATTTTTTATTCAAATTGGCTAAGATATTAAATATATAATCGCGAATGAAAGTCACTCAGACGGCGGTGTGTTTGATTTCAAACGATTTCTCTAAATAAACGAATCCGCTAACGATAATGATCGAGTGAATGAAAGCGCCTTCGGGAAATTATATCAGAATGTTTTGATTATTATAGCTGTTTGTCAAGTGATACAGGAAAGGTTGTAATACATGTTTCAGTACAGTAATGTTGTTTTAAGTAAAAGTCATCACTGATATTTGATGTGCACTTCTAATTTTTTTAATACCGCTATAGTATCTTAAGTCCAAAAGTTTTAGAAAAACTAAACATATTATATATTTTACAAAACTTGTAAAATTACCTATTTCAAAAATTACACTTACGTATTAAATTTATTCTAGAACCCTTAAAAAATTATTTTGTAACTTTTTAAAGTTTTTTTTTAAAGAAACTCAAAACTTTAAAATAAACTTAAAAATTTTTGTAATATCAAAATTTAACGTTATTCTTTAAGTAACGTTAACTAACTCTCAATGAAACTTTAATTTAATAAAAAAAGGAAAAAGTAATTAAATTATATTTGATTTTCAAAATACTTCATACCTTCATCCAAGAGCGGTTCTATGTCTGCATCAGGGCGACCAGCAGGGCACAACGGCAAAGCTGGCGATGAGCTGGCGCCACCTCCCTCCGATTCCAACTGCATAGATAAAAATAACCTCAATTAAGATATCAGTGGAAATAAAAAAGATAAACGATATATTAATTTAAATAAATTAAATAAAAAACAATTGTTTCTACTTCAACAAAAAAGCGTATGTAGCTCAGGGGGTTAAGTTCTCGGAGTAAATATTGTGATATTTACTCCGAGAACATAAGAAACCTGGGTTAGTTTCCCGCCGGCACTAATCGAATTGGAAACTGCAATTTCAGTGCTGATTTACCACGTCCACGGCGGCGAAGGAAATCAATAAGAGAAAACCTGCATGTCTGAGCAACTGAGACACACATTTTGACAAGGAATTGATTGCGGTTATGGTACGAGATAATGCTACCAGTAGAAAATATTGATATCGCAATTTTTTAAAGGTAGACTAAAGCAGTTAAAATTCACTGATACGTAACCAGTACAAAATAATGGTAACGCTATTTTTAACGGGTTTTGTTACAACTTTGTACAACGTTTACATAATCGAAATCATTTCGGTAACGAAAAATATCGCACAAGGCAGATGAGTACAACGCGACGTTGGAAGTCTCTCACTGTGAGAGAACTTGCAGCATCGCTAAGTCGTTCTCGGAGCGGCGAATCCCCGCTGAGGTCGGCCGCGAGCGTCTGTCAGTTAGGTACCAGTCACCCACACGACCACTCTCGCTATCACCTCGATTCACCTCGCTGAAGCTAAGCGATTAATTTCAAATCTGATAATTTTATTAAAATTATAATGGGAAGAAAACGAAAGAACGTTGTGTACGATTTCTTTTCTTTTGCCAAAGAGACAAGAACTTCTACCCGGTTAGTCCCTTTTTAATAGTAGAGGGGGCAAACGAACATACGGCTTACCTGATGGTAAGTGGCTACCAGGGCCCCCGTAAAAGCTACTGGCGCCTGTGTGCAAAAAAGGATTTTGGCGCCTTAAGGCATTTTGGATCATGATTTTTTATTTATTTTTTTGAAGGTAGGTAGGTGCTTGAAATAAAGCAAAAAACTGAACTTTATAAGTCATATTTATTTGTAGACTAAAATATCAACATGAAACAAACAGAATAAAATAATAACAATATAAATTAAAATAAATTCTTGTTCATACCTATTTTAAAGCATTTACTTAACTAATGGGGTACAGAAACGTTGTTTATAAATACTAGAAAATAACGCAAAACTAAAAATCACATCTTTTTTAGGAACAAATAACAGAAATATTGCCTAATGTCTACATATATATATATATATATATATATATATATATATATATAAGTACTGCTTTCTACTAATACTTAGATATTTTAAAAAATGTGCTATGCAGATACTTGCTAATATCGCTAGCCCAAACAATCTTTCTTGGAGCATTGTCGATCTTAAATAATTTTTAATGATTTTTAACTTTGAAAAAGATCGCTCGCCAGAAGCTACAGATACAGGTAATGACAGAAGAATTCTTAGTGAAATGCATACGTTTGGAAAGGCGGAGATTAAATTGTTTTCAAATATATATTGTAAAATGCTTAAGGGGTTAGTATCATCAGGTAATGAAAACAACTTTAATACTTTAATTTCATTAAACAAATCATTGGAGTCTATACCCTTATCCTGATCTGTCAGTTGTTCTTCAAGAACAGAACAATGTTTTAAAATATCGCTGTCACTTAATTTGAATATGTCGCTAAAAAATCCGAAAATATTATCATGCTCATTTAATAAGTCAAATCTGTGTTTTAGAGAGCTCAATGTTTGATGTATAATTTTTAAGAAAAAACTCATTTTAGAGGCAGTTTTTAGATCATGAGGGGTCCCATCTCGGTGTTCATAGTCAAACAGTTTTGGTTTAAATTTTCTACTGACCGTTGGTAACGGTGGAAAGTCTTCTTCAATTTCGAGAGAGAGTGCTACGTCTTTCGCTTATAACAAGAATTTTTTCTTTCTTCAGATCTATATTGCTGGAAATAATCAACTAAATCTTTTAGTTAAATTTGGCATACTTTAATATTAATTGTAGCACTTTGCATTTGTTTGCTGACAATATTTTTGTGAGATAAAACGTCATGCCAAATAATATTCCGCAAATGAATTGAAATTTTCGTACAGGCGTTAAGAGGGAACTCGCTTTATGTCTTGCATCAATGTGAAAGGAACTATCTTCGGCTACTTCTAGAAGAATTTCGTAAACCTTAATTAATTGGCTTTTTTTATAAAAAATGGCTTTATTAAATCAATTCTGCTGGACCATCTTGTCTCACTTAGAGGCTTTAAACTTAACCCAGGGACATTTTTTCTCAGAATATCCCACCTTTATGTGGATGATGAAAAAAAATATATAACTCTTGCACAAGATTAAAAAGTTTATTGTAGCATCTGCCACTTTAGAAGCGTCATTTACTGTTAAGTTCAAAGTATAAACCCCACAAGGTACAAAAAGGGCTCTCGGATTCGCGTCAAGAATGCGTTTCTGAAGCCCAACATGCTGTCCATGTCCCATGTTAGCCCCATTAAAACCTTACCTCAAAACCTTGTCCCCTAATATTTTTTATATCTATGTATATATCCCTTTCTCTGTAAAATCCAGTATTGGATTAAACGCAATAAAACTTTCCTTAACTTCAAGCTTTTTTGAAGTTGTGTTAAGGACAACATACCTCAGAACAAAACTAATTTTCTCAGTATGACTAGTGTCTGGTGTACAATCTAATATTATTGAAAAATATCCTGAACTGCGAACCATTTATAAAATATTATATCTTACTTTAGACGACAATTATTCAATTATTTCATTCTGTATTTGCACGCCTAAATAAAGAGTAATTTTAACACATTTTGTTTGGGAGTTACACACTCGGCTAACGTGCTGTCTCATCACTGAATCAAAAGAGGCAATCATCTCAACAGCTTTTAGAAAATTTCCATTATCATGTTCGAAAAGTAATTTCAAAGAACCTTGAAATGCCCAGCATTGTGTAGATAAATACTTAACAATCGCAATAATTCTTTCCAACACGTCGCGCCAATATTGTTTTTCCGTTTCTAAAATCCGCAGGTGATGAGCATTAACAGACGTAGATGTCTCCAATATTTTTTTTAATTTACCCAAGTGTGAATATAACTATTGTGTAAAATTGACGTTTCGTGTCTCTTTATTAGCAAACACAAGTGTTGCCAATAAGATACTCCATTTGTATCACAAAAAGTGTTAGGAGTTTTACAAAACAACTTATAACAAAAAGAAAATACAGTATCTTCAGAAATAGAGAAAATAAGCCAAGTCCTTTCGACTTATTCTCCATTTGCTAGACTTCTTACAAAGTATTTCTAGACTTCTTAAAAAGTATTTGCACGAAAACTTTCTCTTATCTTTATTACTAGAAAAGCTAAAACTGATGTCTATCAAGGGCGGACCACGTTTAACCAATATTCTAGCTATCTCATTGGTGATTATTTCGGGCCACGAACCAGGGTCGGATGGAATTATATCGACGCTAGCCTAATTAAAGCCTTCATCGAAAGTGTCACTTGCAGCAGGTATTTCGGTAGATGACATTACCAAACTTCTTACACAAGCTGAATTACCTGAAGTGCATTGTTCAAGTGCTGTAGACGAGGATAGTGTCATGGATTCATCGAGCTTTGCATCAGTAGAAGCTGTTTTGCTGCTACAAATGCCGCCAGTTGTTGCAGGACCTGATGTTACCGTAGTCGCCTCTGTTGAAATTTTAGATGGTCCACTCACGGTTACTGATATTACGGATTTAGAATCTTGAGATTCGGTCGCATCGACAGTCTCCGTGGAATCTTCATTGTTTTGCAAGAAGTGCTTTAAAGATCCAGCCATTTTTGCCCTTTGTTGTAGTCTCAGTTTCTTTTGCTCACGAAACTTCGCACCTGAAGGACTCTTTTATCCTGAAAAAAAAATAATTAGTACTTATGGGAATTAGGAATTAGCTTCTAAAGTAATCACAATAATAAGCACCAAGTTTGCATATTGCATATTTAAGTAAAAAGCAATTTGTTCGAGTTCCTTTCAGCTTAAACCCTTTCAAAAATAAAGGCAGAAAAAGTATTTAAACTAATTCGATCTTATAACCTTTAAAAAACCTACAAAATGGTTTTTCTAAAAAGACCGATAGCATAAAAACAAAGCGAGTTATGGATAAAAAACCAATTACTTTTTTAAACTCGTACAGGGTCTTTGACTATATTTACGTGCTTCCTAGAGCCTTTATTATATCTGATAGAAGAAAAAAAAAGTTTTATGCAGAAGTTGTAGGTTTTTTCCTATATTATCTATTGAAGTTATAAGATAAAAACAGGAAACAGACAGGAATAGGAAACAGATAGAACTCCTATAAAGGGTTAATGTTGATAGTATAAAGTAGGGAACACTTACCATTTTATAAAAAATCAAACCGTTGAAATTGCAGTCAGCAGGTATTCAGCACTTAATTTTTTAGAAAAAAAAAGTAGTAAACAAAATATTATACAACACAACACTTGACAAAATAAAAATAATTTTAAATGTAAAAATTAATAGGATTACTTGTTTTTATACACTTGTGGCATGGTCCAGTGAACTAACCGGTTTAAAAACGCCTCTGGCGATGCATCGCTTTTATAGCGCTCCGGGCATTGTTCATGTCTGAATAGGAAAAATCAAGAAACTACCGCCTGACATGTACTCGCAACATAGGAATCGGCAGTAACTGAATGATATACTAATAAAGTTTCGTGTGTATTTATACCTAATCCTATTTAATTTATCAACTTATATTTTAAAATTACTTTTTTTTTGGAAATTTTTGCAATTTTTGGCCCTGGGTTTTGGCGCCCCTAAACGATGGCGCCCGTGTGCATTGCACACTTTGCACATATGGTAGCGGGGGTCCTGGTGACTATCGCCACCCATGGAAAACCGCAACACCAGGGAGGGAATAGCAGATGCGTTGTCGATATTTTAAAAAAGAGTAAGCTCTTTTCTTGAAGGTCCTTAAGTCGTATCGGTCCGAAAAAATCGCCGGTGGTAAAAAAATCCACAGAGAAGTAGTGCGAGGAATAAAACTCCTAGTAAAACGTACAGTGATGGGTCGCTAAGCATCCAGATGGTGAGGATGGTATCGTGAGTTTTGACGCGATGTGCGTTTGTGAAATTTAACAGCCAGAATTAATCACAAAAATTCCTCAGAGCACTCTCTGTGGATGCAACATCACAACGCAGCTCCAGTGAATCGAGCCAATCATAAAGAACTGGATCGTTGACGATTCGAAATGCTCCGCGCTAAAAGCGGTAAAGTGGAGAACAGTGTTCTATGTGAGGCCGAACTTGCGCATTGTAAAATTGCAAGCGATGTGCTGGCATGAAATATTCTCCTGCTACGCTGAGCACGCCAAGCTTTTTAGAGGCTTATTTGTCTTTCCCATCCAAGTGACCACGAAACTGCACACTATCCGAAATGTTGACGCCTAGGATTCCGGTGCTAGCTGAGCCAGCAAGGGCAGGCAGTCAGCAAGCCTTAAAACTAAGATACGACAAAGAGGGTCTTTTTAAAGGTAAACGCGCAAACTTGTGTCTCCTGGGGATTGAACACGACTAGATTTAGTCACCCCAATCTGAGACTTTATTCAGCAAAGACTCGACTTCAGACGCAAGTTTTCGCTGGTACTCGACGTTTTGCCGAGAAATATTTTCACGGCCGGTGTATAAGGCATCACCAGTGCTGTCGTCTGTGTAGCAGTGAATGTTACCAGTTTGCAACATATCATTGATATGCAGAAGAAACCGCGTTCTTGGTAGCACGCAGCCTTGTAGAACATCAGAATTAATATGCATATGATCAGAGTATGCACCGTCAACTACGACCTTGATGCTCCCATCAGCAAGGAAATTGGTTTTTTTATAGGATAAGGGTGACAAACGAGCACACAGTCCACCTGATGGTAAGTGGTTGCTGCGGCCCATAGATATCTACATCTATCCTCTATTACAAATCAAAATGTAGATGCGTTGTCACCCGTGAGGACCGGGATGAAATGCCTCATTGCCAGTAAAAACGGCCTCCGGCCACCTGCACTCACCAAGCGAAACGCAGGGGCAAACCTCTACTTTGCGCTGGTTTTCTGTGAGGTCGTGGTACCACCCCGGTTCGAGCCAGCCCATCCGTGCGACAGCAAAAGCTGCCGCGTGGCTCTACCACTGTTAACCAGTTGTAGAGCCACACGGTTAGTTATTAGTGATCCAGTTGCACAATTTCTCGGAAAGCCCATAGGAAGGGAGCTTCGAAAGAAGTGCTTTGTGTCAGGCCCGATCGAAGGCCTTCGCTATATCCAAATTAACGGCCAATGCCTCCTCCTTGGACTCTACTACCTCCGCCTATCTATGAGTCAGTTGGACCAGAAGATAATCAGCTGATCGACCCCACGAAAACCGTATTGGCGATAACTAATCAGCTAGTGATACTCAAGGTACCTCATGAGCTGGCAGTTTACAATGGACTCCATTATTTTGGATAACAGGGAGGTGACGGCGGCGGAGGCCTATAGCTGGACGGGTTTGAGCGGTCGCCTTTTTTGGGGATCGGGTGGATCAAAGTTCAGTTCCATGAATTCGGGACTACGTCTTGGGAGTAGCAGTACCGGAAAGACGACCATATTTTTTCTGTCATGGAAACAGCGCGATGGACATGGTCTTGCCCTAAAACCCTCTCAGAAAGAGACCTGTACCCAGCAGTGGTACGAATATAGAAAGTTTAAAAAAAAAGTAGGTTTCAATTAAAGATAAATACAAGAGAGATAATATTGCATTGTTCAAATATTGTAATGTAATCGACATACATATTTATTTAACAGAATAAAATTGTTATTTAATTTTATGAAATTATAAATATAATAGGCTTCAAACAAGAGTAAGAGCTCCTGTACTTCGTAGTCTTACATACGTGCCAAGAATTTTATTTTCATCCTATATTTACCGTTATTTAAACGTACTTAGGAATACATGTAACCACAATTACTTAATGAATTATTTTGTAATACGAGTATTGTGGATAAAAAGCGATAATATTAAAAAGACAGAAATAATAATTATATGTATTTTTTTCTAAATGACAATTTTTTGCGAGTGATGGCAGCCATCGACGTCATCATCATTATAGCCCCTCAGAATACATTACTGAACATAGGACTTCTCCAAGTAAGTCCACACAGCACGGTGCTGAGCCTCCATCGACTTTCCAATTCTTACCAGGTCGTCAATCTATCATTTCTTTTCTTATTATAAAAATATGACCGTAGGCCTGGAACCAAATGTGATTGTAAGCTTATTATAAGTACGAGTAGATAAATTACATTTAAAAAAATATGAGACTTTATACAATGAACGGACCATATAACTTCTAAACTCAATGAGATAAACATGGACAAACGAGAAAGTAATTTCCATGTCCCACCTAAACAAATACTGGTTCTTGTCACAAATTCTAATTTCAAAGTCGTCAACTAAAGGGAAGCTGCCTCTTAAATTATTCACTTTAATAAGATTGCCATGAAAATTGAATCGGAAATGAGAAAGGGTGTCCCCCTTTTTAACCCATATAAAACAACACCCGGGACATTTACTGAGCTCCAATAAAGATTATAATTTTCAAACTATTGCTAAAAAAACAACAAACATGCATGTGACTATCAGTGCGCTATACAGAAAATTGACCATTTCGGCCGCCGTCAGTTATTTTAGGCCAATTTGAAATTGAGGTCTTTAAGGTAAAAGTGAATAGGCTTCTCTTAGGCTTGTGTGAAATGTATTACATTAGAGTTAAGTTTTAGTAGGGACAATAATAAGAGTAAGGGGCTGGTGGGGCCGTAGATATTTTCCAGTGGCACTGCGGCAAAAGCGAGATAACCGTTGGGTGGTTGTAGTCACCCTTAAGAACTAAGATGGAATGCCTCGTTACCAATAAATAGGGTTATCGGTTCTCTACACTCATCTTACGCAACAAAGCAGTATTGAGCTATCATTTTACGTTGGTATTCTGTGTAATCGTGGTTCTTTTCCTGTCGAGCAAATCCAGGCTCAGATATCAGATCGGGCTGCAACCATAATGTAACTGCAACGTGGTTCTAGAATGTAAACAACAGTTTATCTCTGTTCTTGCCCTATACGCTAGTAATGGAAGTTTTAACTAAATTAAATTAGCATGCTAACTATGAATGTAAAATACGAGAACAGAAAACCCTTTTAAAGCAAATTACACGCCCCTAGCAATATGAAATTTGACACAGTTGAAGTTTATATGTGAAGGAGTGCAGAAAGTTAAAATTTATGTATACTATGTTACAAATACATAAACTAAAACATTTATATTTTATTTTGACTTTCATAAAGGCAATATCAAAAAATTTAAAAGCCATATGTATAATATGGTGCTACACATGATCACTTTTAACTGTCAGTTTTGACTGATCAGTTTTGACTGACTTTAAATCTCTTTGGTTAAAAGTGAACGTGTATGGGCACGTTCACTTTTAACCAAAGAGATTTAAATATATAGGTATACTATGGAGCGGACATAGAGAACGTTTCCATACAAAAACTTAGAGCTCGCGCGTGTGTGACACCTTCTAGTTAAACATAACAAAACTACGCATAAACAAACTACTTTATAACAGTGGTAGAGCCAGACGGCAGTTTTTGCTGTCGCACGGATGGGCCAGCTCGAACCGGGGTGGTACCACGACCTCACAGAACACCAGCGTGAAGTAGAGGTTTACCTCTGCGTTTCGCTTGGTGAGTGCAGGTGGCCGGAGGCCCTTTTTACTGGAAATGAGGCATTCCATCCTAGTCCTCACGGGGTAAAACGCATCTGCATTTTGATCTGTAACAGAGGATAGATGTAGATGTCTATGGGCCGCAGCAACCACTTACCATCAGGTGGACTGTGTGCTCGTTTTTCACCCTTATCCTATAAAAAAAAAACGCAGAATATTTATTACGAAAACAATTCAGCTATTCTTCAGTAGGTGACGCTACTAAATAAAGGGGAAAAACCCATTTTAGGAATGTTACCGTTTCGACATCAAAGTATCGAGAATGTTGTTGATGGTAACTAAGTTTGTAAGGCTTTACGATATAGTAATAGGAAATATGTATGCTTTTTTATTGTATAAATCTATTAACTATGACTCCCATCACACCAAACAATTCATTTAAACGTTTTAAGTTATGAATAACACCATGAATGAAACGCAATGTCATGAAATATAATATTTAATTTCCAATAACTAAAAATCAATACAAACAGCAGTCACATTGGTAGCATCTTGGATGACGTCACTATGTCTATTAGACGCTATAATAATAGCATATATTGGTCGGTCTGCGTCGAAGGCACATCGCGATACGTCAAATCCAATAAAATAGCGCCTCTATGTTATTCAAATTCTTTTATTTTACATAAATATTCTTTAAATATAACATATTTAGGAAAGCATTGAACTTAAAGATCGTTAAAAAATAAATTATTATACAAATTCACAAGTTAGCGCGTTTACCGTTAAAAAGAACACCTTTGTCGTATCTCCTCAATTTCAGAGCACTTCCCATGATGCCATAGCCAATAGCGGAATCTTCGGCGTCGACATATTGAATGACCTACAGTAGCATGGTCACTTGGAAGAAAAAGCTAAATTGGCTTCTAAAAAGCTTGGCGTACTTAGTAAAGCGGGACACTACCGTGAACAAAAAAGCGACCGTTTGCAACTTTACAAGCGCAAGTTCGGCCTCACATGGAATACTTTTCCCATCTCTGCGCTGGGGCTCCCCAGTACGAGCACCTTTCACTTGACTGCAGAGCAGAGTGGCTCAAATCGTTGATGACCGAGTCTTTGACTGGCTCGATTTTCTATCGTATTTAACACGGGTAGTGGTCTGATGAATTGTACGGATTAATTCCAGCCACCAAATTTCACCAACATACATCGTGACAAAACTTACGTTACCATCCACATCATTTGGATGCTTGGTGGTCAACTACCGTGCGATTTATATATATATATATAGTTTTCTTAGGAATCGTTTACCAACGGCAATTTTTATGGAGTATCATTTACTGTATCACCTACTTAAATATTGTAGATGATTAAATCGGCATCCGGCATAATATTTTTTTATCGATAACAATAATCGATGAACGTTGTCAATCACTAACTCTTTGGTAAATAAATCATGACGTTACTGAACAACAAAGGCTGATTATTACAGTAATAGTAAATGTTCTAGAACAACCTATCAGATTAAATAAAATTTAAAAATTATTGGGTATATATACATTATTCCTGCGATAATAAACCGAAATCGCATTCAGTTTTTGCTCCATATCGGGACTTACAATACCTTAATGCACAATCGGCTATATTTTCTACAAAAAATATTTTTAAACTTAGGAAACCAATGCGTTTTGACCTTTTAACGACGTCACTAAAACTAAATTACACATTAGAAATATGTCCTATAGGACATAAGTAAGTGGTGACAATTTTAATTCTGATGTCTGGTCTATTACTACTACTTAAATGTCTTTGCTTTTAACTGTTCTCTTTGACGCCGACGCTTTAGCCGTGCTTGGTTTATTATTAATTTTGAAAAATAAAAATAATATAACACACCAAAAGTAAAAAATGGTTAAAAATAAGGAAAAATTATTCCCATCTTAATTATTAACTAACCGAACTAAAAATTGTTTCGAAGGATTGGCACAACTATCTCAGAATGACTGAATAAATATACCATCTACTTTCTCTCTTTGTTGTCTCCACTCATTAGAAGCAAGAATACAGTTATGAGAAACGCTATTTCGCCACATAAGAGATTAACAGCAATGTTACGATGTATCTATCGCAACAGGACGGAACTACGAAGATTTCAAATTTTCCACAATTATTTCACCTCAAGCCCTCAGCAGCATAATACCAGACATATGTGGTGCTTTATTCAAAGTACTTTAGCCAGATTTTTTGAAAGGTAAAAAAACTTGGAACATTTTTTAATTGCTTTTATTATTTGTTATTAAGAAAATTACAATAGGTGACTTAAAAAAATAAAAATTAACTGAATGCGGTTTAGAAACCGCATTCAGTTAATTTTTTTCATACTGAGATAAAAATGAAGCCGCAATGTTTACTTTTTAAAGTATAGATATTTTAGGGATTGAAATTTGTACCGCTCCTCTATTTTTGTCTAAAAGATATGGTTTATAATACCTTCGGCTAAAATGCACTGTTCTTTAGGAAGATTTTTTTTATAGGATAAGGATGACGATCACGCAACTTCAAAAAGTTTTTCCCAAAAATTTCTAAACAATCATCCCGCTGCATGGGACGTTTAAAATTATCCTGGACAGTTAATAAAACGTCTTTGGTTAAAGTGAGATTGAGATTCCTATATGTCTGTCGGTGAGGTGGAGCCGACGACGATGCTGAATTTCCTGTGTCAGATTCAGATTATTTTGAAGCCAGAGATGAACCCAATCTAAAGCCTAGGTCTTCATTCTATAACAATAATACATAAACAATTAGTAATATAACGTTTTATTTTCAGTTTCTTAAAACGGAACAAGATTGGAAAAATATTGCTGAAATTTTGAGAAGAGATGGAACTTTACACATTGCTTAGGAGCAATATATGGAAAGCATGTTTCAATTGCTTTACCCCCTGGATGTGGATCAGAATTTTATGATTATAAAAACTGACATAGTATGGTTTTAATGGCTATTGTGGATGCTCAATACAAGTTTGTTTTGTGTGATTTTGGCACAAATGGAAGAATTTCAGATAGTGTAGTATTACGACACTGTATTTTTCGAAAACTACAGGACAATAAATTAAACATCCCAGCCGCCAAACTAGTCAAAAATGGCAACAGAAGTTTATCTTATGTATTTGGACAAGCAGATCTTACTACTTATGAGAAAACATTATATAATTATCGAGTATTAAGAGCAAGGAGAATTGTTGAGAACGTTTTTGGGATTTTAGCGACTCGGTTCCGAATATTTCACACAGAAATAGACATTGAACCAAAAAATATTGATTCTGTTGTAATGGCAGGTTGTGCTTTACACAATTACTTAACTGAAACAAACCAGGCCAGTTACAGTCCTCCTGAAATTCTTGATAGGAAAATTTTTGGTAACGGAACAACTATATAGGGAGTGAATTCAGCTGATTCGGACAAGGTAGATTTAGATAGAAGACACCAAATAAATATAACAAATGCAGCTAAGAAAACAAGGGAAGTCTATATGAACTATTTCGTGAAGGAAGGATAAGTTTAATGGCAGGATAATTTTATTCGTTCATGTTTTTATAATAGTCTAATGTCAATAAATTAAATTATAAAATAAACAATTATAGTATTTATTTACTCACGTCATTCGTTTCTTCATCATCCTTGGAAATATTTGATCTTGGGGATCGTGGTACTTCTTGGTCGGTGAGCAATTGTAGCAAATCGTAATCCCATAACTTTGTGACGATTTGACTTTCAAAACTTATTTTTTTAACGTGCTACGCAGTGTGTTATTTTTAATTTTCAGTGTATCTATAGTTGCCGTAGCGTCAATTTGTTAAATTTTTCTAATAGTACCTTGTAAGCTGTTGATTTCCTTACCTGGTCACGGTACTTCTTACTTTTATTCTTTCTTACGTTCATTTCTCTATAATTCTATAAACTCGGCCAAATACTGTCTTTGGGTCACTCTTCTGCGTACGCAAAGAGGACAAACATGTACAGACAAGTTTAAGTTTTGTGATCGCAACACGACTGAAGAACCACCGCCTACACACGTACAGTTTTAACTGATCAGTCCGTTTCATTCAGTTAAAAATATGTATCAACAATATATCATCAGTTTTAACTGATAATAAAAAAACTGACAGTTTTCATCGTAAACACGCTCAGTTTTCACTGTCAGTTAAAACTGGTCAGTCAAAACTGACAGTTAAAAAGAATCGTGTGTAGCCCCTATAATAAATACACATAATATGGTTAAACTGTTAATATGTGTTTATTGTTTGTTTACGGTTCATATTGTAAATGTTAAACACTTAATAATCTGTGGGTCAAACAGTCGCACAGAGCAAAGATTGTCGCCAAAGAATTTAAAAATGTTGACGACAGATTGACTGAATGAGTTGTAAATTTTTTTGTGGATTCAAATGTTCTCTTTTTCAATAATCTGTGGAGTATATATGGCAAGTCAAAAAAGCATTTATTTTATATTTTGTATATTGTATGTCTGTGTTTTATTATTAATTATTGTGCGAAAGTGAAATGTAGCTTGCTTATTAATCAAACTTAAAAATATAATGGATTTCGGTCTAATTTATTCCGCTACGCGACCACTAGTTTATTATTATTTTATTATTATTATTATTTAAGGGGTTGGGTTTAGAATCAAGTCACCTGAATTTGAGGGGTCTGCCACTGAGGGGGGTCCAGGGGGCGTATCTCAATCGCCCCCAGGCAATTTTAGCTGCCGGGGCTACGTCGAAATATTTAATATATTTTTTTTTAAATATTCATAACTCACTAATTAATACCTGAACCGGAACTTTTGACATTGACAGTAATCAGTAACAGATATAATCGACCAAAGAGAATATAATCACTACGTTTATACTCGACTTCGCGACTCGCGTCATTAAGCGTCATTCCGTTGCTTCCGAGTTTACGTGAATTTGCTCCTTATTGTTATTATCTGCCTCCAGTTTTTGGAAGACTTCGCTACTATATTGTCAAAAACATTACGAAAACGTAACCTCAAAATGAGATTATTAAAAATTTATAAAAAAAAAACTAAGCACGTCCGGCAGGAAATAGATGTGGGGGGGTGACTCTACAACTCCCCTCCCCCCACTTCAGCCACCACCAAATTCAGGCGACTTGATTCTAAACCTTACCCTATTTAAGTTCACGTGGCGTGTGATCACTCTTACTATGTAGTTTTAAATTAAATTAACAATTCTAAGTACCTACATAATAATATCGCATAGATAAGTGGATCATAATAGCAATTAATTTAGTGGTAATGTCATCTCCTCATCAGAGTACAGGGTAGGAATTCTAGGCAGTAGGTACGCGGCGAAGACAATTTGCCGAAAATTATTTTATATGATCAATGCTTAATAGCAGCATCAAAATGTGCGATACGTCCGGTACTGCGATTGACAATCAGTTTGACAAGTATGATAAAAGACAGAAGTCTATCTTCAGAGTAATTACTAGCATAGAAAGAATCCTGAAATATTAGCCGCGCGCAGAAAGTTTGCCGATGAGTGCCCCTCTCGGCCTCCGCCGACCGCGTAAAGGCGGCTACTGACATGCCTGCCGCAGGGGCAATTTAGGGTGTAGGAGTGGGGATGACCCTTAATTGCCTCCTTAATTGTGATGTGTGTAGGCAAGCAGGGGCAATTTTTTAAGTCGGCCCTGCGGCAGGGCGGCAGGAGCGCAAGACTTTCCTTGCTCCCTAGATTGGCCCTGCCGCTGTCGCGTGTGTAGCCCAATAGGAGCAATTTCAATCAGTTCGTTGCGACTTTCGCGCGGAGCACACGTATGAGTACAAGTCAGACCCGCAGAAAGAACGTTATTTGAACGTTGTAACTTACAAGTGACATTACTGGGATTTGTTACCTAACTTATCATAAGGGTAGTGTTCGCGCCCAAACGCTGGTTTCAAGATTTGACGCCAGAGGGCGCCCGGCTCCATACGGCGCGTTCATAAGTGGTTAGACGAGTGGGCTGTTGGCGGGAGTTGGTTGCTACCGTCAGATGGGAAGTAGTAAATAGTAGCTCGCTGGCAGCGATGCGGTTAATCTGCGTATCTCGGTTATCGCTGCAGAAGTTCACGCGACCGATGTAGGGTCTAGATTGTTAGATTTAGTGCGTATTACTTCGCTACGTAATTGTGTTTCGTGATAACCGCCTCGTTTTAGATAGTGATTGCGTGTTGAAATGCATTTTGTAATACTAACTTGTTCGGGTGACGTGGAATTTTGCGCGCGCGCCGATTAGAGATACGGTTTAAAATTTGGACAGCGCGACCCTTTATCGAGGGCGCCACCCTGTTGATTGTTTGGAAATCATTGTAATTGTGCCGTCGCGTTAAGTGCCCTTTTTTATGTGTTGACTGTTGTGTTACTTTACGTGTCAACTAGGCGTATTTTGAATTCTTATCGCGGCGTAGTATTTGATATCGAACGAAGGAACTTAGTTGTGTTTAACGCTGAACCGTGTGTCTCATGAAGAGATCGCGTTAGTTCCCTATTTGTAATTTGATGATAAATGAATCCAGGACATTGAATGTTGAACTTTGAACTGTCCGTTACTGTGTCGGGTATCACTTGTACTTAGGCAAGTTTAAGCTAGTTAAATATACAATAAAGTTAGTAGACTAAAATAGTGACAATGAAGAAAGAAATGGTCCAGCGGTGAAGCCTGCTGGAGTGATGCAGCATTGTGGGGCAGCCTGGAACTTGGCCGCTGCCGGTCATCTCAGCTGGGCCAGGTCACACACACATACATATCACTAAACACTACTTTTCATGCACCTTAAACCCACCTACGGCCTGACCGAGCCTTGGGGCGGTCTTAGATTCGGATACAGGTACGTACTATATTTTCCTAGCATTCTCCCATATAGTTTAATATGATAGGACATTTTCCATATGGCCATTTTGGGCCCGACCTGCGGCTGCCCGTAGAATCTTATGCCCATGGGCCCCGGGATATTCGATCTTTGCAGATGCAGTTGTAGGCCGTAACAGCTAGTATGGGAAAGAAAATATTCTAATAATATTAAAATTGCTGAAATATAAATAAAATGTTATTAACTAAATAACAAAACAAAAATACAAATTTTTGTAATTTAATTTTATTAAAACCATAATTAGAAAACTATCATGGCTATTTGTAACACTAGTTAAATTATAGTTACTAAGCACTAGATAGTTAAGTTATATCACAGAATAAATTGGTTATATTAAATTATGACGAGTAAAGTTAGTCATATTTAATTGTCTTTGATAGCCTAAAAATAGCGTGACAGAGCTATGCTGCAGCTTCTAAGCACTATATTATGGTTGCAATTATTAATTGGTTGTTTTATTGATAAATGTGGGTGTCTATAGGCCACAGTGTCCACTTACCATCAGGTGGACTGTGCTCATTTGTCACCCTTATTCTATATAAAAAAGAGCCAAGGCTATATATACCGATTCATTGATATTTCGATAAAACTGGCGCCATGCCCAACGCGTGCGTCCAGCGAGACGTACACTCTCATACTAAACGGCAGGCGTGTGTGTAGAGACAGCTCCGATATTGCTCCGATCGCTGTGCTCCCTAGATTGCCCCTGCGGCAGGCATGTCAGTAGCCGCCTTAACGCGCGCTCGTCTTGTTAGTACCGTTAATAAAGCAGTCGTGCGCTCACGTTTGCAACGTCTTTGGGTTTATTGATTTCGCCTCGAAATTATCCATTGTTTACCTTTTAAGTTTTTGTTTGCTTTATGTTAGTGTTATTTTTTTATTAAAATGGTTTAAGGGAAAGCCTATCGCGGTGGCAAATGTTTTAATATTTTAAAGGTTCTAAAGTTTTTTGAGTAGGAAAAACAAAAAGGTTCGCCTATAATAAATTTTAAGCTGGATTTAGTGCTCGACCGACGGTGAGCACTGACATCGGTTTAGCGTAGCTATATCAATGACAACCTATTAACGGCTACAGTGCAGCGCTGATGAAGTACTACGCGCGTACGGCTCCGTCGCGCGTACGAGGACCGTCGGTAGAGCTCGTCGGTCCGACTTACGTCGGTTGACTAACGCGCTATGGTGGTATATGCGTGCGTTCCGTGCGACGCTGACAGAGCGATCGACTGTACGCGCGTACGCATTATCGCGAACAAAAATGAACATTGATACATGAACATTGCTCTCGTAATTTCGAATACAATAAACCAAATTCTCCTTCAATTAAACGGTCTACAATTATTGGGTGCGCATGATATCTTCTCCGTCTTTTATGCCGTAATCGTTTGCGTAAATAGTACACACATATTATAGAGTTAACAAATGGATTCATTTTTATTCGTAATTGTACTCGTCTAACAAAGCTTGCCGTCAGTTAAGCACAAAACGCTTGGCCTCGACCGACGATCAGGACATACCGTCAGCGCGTACGGTACGTGCTGACCGTCGGTCGAGCACTAAATCCAGCCTTAGTAACAAATTCCACGTTTTTTTATTAATATATTTTCCCTCATTGATTTATTGCATTTGAAACCACTATTTTAATAACATGTCTTTTTGTAAGCTCTACTAACCGTCGCAATTTGACGTCATGACATCACCGGCAAAATGTCTGCGCGTGGTTAATAACAAAAAAATCTTTGTAGTTGAACTAATTACGCATATTATGTATGAGGTTTTATGTGGTACAATATAAGGTAGCTATATTATTATTACCTTTTTTCATTACGAAGTTGTTGCCATTTTTACATTCTTATAGACAGGACCACTGATGTGTCATTGTGTGTTATGTCATCATCAAAACAACAAACGTTGTCGATAAATTCATTTAGAATATGATTTAGTAAAATTAAGGATTTTGATTAATCCGGTTTTTAATACTTATCTAATATTTTACAACAAAAATGTAATCGCATATGCGGAATTTGGCACTATTATAGTAATTTAAAATATATCGTAGAAAGGTCACTATGAAGTCTACTTAAATTCAGCCGATATATTTATGTATGCCAAATTATATCTAGACATATTATTTTCACAGGGAATAATAAGTCTAAACAAGTAACTAAGCGCCCCATTGAAATTTTTATTTATTTGTGTTTGTATAATCAATGCCGGGTTTGCTACACGGAACGTACACAGAGGGCATTGCTACTATAGTATAATAACCGCGGTATTGCCCGTTTTCCTCTCCATATTATCCATTATTCGTTCATTAATACAGGTAGGGGAGACCGGGTACAAAAGTAACGGCGGGTCGAAAGTAACAAATGCTCTGTAGGTTTATCCAATAGCCAAACACCGCTTCGCTGCCGTAAGGACACAGCCGGTGGTGACCCCCTCACTTGCATTAAGTCACCGCGCACGCCACGCGCTGTTAGGTTGAGTGAGAGGACGGTATGTGATTTCACAAATCCAAAGTAAGTTTTTTGACGTTTTTTTTTTTAATGTTTTCGTAGTCTTAAAAGGATGATACCAATTTGAATATTTGCTTATTAATTCCTGATTAGATTGATTACACAGTGTTTTAATTCGTTTTTGTCTGGCACGTTCCGTTTTAAGGCTATCTTTCATGTTCTAACAAAAATGTGGTCGGGTACAAAAGTAACATAGCCCTACGGGTACACAAGTAACATGTAAATTTTGTCCTCGTATTGATTTCTTTACTTAATATTGTTATATGTTCTTGTATTTATATGAACAGAATGCCGCGAAAATGCATAAGAACTACCACACTAGGAACTACTGACACGGAAGTGTTCCGAAAAGCGACTGAAGAGCATTCCAAAGATGGTACAAAATTAATCCATGGATGGATGGGTGGAAAAAATATTGTTTGGCATGTAATATTATATAGATACATAAAAAAGTTAAAGCAGGAAATACAAGCGCAGTTGTTGGCAACCGTTGCGTCAACCGTGATTTTACTATTGATGAGGAAAAATGTCTACAAGACTATTTGATAGAGTGCTATGAAGTATATTTTGGGTTATCTCCATCTAAAGTACGTAAACCGGCATATGAGTAGGCGATAAATGATGGAAAAACATTTCCTGAAACATGGCACGATACTCAAATGGCGGGTAAGGGGTGGTTGACGAGTTTTTAAAACGACACCTGAGCCTCTCCTTGAGGTGCGCTCAAGCAACAAGCCTGTAGCGGGCCTAGAGTTTCAACGAACATAATATGAAATCTGAAAAAAAAAACGCAATTGAAGAAGAATACCAACAAATAAATAAATCCAAGAAACGGTATTACGATCCGATACTGGAAATGGCAAAAGGAAGTTGATATCAACGAAGGGAAGGGAAAAGAAAAAAGACAAAGAAGGCAGCTAAAAGTAAGGAAAAAAAATTACGACAGAGATTGCTTCTATCTCGTTTGTTTAGAAACTTTTAGCAACAGTTGACCAAATGAGCAATGGATACAATTTACCAAATGTAATATGTGGTCACATCCTAAATGCGTTAACGATAATAGAAATTATGTGTGCCATAATTGTGAGTCTGAGTAAAATACTAATACCGAATAGTTTGATTATAAAAAAAATATTATCATATAATAATTGATCTTATTCAAAGCAAGAATAATTTGTTTTGTTTCTTAAAATATATAATTATTGAGCATTTAAAATGCAAATGTTTATCTGTGTTATTAAAACAAAGTCTTCTAATAAATAATTTGCTGCTTTAATATGTCACATTATATTCATTACAAACCCCTATGTCCTGTTACTTTCGACCCACAACGTGTTACTTTCGACCTGCCTACGTGGTCGAAAGTAACAACTGACGAATTTTTTTGAAGTCTCTGTAATTCATATAAAATACACAATAATAAGGTAAATAAAGATACTAATGTAAAGAACATAAACGGGAAGTATATATGGCAATATTAATTTCATTAAAATATATACACCTAACCAGAAACCAAGGTAAAAGTACAAAATGTTACTTTTGTACCCGGTCTACCCTACAGCCTACATAACATAAGTCTTTTTCATATATTGCCTCATAGAGGTTGTTTTTGCCATAATTCCCTGTCTTAGCAATAGAGTTCACAACCGCAACTTTTTAATATTATTTTGAGTTATTATCGGCGATACATCGAAAATGGGCCAGATTAGGAGTACCCTTAACCGATGAGCGTGTATGCGTAGATATATGGATGTAAAGGATGCGAGAGAAGTGAGTCAGGATCGCAACAAATGGAAGTCCGTAGTCTCTACCTACCCCTCTGGGTGACAGGCGTGAGTGGGTGTGTGTGTGTGTGTGTGTGTGTGTGTGTGTGTGTGTGTGTGTGTGTGTGTGTGTGTGTGTGTGTGTGTGTGTGTGTGTGTGTGTGTTATCAGGTAGATACTGCTGCTTCATTTCTGTTTTATTTTCCTCTGTCGTCTTTTACGATACGCATGAGATAGTATGCGGTGTTAGAGCTTCTAAATTATGATATATATTCTTCGGTAGGAGGTCATGGAGGATGCGACGTCTTACGCCGCGGCCACACGGCATTATCAAGATCCCTCGTTCACTTGAAGATATCGAAATATTTTAATTCAAGGAGATATAGCTTTCTCGATGACTTTAGTTTCCGCTGAGCAAGTGGTAAATCAGCATATAAAATTGGGATTACAAATGGGATCCAACTGGCATATGTACCGTGTAACTGTCCAGACAGTATTTTTACTTAATTAACTATTCCTTTTTCAAATTTGCGACACGAATATTTGCAATGTAATATAATCATCATTACTTGATTTAGAAAATAATTCACTTGATGGCTCGAATAATATTAAGTCTAGTCCTATTTTATTTATATTTTTAGACATACGTGTAAGACAGTGTATTAAAAATAAATAAATAAACATAAACAAGTACATCGATGTCGATTGTTGCTTTACTTTTATATCACTATAGATTAAAGACATCATGCCTTATGAAATAACGTCACACATAATACTACTACAATAGGGATGTCACATTTCTAGTAAATCAGAAGATATAAGTGTACTTACTCTCATATTTGGCATAGTATAAAGATACTAAATTTGTCATTAAAGCTCCACGGATAAGTTACACGCAACATCTTTCAAGTACGTTTCGTTTTTTGGCTTATTTTGAAATTTAACAAGAAAAAGCGAGACAAGTATATTGACTCAATTTATTTTAGAATTGTAGATTTTCTCTATGCATACATATGTATGTATGTAATTATTCTAAGCATCCATCTGATAAGCATGAAGAAATCCTTCCCGCAATGGGAGAAGACGATAAAGTTAAAGAAATCTCAATTTAAAATCAATAAGAAATGTTAATACTAATTAATCGTTTACAACAATAGGATGTTGAAGTGGTGTGAGAATATCCAGTATCCTACGTCGTACTGTGGGTGTCGCAAGTGACGGCAGAGGGGAAAAAATGCCAAGCGTGGAAACTATGGCAATTGATGAAGTAATTGATGAAGAGGAATTGACTATTGATTGATTGATGATTGTACCGGTAACGGTACGAGCATGACATAATAATATTATTACGTCAGGCACACGACGCATACAATTTTAGTATGTACACTATAAAAATAAAAATAAATAAATTTGCAGCCTATTTACGTCCCACTGCTGGGCACAGACCTCCTCTCATTTCTGAGAGGTTTTTAGGGCAAGGAATGGACTATTACCGCACTGCCCTAATGTGTGTTGGCGAACTTCACATGTCTTCGAAATATTATTTTTTCTTATTTCTCAGACATGCAGGTTTCCTCACGATGTTTTCCTTCACCGCCGATCACGTGGTAAATCAGCACTTAAAATTGCAATTAACAATTTCATTGGTGCCGGCGGGGATCGAACCCAGGTTGCTCAAGTACTGTGAAGCTTACAGCGAGCGCAAACCATCTGAGCTACCACGGCTATGTACACTATAATGTGTTTTAATAGATTTCAACTATTATGGCGTATTTTAACATTTAGCTAGAACTAAACCGAATTTTCAGTACGTAGTTGTGTTGAAAACATAGAAGAATAATATATAGCCCTTTTGTTGCTTAAATCAATTTCATAAAAAAATATTAAAGAAATATTTTTAACTCACATTCTTACCTGTCCTATTATAAATTTCTTTCACTTTCATTGTTTTTAGTGAGCAAAATTTTTAAGAAACTACAGCAAAGTCCCATGGATATAAAATTAAACACAACGTTTAATACAATCACACTTCCGCACATGTATGTTGAAGCACGAAGGAATGAAACCGTTCTTATCATGTTTTATGAATCTCAAGATTAGTCTGAAACGTAGTGATTATTTTGAGCTCTTTGTACTTAATATACAGTAATTCAAAGAGGATGAAAAAGACTACGTTTAATAATTTAATTTAAATAATAAACAGAATCGTTAATAATCACTAGCCAAAATTTTCAAGAAAAATTTGATCACTGTGACACTTAATGTCAAAGACTCAAAAACTTAGAGTGATAGCACGTAGTGAATAAATACTCTTTGGTAATAGCATACATAATAGCATAATATGATTAGATCATAGATTATTCTTTTATCACTTCACTTCATAATAATGGCCTCCAGGCTGAATTTCGGTCACGGCGGCCAGTTTCAACGAAGATTAGCCATCTGTGCAGGACAGGATTATGACTCAAAGCCGCAATGAGCATTTCTTGTAAGAAAAACCTAATAACTGATATTGGCTCGACCCGGGATTCTAACCCATGATCGGCAATCGTGTTTACCATCACTAGACCAATGATGCAGCACTTTACACTTAATACAAATTATAATACGAATATATATTATTATGGGATACAAGTATACATTTACATATGTATATATTCGTATTAGCTTATACGAAGAAAGATTTTGATTATATTATGGTGTCAGGATAACGAATCACAGATAAAAATGGATATCATTGCAGAATATCATTCAAAGAATAATTTTAGAAAGTTCTGGAGCACAACAAATAGATTGAACCATAAACCGAGCCTTCCAGTGAGTGTTGCGGGTGTGCACGAACCCAGCGAGATAGCCGATTTGTTTCAGCAACATTTCAAAGTAGGGTCGCCCTAGGGACAAGCGCCATCACAGGTGCAAGCTGTGAAGGGCCATGTTTCGGAGTTGAGTATTAGGTTTACTTCGAAGGACGTCGCTTCCGTCATTAAAAACATGGTGCCAGGAAAATTTCCGGGCCAAAATAACCTCAGCATCGAGCACTTGCAGTGTGCTGGAGTACACCTACCAAGAGTGCTTTCTATATTTTTTAACTTGTGTGTTGCCCATGGCTATCTCCCTGAAAAATTATTACGAACAATTGTTGTACCTATCATGAAAATGAAAACTGGAGACTCCTCAGATATATCCAATTACAGGCCAATTTCATTAGCCACTTTTATTGCTAAAGTTCTAGACAGTCTGCTTGACGAACAATTGAGTAAGCACTTGAAGCTTAACGATGCACAATTTGGCTTTATGCCTAAACTTTCAACAGAAAGTGTTATATTGTGCCTCAAACAGATTGTACAATATTATGCAGCAAGAAAAACACCGGTATATGCATGTTATTTGGACCTATCAAAAGCATTTGATATGATATCGTATAATGAACTGTGGAAAAATCTACAACATGACACTAGTTTACCCCAAGAGATTATATCTCTATTGAAATATTGGTACAATAATCAGAAAAATTGTGTGAGATAGGCTAAAACACTTTCCTAAGGGTACTTTTTAGAGTGTGGGGTAAGACAGGGTGGGTTGACCTCTCCTCGTCTCTTCAACCTATATATGAATCAATTGATCAAAGAGCTTAGTAGCACCAAAGTCGGATGTCATATTGACGGTGTATGCATCAATAATATAAGCTACGGCAGACGACATGGTCTTGCTAAGCCCATCAATCGGTGCATTGAAGACACTGATAAAGATATGTGAGTCTTACGCCGCGGTGCACGGGCTCAAGTACAACACACAGAAAAGTGAAATAATGATTTTCAAATCAGGCAGCAAGTGCTACTCACTACCAAATGTCACACTCTGTGGTAGTAGTCTGAATAGAGTTAAGAAATTTAAGTACTTGGGCCACTGGGTCATTGAAAACGTAACTAATAATACTGATATAGAGCGGGAGCGCAGGTCGTTTGCTGTCCGATGTAATATGTTGGCTCGCAGGTTTGCACGCTGTACAAAACAGGTTAAGGGTTCGCTTTTCAAAGCATATTGTCAGTCCTTCTATACATGCAGCCTGTGCGTTAACTATACACGGAGGGCATACAATGATCTGCGTGTCCAATACAATAATGCGTTGAGAATTATAATGGGACTGCCTCGGTATTGTAGCACCTCTGGCATATTTGCAGAGGCTCATGTTGATGGGTTTGAAGCCATAATGCGCACAAGATGTGCCTCCATGCTGAATCGCATGCGGACGAGCACCAACATCATTCTCAGTGTACTAGGGGACAGATGGGATTCACCAATGTTATGGATAAATCTGCCACGACCTAGAGTATTACTTTAATTGTAATATTAGTTTTAATTTGATTTAATGTCATAGGTATTTAGATTATATTTTTTTTAACAAATATGGATTTGGTCTGAAATAAGTGAATTATTATTATTTGGGTTATCTTTAAAGTTTTCTCATCTGGTTGGGCTGTTTAAATATATAATTGTAAACAGAAGATATAAACAAACATAAATATTAATAAAATAGTATAAATACATAAACAACCAGATGGAAGCCCTCGGCAGGGGAGACCAAACGGCCGAGGGTAAGGGGGAAAGGGAAAGAAACCGGAGGACGATGCGGGCAGTATCGAGGAGCACCACCTTCTGCATTTGAGCTTGGAGCGGTCCGTCACGGAGTCCCAGTTGCCTCGAGACTGACTGACATGACTGACCAGACTCGAGAGGATGACTGGGATTAACCCGTTCGCAGAAACGGCCACAGGAATAATTTCGGCCGGCAGACCACCCCACATGTCGGTCACCTCGTGAGCCAGGTCCAGATATTTTGTCAGCTTATCTGTTTCGGCTTTCACGAGGTTCTCGTCCTAAGGAACGGTAATGTCGACCAAAAATATCCTTGACTGTGCCCGGTTCATCAGCACAATATCAGGCTTATTCGCAAGAATAGTCCTGTCTGTGATGATGGTCCGGTCCCAGTAGAGCCTGGCGCGGTCATTTTCGAGCATGGCGTCCGGCAAGTTCTTATAATATGACAGTTTCGATTCACGAGACCGTATTTCAGAGCAAGCTCCTGGTGTAGAATCCTGGCTACTAGGTTGTGTCTGTGCAAATACTCAGAGTTAGAAAGCGCCGAAAAATCGGAGATGACATGCCTAAGTGACTCACCGGGATGGCGACAAGCTCGACAGATGTCAACGGCGCCATTCTTTAGGATGTATTTCCGATAATTGTTGGTCTTAATTATCTGATACTGTATTGCACTGACAAAACTCTCGGTTTCCTCAAAGAACTTAGCCAGTGGAGGGAGGCGACTGTGTCTACGAAAGGTTCATGAAGAGCCTTGTAAAATCTCCCGTGGAGCTCCTTCTCCTTCCATACGGTCTCCCGGTCGGAAATGCTCTGTACTGCCGGGTCTTGCTATTGCTCATTGCCTAAGAATAGAGGGGTTAGCTTTTTATCAAAAGAAATAACGTCCCTATAGTATGGATCATCCGCTCTCGTTAGAAAGTAACTACGGAGGCTGCACACTTCACGATTATGCATAGTAAGCGCGCTTAAAAAGCCGCGCCCACCACGCTTCCGCAGCAAGTACATCCTTTATTACCGACGATCTCGGATGATGCGCCCTGTGGGACGTCATAATAGTGCGTACTTTTCTGTCCAGAGCGTTCATTTCGGTCTGAGTCCACCTGAGTATGCCAAAGGTATACATGAGAACAGGCATGATCCAACCGTTATATGCGTGCGTCTTATTCACACCGGACAAAAGGCTATTAAGCACTTTGGTCAAGCGTGCATAAACCACATCGCAAACTGACCGTTTCATACCCACCTCATCTACACCGATCTTCTGTGACATACCTAGGTATCCGTATGTTTCAGCCTCGGAAAGGGTCCTGTTAGCACTCTCCCCTTTCAACATGGAGAGCCGCACACTTATCCGTCCCCAGCTCCATTCTAATAGAATTACTAAAATCACAAGTGATATTTAGCAATTCCATTAGATGGGAGCGACTGGAGGCGAATAATTTGAGATCATCCGTATAGAAAAGGTGGGTCACTTTTGTCCCTCCTTTCTAAAATTGAAATCACCTCCTGGAGTCCTCTAGTAGGGTACTGAGAGGGTTCAGGGAGAGGCAAAATCAGATTTGACTCAAACAATCACCCTGGAAAATACCCCTTTTTATCCTTATGCGGATTTCCGCATCCATCAGCCACTCGCCTAGATGACAAAGGATTGTACTCCACTGCCACATACACTGCCCGGGACGTCTCTAACTGTACAGTCAAACTTGTACAGCTCAAAGACCCTCTTTAGTCATGTATGGGGCACCGAGTCGAATGCCTTTCTATAGTCTATCCAGGCAGCAGAGAAGTTTCGACGGTTGCGTTTAACCACTTTGCCAATGACCGCGTCAATGAGGAGTGGTTCCTTGGTTCCACGACCACCGCTCCGGCATCCATTTTGAGCATGCGACATCACCTGATTTTAAACCAGGTAACGAATGATTCGCGTACTCTAAATGGATGTCAGTGTCTTAAATATGGTGGGTAGATAGGTAATGGGGCGGTATTTGCTTGGGTCTGTGGAATCCCGATCTTTAGGAACCAAATGAGTGATATCAGTAGTAAAGACGATCGGAAGCGACTTTTGGACGAGAGCCGCTTAAATCTGTCGGGCGTGCACAACGTGCCACACCACGAATCCCTTCAGCCAATAGTGATGCAGTCCGTCGAGGCCCGGACTATTCCAGTTTGGGGCCCTACGGACCGGCTCAAAGACGTCATCCGGCGTTATGGTGACGGGGTCCATGGGCGTAACATTCGCACACTGGCTCGGCACAACTTCCATCCAAGGGCCCTCGCTGTGTTTACGGGCTCTGACCACAGGCCGTGCCAGAATGCCTGGGCCTGATTCAGTGCTGGGCCCGTTCCACGTACCATTGGCCGCTCCAATGATTCATAGAGCCTCTTCTGATCACTCTAGAAGAGACAATTCTGGTTGAACCGTGTTAACCTCTCGGTATTTCGCCGAATCCACTTCCCCCAAGCAGCGATTCTCTGCTTCAGGTCGTTTATGCGCTCCTTCAGTTTTTGCGTTATATCCGGCTGGGACAAAATTATATTTGTCCCAGCAAACGCCATCCTGACGGTGCGCACAATTCTCGCCCTATTATTGCCCGACCTGAAGCTTATCTTTCTGCCGATGAGGGCCTTTGCCTTTGCAATGCGGTCCTCAATCCTTCTTCTCCAGGCTGGGATAGCATTACTTTGCCTAGTAGCGCGTCCAACCGTGGGAAGTTTGGCACCAATAATACGGTAAACTGCCAGTGCGGCGCCAAAAAGAATTGAGTCCGTCTCGCAAAGGTCCCTGCTGGCTTCCAAATAGGTCACCAGCATTGGGTTGAGAGCCCTCATGACAGCCCGATTCCACTTTCTTAAGGGTATGCGGGGAAGTCGCGGTCGATTTTTGAGTAGCGTACTGCACGTTTCCAAAATAGCCTCTTCCAATATACTCCTCATTTCCTATAGTTCTAGTTCCTGAGCGACTGTTCCATCATCGTCTGAATCAACTATAACTGAAAGATTCACGGCGGCATCCACGTGTGCTGGTTACTCTGCAACTTGTGGCGCCGCATCCTCAGCCGTAGCATTTTCATCCGTTGAGGGTACAGCCTCACGTCGTAGCCGTTCGAGTTCGGTGCTATCGAATATGTTTGAGCGCAAGATATACCGTACTTGGTCTGACAGGTTTTGCTCGGTGACGGTTATAGATGGCTCCAGCTCAGCAAAAAGTTTGATGCATCCTAGCCCGATACGCAAAACCTCCAATTTCTCTCCCTTCGCCCTAAAATACGCCCGCAATGCGTTACTGTTGTTGACCAACGCATGCGGCGTACTCAACCAGTGGCAGGTGCTGATTGCTGGGCCCGCGAAGACCCTGCCAACACCAAGCCAGCTGGTGGGGATGATGGATGCAAGGGGCTGCTAGGTGGCCGTGCAGCACCTCGCGCTCGGCTGGCGGCCCGCATGCTTATTATTAAGTAATGTTATTAATCACATTTTTCAAGTGTTTCTTGCATATTTTATTATTAAGGTTATGTATTCCTATATTTTAAGTAAATAATTCTTGTGTATATCTATCTATACCATTTGATTGGTTTATCGAAACGGTGCTATTAGATTTTTTGATTTGGATGATATGTCGTATCTGGATAATTTTTTTAGAGAAACTTAGAAAAATCTAGATAAGTTTCATTCCTAAGGTAGTTATTTTTTTTATTATAACGTCGAGCAAAGCTCGGTCGACAAGACTAAGAAAAACATACTAATGGGTACAGTTTCGAGAAAGGAGCGTTGCCTTGTTTATCTTATATTAGTTATGAGATTATCTCGTTTTTGATAAACATGGTTTGACTAAAATTATGGCTTTTCTTTTACGAATTTAACAATGAACATAAATTCAGCACCAACTTTAAACATGGATATAAATATTTTGAATGGAAACTTTACCCCGGGGCTACATTCGTTAATTTCATATATTTTTGGAGTACATTAAGATTAAGATCCTTATCGTATCTGATAGTAAGGAAGCGTTCACACAATTACACCTTATTTCACTCGTATTTCTAATATAAGTAGTTTCCTACGTGGTAGAGCCACACTGCAGCTACATCATGTTTGTAGTACGCATAAATCGGCTCAACGGGGGAAAGACCACGCTCTCACTGAATGCCAGCGTAAAATAGCAGCTTAATGCTGCTGTGTTTCGTATGGTGAGTGTATAAAACCGGAGACCCTTTTGACTGGAAACGTGGCATTCCGTCTCAACCTTCAGGGGTGACAACGCATTTGCATTTTGATTATTAATAGAGTAAAAATGTAGATGTCTATGAGCCACATAATCCACTCACCATCAGGTGGACTTTATGCTCGCCTCTTATTCTATAAAAAAATGTTTAGCTGTATATACGTTAAAAATGTATGCGTTAACACTTGTACGTTTTTTGAGTCGGGTCTCTGATACCATTAATGCCTAAAAAAGTCTACTGCAGGACATAGGTTTAATCCAAAGATTACCTCATTTTCCATAGTTGCCATGCTTGGCGAGTTGCAAACCGCAGTTTTTTTTAGTTGTTATAAGCAACACGCTGCTGCCTATCTTTTGGCATGTTTCCCTTTGTCGCCTTTTACGACACCCACGGAAATAGGATAGCGAACATTTTCACACCGCTACTACACGGTACGGTTTTTCGATACAGAAGGTTATTATGTGTTTGGTAATTTAATTAGCTGACAGTTTCTGGAAAAATGCGATCGGGATTATTTAACTGAAACTAACTTTATCGAATATTTTGGATCAATAATATAATACAACACGATACCACTACTCAATAAATCTATACAAATAAATAAAATTGACTGTCTGTTTGTAATGTCAAAATAATAGCTTTTTACTAACAGCATAAGAAATTATATACGGTACTTATAACAAAAACACAATTTATTGAATTTTTGTCGGTCTATCTGTCTGTCTGTTTGTTCCGGCTAATCTCCGAAACGGCTAGACCGATTTTGATGGGACTTTAACTGGTAGATAGCATATGTGATAAGGAGTAACTTAGGCTACTTATATTAAAGAAAAATAATTAGGTTTCCGCGCAACTAAATTAAAACTCTAAATTACACGCGAGTGTAATTTTAGAGAGAGTTTTTTAGAAACACTATTGAGTTCATTGAGCATAGTACTTAAGTCATCCAGTGATTCTGCCGTAAAGACTATATCGTCGGTAAATCGAAGGTGAGTGATGTACTAGCCATTACTGTTAATTCCGTATCCTTTCAAGCCCAGAAGCTTGAAAACGTCTTCCAATGCAGTGGTGAAGAGTTTCAGCGATATTACATCACCCTGTCTTACACCTCTCTGAAAATGGATAGGTTTCGTACTTTGGTTCTGTACTCGGATAGCCATCGTAGCCCTACTGTGCAAGCACTTTAGCACTTCAAAATACCGACGGTCAACTTGGCACCGCTGAAGAGACTGCAGCACCGCCCAAATTTCGACGGAATCAAATGCTTTCTCATAGTCCACATACGCCAGACATAGTGGCAAATTGTACTCCTCGGACTTCTGTACCATTTGCCGAAGGGTATGTATGTGATCTATAGTGCTAAAGCCTTTTCGGAAACCGGCTTGTTCGGGAGGCTGGAAGTCGTCAAGTCTGCGCGCGAGACGATTCGTAATGACTCTCAAAAACAGCACGTAGACGCGGCTCAGAAGGGAAATCGGTCTGTAGTTCTTCAAGAGAAAGTTGTCACCTTTCTTGAAGAATAAGACCATCGCACTTCTGCTCCACGGCTCCAGTGTAATGCCTTCATGAAGGACGGACTTAAAGAGTTTCTCAAGGACTTCAAGTACCCGTTTACCACCCGTTTTCAGAAGCGCCGCTGTAATTACATCCCCGCCTGGAACCTTGCCGTTTTTAAGATGCTGGAGAGCCATTCTAATCTTGCTTAGGCTGACGTCCGGGATATCATCGAAATAGTGTCGGATGAGACTAGCTCATGGATCGTTACTCACACTTACGTGTGGCACCAACGATGATGTGTACAGCTGCCCATAGAACCTCTCAATCTCACTCAAAATCTCAGCTGTCCCGGAAACGACACTTTGACAGTTGGCTCTTTCCAGCAGACAGATCTCTAGCAAAGACTTTGGAGCCCTGGTTCCGCTCAATCGCTTCTTCAATACGAGCAGTATTAAAGTTGCGTAAGTCCCGCCGCATGCAATTTGGAGATCCGTCTATTCAGGTGCTATGCTGTCCAATCTACTGAAGACTGCAATTTCATATCTCGTCTAATAGTCATGAGATTAAGGATATGATCGGAGACTTTTTGTGTTCTTCTGCAGCAGATCTTGCAAAACTTAGCTCCAACTGTATGGACAGTTTCCACGAGCTTATCATTCATATAGTCTACTGCATTGCAATTTTCTAGACACTGAAAACGGTTTCGTATCTCGTGTTGAAATGTTTCGGGACTTTGTATTAGAGTACGAGGGGGACGGAGCGTTGACTTCATTAGACGTGACCTCTCCAACTTAATGTTTAGGTTCAGTGCGCCTCTCACCATTCGGTGATCGCTGCCAGTTTTCACCTTCGCGATCACTGAGACATCATTGAACAATTGTCGTCTGGTCTTCATAATGAAGTCAATCTCATTTTTTGTCGAACGGTCGGGGCTCCATTAGGTCCACTTCCTGTAGGGCTGCTTCTGAAAGAGTTCATCATAAAGAGTCTCTCTTTTTCCATGATGTCGGCCAGTTGCTGGCCCCTTGGGTTCCGTTGCTCTATTCCTAAATTCCCTACTGTCAGCTCACCGTTCTCTTTTGTGCCTAGATTTGCGTTGAGGTCTCCCATCAACACCGTATAGTGGGTTTTAGAGGAATGCATGAGATATCCTCATACATTTCCTCCACCTCCTCATAGGGATGTGCCGAGGGTGGTGCGTAAACCTGTTTGACCTTCAGCGAATACCGTTTGGTGGTTCTGAGTATAAGGTATGCAACCCTCGTCGACACACTCCCAACCTTTACAACGTTGTTAACGAGAGACTTGTGGACGATAAATCCGACACCTCCTTGGGATAGATATTCGCCCTCCCGGTGATAGAACAAGTTTCCGGATTCGAGGAATACCGTGTCCTCCTCCTCTCTTCGGACCTCAGATAATCCTATGATATTCCAGCGCAACTTGTGTCTATCTCTTCTTCCAGCTCCAAGATCTTCTCGTCAGTCCTCAGGGTGCGTGCGTTATATGTTGTCAGGTCAAGTCGTCGTAGGTGGCAACCGATCATCCACCGGAGATTCTTAGCACTCCCTGTCCCACCGTTACCATGATCGCCACCGTAGCCAGGAATAGCGGGGCCGCCGGGGATTGGGGTCCTTCTCTTCGTTACTACCATGGGGGAGTATATTGCCATAATTGGCAACCTTTGCGAGCAGGTTGGGAACTGCAGTATTTTTATTGTTGTTTTGCTGTTATCAGAAAGATGCTGCTGCCCATCCTTTGCCTCAGTTTCCTCTGTCGCCTTTTACGACACCCACGGGAAGATATGGGGTAGTAAGTATTCTAACCCACCACTACACGAGTCGGGTATTATATATATATTTGCTCTTACGCCTGATTGTCTAATTGGGATGAGCTAAACATGGTTAGTTGTGTTTGGTTTCTACGCTCTCTAGTCCTCATATATCTAATATAATATTGTTAGCAATATCACATAGACACGGAAATAGCAATAGCTGTGAGAACGCACATTTATTTTGGAGAAAGGTTACAGCGATATGAATCAAAAGTCAAAACCAAACGGGCGGACCGAACGTTTGCGTCGCTACATGAAAAAATTATTTATAGTAAATTCCCCTTCGGGTACCTAATTCATTCACAGCATTGCTTATGAATTATAATCAGACCGGATATCGGACGCAAAGAATTTGGACTAATCGGCAACAAAGTCTAACAGTAGATTGAAGCGTTACGCTAATATAATATTTCAAATAATAATATCTAAGTAAATGGCTATTGATTATTTTATTACAGAAAATGTGATGTGGCTATATTATATGACTAAGAATTTTTGCCACCCAATCTGGACTCGTTTGCAAAAGTTTATTTCAGCAGTAGGCTGTCAGAGACATTATCCACCCATTTCATGCGTATCACAACATAGTGAGTCATGGAGAGGGCACAGCTAGTGCTATCGCTTAGCAGCTCGCTCCTTCTGTGTTTTCCTTAGGACTAAAATAGTAGCTGCATTTGGTATAATGCATGTGCATAATTTTGCAAAGGAAAGTTATGCACAGGCTAGGCGAGATCAAGCTGCATTCGAGGCTAGGCGCACCCGCATCTTAATGCAACTATCATAATTTTTGTCTGCGTTTCGCAACTACTTCGATTTTGAAGTGGGAGTCTTCCCTTGGTATAAATTAAGCTATAATATATATGATAAGAATACTCTTCGGCGTACAGCATAGCAAGACGTGCAACAAATAATTCTCTTCAACACATCAATCACTGTCGTCCCAGAGCGTGGTTACAGACATGGCACTCTATATCTATAAGGGCAAAAGTTAATATAAAAACAACAAGAACAAATTACACGTCTTATTTTTACAACCAACAACATTTTAAATAGAAATACGTAAAGATTTTCCCAAAGAACATCTGTTTTCAAGCTTAAAAAGGGTTTTTGGTAAAACTATATCAATATTATTAGATATTATTAGAATCCATACATCCATTACAGCCTATAAAAGTCCACAGCTGAACATAGGCTTTCCCCACAGATTATCTCATAGGGGCATTATGCCATAGTTGCCACAATTTTTGTTGAACAAATTACCGGACTGGGGGCGACTAAATCTAGACCAGTTTAATCCTCAGAAGACAAGTTTGCACGCTTACCGTTAAAAAGAACCTCTTTGTCGTATCTCCTCAGTTTCAGGGCATTGATACTGGCAGAGGCAACAAGTGGTGTTGCCTCTGCTAGTATCAGAATCCTTGGCGTCGACATATCGAGTGACGTGCACTTTCGTCATCACTTGGAAGAAAAGGCCAAAAAGTTGAAAGAAAAACAAAAAAAATGTTAAAAGTACTGCGTATGTCTATATTAGTGTGCAACATATTTTTATATTGCAAAATTTGTTTTGAGACGGTCTATTATTTTAATCTTCCTATGCTTGTTCGTATTTTGTTGACCAATTATACAGAAGTATTGACCAATGACGACTATTTTCAGCCACTCATGATATTTTTTACAGATCACCTGATTCTAATTTTGAGGTGCTAAGGAATAAATGTGACCTTAAAAATATTAATCATACCAATTGCTAACAACTCAACACTGACCAATTCCCGGCTTACCCTGACCTTTCGCATAGTTATCGCAACGAAGCGTTTTCTTATTAAAAGCAGTTCATCCGATCTAACTGAGGTGCTATAATGATACGGACGTCCTTGAAATTGTAAACTCCTTGTTATTATTTTTATACTGCTGACCAATTATTGTAAATTTCTGAACAATCGTGTGTATTCGTAACTTTCTGGGATCTTTGGTTGATTTGCAAAATTACTATTTTCAAGTGATAATCAGACAGTTATTTTTTATTATTTTTAAGGCATAAATAACGTGGAACAATTATCAAAATTAATTGACCAATTGTCACCATTTCGTGACCAATTGAAATAATTTAGATCTAATTTCTGAGATTTATTTGAGCCGCCAAAATTTTTCCGATTACTTTGGAATTTTAAACTCTGTAGTTAGTGTCAAAGTATTGACCAACTATTGAAAATTACTGAACATTTACTGGCCATTTTGCGACCAATTCAGATCATTTTTTAAAATGACAAATTTCATGATTTGGGCCTCTAATTAGATGGTGCTTTATTTTAACTACTCTTTTAACTACTTTATGAAATAAATCGGATACGTTCTCATAACAAAAGGTGCCTAATTGATAGTCTTGTGATTAAAGAAAAATATTTGTAACGAAAATATTCTTTGGCCATGGCATCACAGTCTTCGCGAAATTTAATAAACTTCGATAAACAAAGATTGGACATTATAAAAGCGTTATAATTATATTATATATGATATTAATCTCTGAGGAAAAAATGATAGCAATCATCTTTTCTAAGCTATTTCTAAATTTTAATAAAATTTTAATAATTATAATTAACTGTCTTATCAATGGATAAGACTGTTAATTATAATTATTGAAAAAAGTATATTTGTCCTCGACGTTACAGCATTATTATCTCTGTCTAAAGCTTATGAAACAGAGAAAAGATCCCTAAGGCCAAAAATTATCATTCATAAATATATTCAATTTATATCTCGGTACATACACTTTAGCATCATACTGTTTTTCCATTTTCATTGCCATTTTTAGCACTAAACAGTATTGTTTGTCTGGGAATGAATGTAGTTTGTGATTTCACATACGGACACTCCATTTGCTACATGATACACTAGGATTTTCTCCTGTATAGCCGAGGCAGTTTTTACAAACATAAATTGCACAAACACAACTCGTAACTATTATTTTTAGGCCATACAAATACTTGTTCCTTGCGAGATTCGAACCCGTGGTCCTAAGCGCCGCAACTCAATGCTTAGCCACTGTGTCACGTAGCCGTCATCAGTTTCGTCTACGGTCTCATAATAGCTGCTTTAATAGCGGCTTTAAAGTTACAATTAGGCTCCAACGCAGTCGTTCCTTTTTTGCTTCAAATCCATTCCTGATTCTGAGCCTGTTTTTGTCATTTACAATGCTTAGCATTATCAGCCAAATATGCAATGATTGGGAGCACAGCATTTTTAACCACTTATTCATCTATTCCTGTAGATCTCAGAAGTTGCACAGATACAATGTGACATTTTTTGCATGCACTGTGTCATCAGATCAGCTGAGCGGTTAGCGGACGGTATATTCACTTTATCATAGAATCTGGTTTGAATTTTGCTTGACGTTTAACCTCGTTATTTGTGTTATTTACTGGTTTTAATTATTTTATAAAGGAGGCAAACGAGCATTCCGCTCACCTAATAGTAAGTGATCACCTTCACCATGAACATCTGCTACATCTGGTGAATTGCAGGTGCATTTCTAGCCTTTTAGAAAGGGTAGGTCCTTTTTTGGAACGTCCCTAAGTAATTTCGGTCCGAAGAAACCGCTGTCAACATTAGGTTCCACAATGTGATCGTGCATGGCGGAAAATTTTGCGTAAATCGCACGCAAGTGGACCGTCAATGATGACGAGGATCGAATTTCGAATTCTGTTACAGTGTACAATGGTGTAATTCAGCAGCTGAAATTAATTCGAACAATTCCTCTGAGCAGCCAAGTTGATGATGATGGCGGCAAACCCACGTTGACACGTTGGTCATAGTTAAATCATTTCAACATACCTACCTTTATATTGACGTTACATTTGTAATTATTCACAAGAGAACCTGTTTTAAAGCTTTTAAGTCTTTCTGAACGAGGTCTAACGGCAGCATAATTCTCTTCAATTACCTTGATTTCACTTTGTTGACAGTTCGGTCACACCTACATGATCAAACAGTGACGGTGGAAGCTTTAATAGATCCCTCACTACAAATACTGGTACTTCATCGGTTCTTGTATCCTTATAATCTTCAGTTCCAGCCACTACATCCGATTCATAGAAGCCACTTGTACATATACAACTAATTCATTCTTCAGTCATCACATCACTTTATTACTTACAGAAGCCAGGATCTCTAATACTACGTTACAATTTGAACAGTTAACCAAATTTGAAGACATTTAGTCACTCTTCGTAGCGACTCTTCTCACGCACACGGTTCGACAGAGTGAAAGCGCATCTGTACTATTTATAATTGTGATTGTACACCACATAAAACTTAATTTTAATGTTTTTAAAACTAAAATTTTGGAGTACTTTTGCTGTTTCTGCCCAGGACACAGATGTTTTCTAAGTAAATACTAAATTTTAACTACATTAAAACAAATCCATTGCTACGATGTAACAAAAGAAGTCAAATAACAATCTAATTATTCATAAGGGGCTCGCTAACATTCCTTTTTGAGTTATTCAAATTCATTTAGTTTGTAAAGATCACTCCAAACAAAGGGTTGAAATATTCGGTTGCTGGTATTATCGACTTGACCTTTTTATATGATAGAATGCTATATTAATATATTTTAATTTTCATGTAATTGGAATGTTCAGTTCAATGTAAACTATGAAATTTTGGATGAAGATGAAGATGACGTTGTGACCAGTATTAAAAAAGGAATGCTTCGGTGGTTTGGTCATGTAGAAAGAATGAACGCGGAAAGAGTGACAAAGCAAATTTATGTTTCAGAAGTGAACGGCAGAGCCGGAAAGAGACGCCCTAGACGAAGATTTATCGACCAAATCGGCGATACATTGAAAATGGGCCAGATTAGGAGTATCCTCAACGGACGAGCATGTATGCGTAGATATATGGATGTAAAGGAGGCGAGAGAGGTGTGTCATGATCGCTCCAAATGGAAGTCCGTAGTCTCTGCCTACCCCTCTGGGTGACAGGCGTGAGTGTTTGTGTGTTGTGAAATTTTGACAGCAAATGTCAATTTTTGCGAAAACTGTGGGGCCGTGGCTAAATAAAGGATTATTTTCAGTAGTTTAAACCTGCAACTATGAAAAATCCCAAAAAGATCTAATGGCTTTCGATAGTTTAGCTTAATAGAGTAGTTGAACAAAGGTACAAATTTCTATGAATACTTTAGTTTGTAAGGACGAGCAAAGCGAAGAGGAGTGTAAAAGTGCAGCTGGTACTAGTATAGAATAGAATAGAATTTACAATAATAAATACAACAATATAGATTATTACATAATACTTATTACTTAGAAGATCCGTACATTCTACCATTTTGGCATGCAAATATTAAATTAAACTTATTTCTATATAATACTAGTAATCAATTATAAATAGATTTAAAATTATAATTATGAGTATAAATAGTTATTACATTATTAAAATACTTATTGAAAATCATTTTTTCGTTTACCACTAGTTCGCAAAATACATCTGTCATGGGAAGAACCAGCAAGAAACCCAGTGGGACTTTTTTTTACATATTTGACTTTACAATTATTTCGATTTTTTTATATTTACGCGAACACTACACATTGAATAAAACTACTTTTACGGATTCTATCACGTATATACGATTGTACGCGAGTATATAAGATTCTACGCGATAGAATCCCTAAAAGTAGTTTTATTCAATACAATCATTTTGTTTATATAATTTTTAAATGAATTCTAATAGTACCAGCATGGTGGCGATCGCCTCATTCCCAGGGTTTATTTTAATTTATGTATTCTTTTACATTATAATGACCCTGTTTGTACAATTTTTCTTTAACAAAACGTTTAAACTTGTTAAATGACAAATTTTGTACATTTTCTGGAATTTTGTTATAAAAGCGTATATATTACCCCATAAATGAATTACTAATACTGTGGAGTCTAGTAACTGGTGTTGCAGGCTTTTGTTTGCTCCTAGTAGTATAGTATGAAAATCTTTATTCTTATCAAAGCTATTTATGTTTTTATGTACATAAATTACATTTTCATAAATATATTGCGATGCCAAAGTTACTGTGACAGTAATATGGAACATAAAATATAAGAAGCGTATTCAAATAATGCGGCTATACGATGAGGCGACGTCGATAGGTAGTTCTGAATATAAATTATACATAATATAGTGAATAATAATTTTATTTAAAAGTAATGGAAGAACCAAAAAAACGATTAAGGGAATTGGATGATGTGGTCCATAGGCGAATACGTCTAATTCTGATAAATAATGAATAATAATCGTAGATACTTAAGCAATCACCCCCGAGGACTAAGATGGAATGCCTCGTTATCACAAAGGAAGGTCTGCGATTCTTGTCACTAACAAATCAATTACGCTTAATAACCTTAATGTGTCATTTAACACTGGTTTAACACTAGTTATAAATCTAAAGTGACAATTGAACTTATATTCACCCATCCATTTTCAAATAAAGAAGACTACAAATATGTCATCACCCCTGAGGACTAAGATGGAATGCCTCGTTATCACAAAGGAAGGTCTGCGATTCTTGTCACTAACAAATCAATTACGCTTAATAACCTTAATGTGTCATTTAACACTGGTTTAACACTAGTTATAAATCTAAAGTGACAATTGAACTTATATTCACCCATCCATCTTCAAATAAAGAATACTACAAATATGTCATCACCCCTGAGGACTAAGGTGGAATGCCTCGTTATCACAAAGGAAGGTCTGCGATTCTTGTCACTAACAAATCAATTACGCTTAATAACCTTAATGTGTCATTTAACACTGGTTTAACACTAGTTATAAATCTAAAGTAACAATTGAACTTATATTCACCCATCCATCTTCAAATAAAGAATACTACAAATATGTCATCACCCCTGAGGACTAAGGTGGAATGCCTCGTTATCACAAAGGAAGGTCTGCGATTCTTGTCACTAACAAATCAATTACGCTTAATAACCTTAATGTGTCATTTAACACTGGTTTAACACTAGTTATAAATCTAAAGTAACAATTGAACTTATATTCACCCATCCATCTTCAAATAAAGAATACTACAAATATGTCATCACCCCTGAGGACTAAGGTGGAATGCCTCGTTATCACAAAGGAAGGTCTGCGATTCTTGTCACTAACAAATCAATTACGCTTAATAACCTTAATGTGTCATTTAACACTGGTTTAACACTAGTTATAAATCTAAAGTAACAATTGAACTTATATTCACCCATCCATCTTCAAATAAAGAATACTACAAATATGTCATCACCCCTGAGGACTAAGGTGGAATGCCTCGTTATCACAAAGGAAGGTCTGCGATTCTTGTCACTAACAAATCAATTACGCTTAATAACCTTAATGTGTCATTTAACACTGGTTTAACACTAGTTATAAATCTAAAGTAACAATTGAACTTATATTCACCCATCCATCTTCAAATAAAGAATACTACAAATATGTCATCACCCCTGAGGACTAAGGTGGAATGCCTCGTTATCACAAAGGAAGGTCTGCGATTCTTGTCACTAACAAATCAATTACGCTTAATAACCTTAATGTGTCATTTAACACTGGTTTAACACTAGTTATAAATCTAAAGTAACAATTGAACTTATATTCACCCATCCATCTTCAAATAAAGAATACTACAAATATGTCATCACCCCTGAGGACTAAGGTGGAATGCCTCGTTATCACAAAGGAAGGTCTGCGATTCTTGTCACTAACAAATCAATTACGCTTAATAACCTTAATGTGTCATTTAACACTGGTTTAACACTAGTTATAAATCTAAAGTAACAATTGAACTTATATTCACCCATCCATCTTCAAATAAAGAATACTACAAATATGTCATCACCCCTGAGGACTAAGGTGGAATGCCTCGTTATCACAAAGGAAGGTCTGCGATTCTTGTCACTAACAAATCAATTACGCTTAATAACCTTAATGTGTCATTTAACACTGGTTTAACACTAGTTATAAATCTAAAGTAACAATTGAACTTATATTCACCCATCCATCTTCAAATAAAGAATACTACAAATATGTCATCACCCCTGAGGACTAAGGTGGAATGCCTCGTTATCACAAAGGAAGGTCTGCGATTCTTGTCACTAACAAATCAATTACGCTTAATAACCTTAATGTGTCATTTAACACTGGTTTAACACTAGTTATAAATCTAAAGTAACAATTGAACTTATATTCACCCATCCATCTTCAAATAAAGAATACTACAAATATGTCATCACCCCTGAGGACTAAGGTGGAATGCCTCGTTATCACAAAGGAAGGTCTGCGATTCTTGTCACTAACAAATCAATTACGCTTAATAACCTTAATGTGTCATTTAACACTGGTTTAACACTAGTTATAAATCTAAAGTAACAATTGAACTTATATTCACCCATCCATCTTCAAATAAAGAATACTACAAATATGTCATCACCCCTGAGGACTAAGGTGGAATGCCTCGTTATCACAAAGGAAGGTCTGCGATTCTTGTCACTAACAAATCAATTACGCTTAATAACCTTAATGTGTCATTTAACACTGGTTTAACACTAGTTATAAATCTAAAGTAACAATTGAACTTATATTCACCCATCCATCTTCAAATAAAGAATACTACAAATATGTCATCACCCCTGAGGACTAAGGTGGAATGCCTCGTTATCACAAAGGAAGGTCTGCGATTCTTGTCACTAACAAATCAATTACGCTTAATAACCTTAATGTGTCATTTAACACTGGTTTAACACTAGTTATAAATCTAAAGTAACAATTGAACTTATATTCACCCATCCATCTTCAAATAAAGAATACTACAAATATGTCATCACCCCTGAGGACTAAGGTGGAATGCCTCGTTATCACAAAGGAAGGTCTGCGATTCTTGTCACTAACAAATCAATTACGCTTAATAACCTTAATGTGTCATTTAACACTGGTTTAACACTAGTTATAAATCTAAAGTAACAATTGAACTTATATTCACCCATCCATCTTCAAATAAAGAAGACTACAAATATGTCATCACCCCTGAGGACTAAGGTGGAATGCCTCGTTATCACAAAGGAAGGTCTGCGATTCTTGTCACTAACAAATCAATTACGCTTAATAACCTTAATGTGTCATTTAACACTGGTTTAACACTAGTTATAAATCTAAAGTAACAATTGAACTTATATTCACCCATTCCTCTTCAAATAAAGAAGACTACAAATATGTCATCACCCCTGAGGACTAAGGTGGAATGCCTCGTTATCACAAAGGAAGGTCTGCGATTCTTGTCACTAACAAATCAATTACGCTTAATAACCTTAATGTGTCATTTAACACTGGTTTAACACTAGTTATAAATCTAAAGTAACAATTGAACTTATATTCACCCATCCATCTTCAAATAAAGAAGACTACAAATATGTCATCACCCCTGAGTACTAAGGTGGAATGCCTCGTTATCACAAAGGAAGGTCTGCGATTCTTGTCACTAACAAATCAATTACGCTTAATAACCTTAATGTGTCATTTAACACTGGTTTAACACTAGTTATAAATCTAAAGTAACAATTGAACTTATATTCACCCATCCCTCTTCAAATAAAGAAGACTACAAATATGTCATCACCCCTGAGGACTAAGATGGAATGCCTCGTTATCACAAAGGAAGGTCTGCGATTCTTGTCACTAACAAATCAATTACGCTTAATAACCTTAATGTGTCATTTAACACTGGTTTAACACTAGTTATAAATCTAAAGTAACAATTGAACTTATATTCACCCATCCATCTTCAAATAAAGAATACTACAAATATGTCATCACCCCTGAGGACTAAGGTGGAATGCCTCGTTATCACAAAGGAAGGTCTGCGATTCTTGTCACTAACAAATCAATTACGCTTAATAACCTTAATGTGTCATTTAACACTGGTTTAACACTAGTTATAAATCTAAAGTAACAATTGAACTTATATTCACCCATCCATCTTCAAATAAAGAAGACTACAAATATGTCATCACCCCTGAGGACTAAGGTGGAATGCCTCGTTATCACAAAGGAAGGTCTGCGATTCTTGTCACTAACAAATCAATTACGCTTAATAACCTTAATGTGTCATTTAACACTGGTTTAACACTAGTTATAAATCTAAAGTAACAATTGAACTTATATTCACCCATTCCTCTTCAAATAAAGAAGACTACAAATATGTCATCACCCCTGAGGACTAAGGTGGAATGCCTCGTTATCACAAAGGAAGGTCTGCGATTCTTGTCACTAACAAATCAATTACGCTTAATAACCTTAATGTGTCATTTAACACTGGTTTAACACTAGTTATAAATCTAAAGTGACAATTGAACTTATATTCACCCATCCATTTTCAAATAAAGAAGACTACAAATATGTCATCACCCCTGAGGACTAAGGTGGAATGCCTCGTTAACACTTAGGCGGGTCTGCGATTCTTGTCACTAACAAAACAATCACATCTATTCCCAGATGTTACTATCAATTTTATCCTCTTCAATAGTATAATAACCCATATTAAACAGTTTTTGCTTAATAAAATAAAATGTATCACAATATCGAATAAATAGAATTTTATTATTCTACTTAGGATGAATAACAATAAATCAATCATCCAGTTACCATAGTAAATAAATTTTGTAATATCCGTCGCAAAATGTACAAATAATAAGCTTGTTCTTTTAATCCTTCACAGGATTTTTACGTTATTGGCTTTGTTTAGAGCACTGAGCTTTGTCCTAATAAAATATCTTATTTTTGGTTACATACCTAATACGTGCATAGCTTCACACCTGTAATTACCAAGGTGGAAGGCAGAGTTCAAAGAGCTACGAGCTACTCGGACCACGTTTAGCCAAAAAAACGTGTGTGTGTGTGTGTGTGTGTGTGTGTGTTTGTGTGTAAGTGTGTTTGTGTGTATGTGTGTTTGTGTTTTTTTATATTTGTGAGTTTGTGTTGGTGTGTTTGTGTTGGTGTGTTTGTGTTTATGTGTATTTAAGGGTTTGTGTTTTTTTTATAGGAGAGGGGCAAACGAGCATGCGGCTCACTTGATGAACCTGAGAGACAGTTACCCAGTGAAATTGCCGCGCGTTATTAATTATGCGCGCGCATCGTATGAAATTAACTCTCTTAATTTTTCCCACACGGCCCAAAAAAACGATAACGTCAGAAATTGGCTTTAGTTGGAATAGTGACAGCAGTGATAATAAGATTGCCCACACAATCATAAATCCAAAATCTGATTAGTCGCCTTTTATGAAATACTAGGCAAGTAACACTATTGGTTCCAGACCAACTTGGAATATTTCTAGACCAACGTGAGACAAAATAATATATTAATATAATGATATGATATAATAATTTAAAAAAAAACATAACGCAGTTTAGGAGTTCACCAACAAATGGTTCCCATCAAGTTTTAGTGCGTGCCCAGTCTTCTACTTTCAAGTACGCAGTCTTGTTGTTGTTTGTTCTTTCATTGCATGAACATTTAATAGGACGCGGGCAATTTCGAACAAATGAGTGCTTTTGTCTTTACACAAACACAAGTATATTGTAGGTGTATATATTTATTTTCGCGCAGCAATGTATATAGTCTAGTGTTTCACGTGGCACTAATATATAACTTACACATTTGATATCTTTCGATATTATACAGATGTCACGATCACTAACCAAAATAATAACAAAGAAGTTTAAAAGGTAAAAAAAGAACATGAAACAAAAACAAAACAAATCAACTGAGACTTCTTTAAAACAATGATGTACACAGATTAATATTGCTTAATACTATTTGTTTTATGAGATTTTTTCCCTAGAGGATGTAATTACAATTGGGATCAAAGTCTTATTTTTTATCTGTTCGTATTTACTGGCGTCATTAATTTTAAGACAATTTTTGTATTAAAATTACCTGGATTAAGATTTACTGATTAGTGACCGCCAGTACGGTTTTCGTCGAGGTCGATCAGCTGGTGAACTTCTGGTCTATCTAACTCATAGATGGGCGGAGGCAGTAGAGTCCAATGTTTGGATATATTGAAGGCCTTGAAGGGTCTGGCACAATGCGCTTCTTTCGAAGCTTCCTTCCTATGGGCTTCCCGAGAAGTTGTGCAAATGGATCACCAGTTTCCTTGCTGATCGGATCATCAAGGTCGTAGTAGACGGTGCATGCTCTGATTTCAAGCCTATCAACGCTGGTGTTCCACAAGGCTGCGTGCTATCACCAACGCTGTTTCTCCTGCATATCAATGATATGTTGCAAACTGGTAGCATTCATTGCTATGCAGACGATAGCACTGGTGATGCCTTATATACCAGCCGTGCCAATATTTCTCGGGAAAACGTCGTCTATTACTGGGAAAAACTTGTGTCTGAAGTCGAGTCTTTGCTGAATAAAGTCTCGGATTGGGGGCGAATAAATCTAGTCCAGTTTAATCCTCAGAAGACACAAGTTTGCGCGTTTATCGCTAAAAAGAACCCCTTTGTCGTATCTCCTTCCTTAAACCTTCCTTCAAGAAAAGACCTTACACGTTTCTTTAAGGCCGGCAACGCATCTGCAATTTCCCTGGTGTTGCGGTTGTTCATGGGCGGCGGTAGTAACTTACCATCAGGTGAGCCGCATGCTCGTTTGCCCCCTCTCCTATAAAAAAAGTAAAAACATTACATTTTATAAAGTATTAATAGTAATATCATCTTAGAGAAAGAAAAACACTGACACCCGTTTGTTATGATAAATCTTTATGATTTTACGATTTCATAATAAAACTCCACCTTCAAATAAAACCATATCATCTTCAATAAGCGAGCGTCTTAATATCTTAGAATGTGCAATAAACTTATTGTCCGTTTATAAAATGGTTTACTACTATGAAAATTACAAATTAAAAATGTTCTAGCAACAACAACAGTGGTAGAGCCACGCGGCAGCTTTTGCTGTCGCACGGATGGGTCGGCTCGAACCGGGGTGGTACCACGACCTCGCAGAAAACCAGCGTGAAGTAGAGATTTACCTCTGCGTTTCGCTTGGTGAGTGCAGGTGGCCGGAGGCCCTTTTTACTGGAAATGAGGCATTCCATCTTAGTCCTCACGGGTGACAACGCATCTACATTTTGATTTGTAATAGAGGATAGATGTAGATGTCTATGGGCCGCAGTAACCACTTCCACTTATCATCAGGTGGACTGTGTGCTCGTTTGTTACCCTTTACCTATAAAAAACACAAGAAAGAAGTACAGATAATATATATTTTTGTCAAAATTAAACTATAAAAAACTAAAGCAGAATTCATAAAAAAAATCATCATAATAGCTTCGTAACCTTATATACAAGTATGTTAAAATTGTCTTTAGGGTTTATTTACTTACATAACATGAATTTTATTATCATCATTACAGTCTATTTAAGTCAACAGAAGTCACTACATGGATATTATTTTCTTGAATTTTACTAACACTAACAAAATATGAATTAAAATCACAAGAAAGATTATATAGAAAAGGCGTGTTTTTAATTTCAAATGAGATCTCTATGTTAGCTAATTAATGACATTCAAAAGAACAGCGCTGATGTTAAATATAGTATAGAATTGTTTTAAAGCACGGTTCTATTTTTCCAAACCGTAGAAAGTGAATAAAAAATAATTAAGCTCTGATCTCTGTTAAAGAACTTAAAATTCATCATATCTACTTCTTTAACAGCGGGTCTACTTCACCATTGCTGGACACCGGCCTCTTCTATAGTAGAGTATGCCATTATCGTCACTCTTAGCTACCGCACTATCCACCCTATTGCAAAATATATTTAAAACCACCTTTCGTGTGGTATATATAGTATATTCTAAATCTATTATATTGTATATTTGTATTGTTATTGTACCCCGTGTATTAGCGGGGTAAGAATATCCACGACCCCATATCATTCCATGGGTAGCCTAAGAGGTGACAGAGGGAAACAAATCACGAGATAGGCAGCGGCGTCTTCCTTGTAACAACTAAAAATAAAAAATAAAACTGCGTTTCACAATCCGCTTGCCGAGCGTGGCAACAATGGCAGTGGACTTTAATAGGCTGTAACGGTAACGGTAATATTATAAATCGGAGTCAATGAGAATTCTCTAGCCTTTAACGCAGTCTTCTCTCACTACACCCACGGGGCAATATGGCATGATTCATTGAGATTGCAATTCTTAAACTAGAAAGTATTTACTTAGATTTATTGAACTTACACAATTAAGATTTTTTTTTATAGGAGAGCGGGCAAACGAGCATGCGGCTCACCTGATGGTAAGTGACTACCGCCGCCCATGAACAACTGCAACACGAGGAGAACAAGGGGAATTTCAGATGCGTTGCCAGCCTTTCAAAAAGGAGTAGGCTCTTTTCTTGAAGGTCCCTAAGTCGTATAGGTCCGGAAAAATCGCTGATGGTAATGGATTCCACAAGGAAGTTGTGCGAGTAAGAAAACATCTTCTAAATCGCACAATGGTGGACCGCCAATTATCCAGATGGTGTGGATGGTATAGAGATTTCTGCCGCGATGTGCGTTCATGAAATTTGGCGGCTGGGATTAATCCAAACAATTCGATTCGAATCCGAAAAAGATGTGCATTAATATTTATTATACTAAAATACTAGATACGTATCTGTGGTAGAGACACACTATCGTTGTATTGTGGCTGTTACGCTTTCACAAAAACGAGTATAATTAATTTTTAAATAAAAATGAAGTGACAAATGAACTTCCATTCCACCTGATGGTAAGAGGTTACTTCAATTCGTGGACACTTGTAGCCAAATTCATAAAAAGAAGGCTACAGTTCGAGTATGTTGTCACTCCTGAGTACAGAGAGCGGCAGAAATAGTAAAGACGGTGGTACCTACTGGTGGATATATATATATATAGATATATCCATGTGGTTGTGTTGTGTATTTTGCATATATAGCATCTTCTCGTGTAGTTAGTTATTTATTACTAATGTGTTTTTTTGTTATTAATCTAAAATAGATGTTCATTCTGTGAGCAGGAAGACAACTTGCAAGTCATCTTTCAAGATAGCTACATCCTGTTATTTTTGTTGTGGGTCGTAGAAAGTCAAAAAAAATTAAAAACATCAGCATTTGAAATCAAAGACTCTGCTTCTGACTTGGAATCCATCTAGATAAGTAATACTATATTGTCTGTTTCTGCAGCCAAACAGGAGTGCTTTGCACGGATCTTCCGGTCAGGAAAGTATAGATAGCCAATATAGTTATAGGCTATAATTCATTCCATCTTGGCCTTCAGGGGTGCCAACGCTGTAGCCTTATTTGTATGAATTTGGCTGCAGATATCCATTGACTGAAGTCACAATTACCATCAGGTGAAATGCATGTCTTTTTATTTTATAAGTTTACTTAACATTATTTATAACTAATAATTGCGAACAAATTGAAGCATTAAAAATATTTAGGCTCACTTCAGGAGTAGAGTTATATTAATGAAAAAGGGTCATTGCGACTACTGTGTTCGAAACGCAGAAGTACTCACTGAAAATTAAAAACCAAATGTGGTCCGATTGAAATGAAATACCACAAGAGAAATAATGGAAATATCACAAAGTTCTCAACGGTATATACTAAAATGCCACAAAATTAATTATACAGCTGACTAAATATCAGTCCTAAACAAACTTCCAATTTACGTACTTGTAAACATAATATCAATTAACTTAAAATTAAGTTTATTTTGTCATAAAATTATTACAATATTTATTTAAATAAATCCAATATGGCTGGCATGTTTATATTAGAAACTATTGATAGAAGATAAAACAAACTAATTAGCGTTAGAATTAAACATCAAATACCGCAGATCCTGCATAGCGCCGTTATGATAGCCTAACGGAGCTGAAACACATTAAACTCTGTCAAGATGTCTCCAGTTTGTCTGTTGAAGTTTAAATTGAGGCTTTGATAGTCATTTCAGTTGGTAATTGAATAATTCGATTACTGAAGCGGGGTATCATTAAAATTGTTTATACAATGGCATAGCTTTAAAATTATAGGCTTTTTTATTACTTAATCAAAAAATTTATGGTTTAAGGAAACTAATTAAAGCTATTAATAACGTACCCGTCCAATTTTCTTATAATGCAATATGACCGCTAAATTGATATAAACTTTATAGTTAACAACATTCAGATTTATACTTTTATCAATCTTTTGATATGAAACATCTATTGGCGATCCTTGGCAGTAAAACCGACTTGTATACCTTGGCGGCAAACGGCATGACGCTCTCATATGCCGTCATGCCTCCTCTACGCCACGACTATTTCCTTCAGAGGTGTTATCGGCTCTGTAGCCCACGTTTGAAGCTGGTTGCATGTGTACATGGACACACCGCAAGACAGCTTAAGCAAGCTATGCTTGAGTCCCTGATGGTAAGTGGATGCTGTGGCCCATAGACATCTACAGTTATCCTCTATTAAGAATCAAAATGCTGAAGCATTGTCGGTTCTCTACACTCACTATACGAAACACAGCAGCATTGAGCTGCTATTATACGCTGGTATTTTGTGAGAGCGTGATCGTTCCCCAGTCCAACCGATCCATTCGTGCTACAACCATAATATAGCTGCAGCGTGACTCTACCTCCTATAGTCTATTAGTATTATAAATTACTACAATGCGTTTGATACTATAAATTGACTCTTACTTAAATGAAAATAGATTATTTAAATATAATTCATAACAAAGAGTAATTTCAATGCATATTCTGCGACTTATACATATAACCAAAGATGTCTTGAATGTTGGATGTGACTTATGACCGCAAGGCAGCTTAAGTGAATGAGACATCCTGATTAGTATTTGAGTTGCCGGCGGCTCGTTGAGTTTGTTTGTCCAAGACTGAGTATTTACTCAATCCAACGCGAAACCTTTCTTCGTTTTCTGTTCTTAACCACCTTTATTCTTACATATCCGTAACAATAGGGAATTGAGTTGAAACGTTACCGTTTAACAATGGATAAAACAAAAAATCTTGTTACTAGGACGAAAGTAATGGATAAGGTTGTTACGTTGTAGAAAATAGTCTTTTAATAAATGAAAATCTAATAAAGAGTTATATTATTTACATTTAATAAACTTTTGCCTTTTTAACTAGTTTAGTAAAAAGTATTTTCAACACTCAGCTCAGTTCTCAGCAGTACCAACGTATCTGCATTTTAAACCTCATTCGGCGAAAAATGTAGCTGTTATGAGCTACAAGGTAAACTTACCGGTGAATGCTATGCTTCAAAAAGCCACGTTTATTAGCTTATCTGTTATTAACAGCATATGTGTTGGTTTTTGCGTTTTCCTAACTTTCTATCAAAAACAACTAATTCTAATTTCTAACGAACTATGAGCACTGCGAAAGAATGCATGTAAATATGTTTGAGTAAAACAGATAAACCTACTTCTACTCTTCGCTGCAGGATAAAGTCGTTTCATAGTGTCATATATATTAACATTTCTTAAAATATATTTATGTATATTACAATATATTTAATAATCTAAGCAAACCTGACCCATCCAAAATCGAGTATCACCGTGTAGTATTGAAAATTAACTTCCTAAAAAGTTTCAGAGTCACGTAGGTATTAACCGATACATAGTATTGAAATATATAGATTCAATATTAGATATTCAAATTCAATTCATAGATACGATAAATCGTACCACTCTTACTCTTTATATCAAAATATAGAGTAAGAGTAAGAGTGGTACTCATAAACTTAGAATATACACTGGTGTAAGTATTACCCATGCCTAGTACTGCACTCACTAACACGACTGCCAAGACCTTAGTATGTGAAGCTCCTTGAGTTGTATGTTGTAATAGCTAGCGTATATTGCAAGTCCTGTGTCCAGTGGATTAAAGAACCGAGCCCATAAGAACCTTTTAGCTCACGGCCACGGCACGGCCTACAGATCCGTTGAAAGTTTAATTACATTTAATTATAATAAATACATTTATGTGGCATTTTGTACCCGTTGCTGTAGAAGCCGTGGGATTTTTGATAAAAATATGCGACAAGTTTTGGTAGTCATCTCTTGATGTGAACGTAGTGTGACGCCTTATAATTATTATTAATAAATAATAATTAAATTCATTAAAAAGACATTTAAAAATGTCTTTGAAGTTGTATTTTAAACAATTAAAATGAAAATAATAAGCATAAAGTTCAAATACTTATTTTTATCTACAATACTAAAAACTATAATAATAATTTAAAAAAAAAACTAAAACTAGAAACTTAAATATCATATAGTCCTACTCCCCGCGGTATCGTGCCAAGAACGCTGGCTGCGTTTCCCCGCTGAATGGTTGTACTTAGCCTTTGAGCGAGGAAAGAACCAGCCCTCTTATCACTAGCAGCAACGACCAGCCGCAGATGGAGTTCCTTTAGGAACTCCACCGCACGTGCACCCCACGGACCGATAGTCTCTACAGCAAATGGCACAAATACGTAGTCATCTCTCAGAGACTCATATTTGCGCCACTTACTCAGTTCAGCTGCCTCTCATGCCGCCCCGGCTCTAAACGAAGTACCCCTGAGATGATAGACCGCCAGAGTGTTTACGCAAGTAGCATCCCACACTAGGGTTTTATCTTTCTCCCAAGGGACCAATGTCATACCGTCGTGTCTCCTGCCATCGTCTCTAAATATTCCACAAGGCTCTAAAACCGAGGGAACATTTATAGAGAAGAGCCCTTCGGATGACATCCTTCAAATAACTGTGTCGTGAAAACCTACCAGCGCTTTTCTTGCATGAAAGTCCATAGAGCCCAAACTTGACGACGCTGCTACCACAGGGACACTGATGGGGTTGATAAATCGTCGCTCCTAGTCGGATTCCTACGGCAATGCGTAAGCTTTCCGCACCAAGTAAGTTCAAATATATTCATTTGGAATATTGAATATTATAGTATTAGTAAACGCATAAATTGTCTCTAAAATCTCTAAATTTATTAAAACTGCTTAAAATATTCAAAATGTATCAAATCATATAAATACAAGTATAATAGAAAATCATATAAATACAAGTATAATAGAAAAAATGGATCAAAATTTTCTAAGTTGATGAAAGAGTTCTTGTAATAATTAGAAAATTTCCAAGTTGATGAACGTGTTCTCGTAATGTTCCCTTATATTAGGGCGTTGCCGGAGACACATACCCAAGGTTGTACATATATATGGGGTGGTCGGCTGATCGAGTGCTAGTACTAAGGTTGCACAATGACTAGTCCTATATTAGGGACTTATCATAGTAAGGTCTAACGAACCAAAGCATTAATAAAGAAGGTCTCTATGATGCATAAGCATTATGATAGCAGAGTTATGACTTGAAGTCCCATATGAAAAAGACATACAATAGTATGGTCTATGAAATAAAGCAAATATGTGGAAGGTCTCAAATATTTAAAAGCATTATATTGAAAGAAATGGGACTTGAAAAGGACTATTATAGTGGCGTGTAGGTTGCTTCGCAGCCTCCGAGACCGAGGTAAACTTGGACTCGCTAACCGATGTGTCCTAGACATATCATCTTAGTGCCGGTGGTAAGCGGGTTTGTTGTAGCAATGCGACTTGCCCGTGGACATCGCACACCCCTACCGTTTGTGGGCGGCGTCTTAGCGCATAACGTTATGATACGTCGGCTATCTTTCGGATTAGGGTGAGTGTGTTTGGTAGTACTTTTAAGTGCAGCAAGCATACTTAACTTCATGTCTTAGTGCAATAGCGCTATGATACGTGGAGTTTTGGCTACTGACGTCTTAGTACCGTGCTACTATGATACGTTGGTGGTATTTTTAGTTAACAACATTTTCAATTTTGTTACCAAAGTCGATAGGGATCATGTACTTGCAGTATTGCGTCTTGTGATGGATCTGCGGGTGTGCTGCACCTGATTCGACGCATCTTGTGGTTCTGGTCGATGGAGGTATGCGGGTGGTGATGTCTGCTGGGACTGTATGGGGGACCTTGGGATGGTGTAAGCCCGACGATAGTCGTATTGATGCTTGTTGCATTCTGCAGCATTGCGTCTCTGCGATGGTTGTTTGGCGGGTCGCTATTCTCAATGGCGCTCTCTGCGTCTTGGTTTGACTCACAACCTAAGTAGCTTGCCCAAGTCGGGTCCCTTCATCGCGGGGCTGCAGACTGTCTGTCCTCCATGATGTTTTATATAACAACTTAATAATATATCTCTATAAAGTTCCCATCTTTGAAAGATTGAAGGCAACTTGTTGGTGGGTGAGACAAACATGATCGAAAAATGCATATACTCAACGTCAGTGACACAAACCCTTTCTGATGGCGAATTATTACTATTATCTTATAACTGCCTATTGGCTATATCTGCCATTGTATTGGTTGGTGGAGCATATGTGTCGACCTCATGCGGGTGGTAGCTGGAGGGAGAATCTGAGGAGGCTCTCAAGGCTGCGGCCGAAAGCCGCGCAACGTGGGACCCCATTCCCTTGAGGTGAGCGGTAGACTCATGACACGCTCTACGGCCAATTGGCCGTGCTGACCATGCAATTGGTGGTGATGCCTTACACTTACATCACGTCTGCAGCAACGGCTGTCTGGCAGGTGGTGGCGCTCACGGACGGCTTTTATGGCCAGTGTGCCTATTGTTGCCTAACCCGTGTGACGTACATTCACTGTGGCTGGATTTGATCGTATTCTGTATGGCGTTTACACGCATTGACATGCGCGACTCCGGTCGATGTTTGTGCTTACGCACTATCAAGGGGCCAAGTCTACTGGTCAAGTTTACTGGTTCGCCAGTTATTTTGCTGTGGACTACGGTCCAGTTCCCAATTTTGCGTTCTCTTCGGGGGGAGCGCATTAAAATGGTTGGCGCTCACCGTGCACGGCGTGTGCGGAGCCGTGTACCTCCTCCACATTTTTTTTAAATGTGGGAGAGCGAAGCCCTTGTATCTGGTATTTGATATAAATATTGTGAGCCTTTTCCAAGCGGGAAGAGATTAACTAATAAGGAATTGACTGTTGTGAACCAGATACAAGTGGAATAGGGATAATTTATTTTTCTTAACTTTTTTGAGCTCTGTCTTCGTGAACGGGGTTCTTTAACTTATAAGACTCTACCACCAGCTTTCGATTGATCTCGTGAATATTCACTCTTCCAAGATACACCTAAAAGAACTAAGTTACTATACAAACACAACGTAAATAAGGGTCCTAACTAAGACGAACACGCCATAAATTTATTAAACGGCCTATTATATTTAAACCTTTAGAAAGATCAAGATATACTGGTAATGTCAATTAGATATATTTATATATCTTATAGATATAGATTCTAAACAAGTATAAGTTGATATATAGATGGAAGAGAGAAGAGAACAGAAGAAGAGAGAGAGGGGGGGGGGGGGTCGTTGCAGTAGCAATACCCAAAGAATTCTGAAGAGACCAAAACAGGTAAAAATCTGAGGTTCCAAGGTCAGGACTATATAGTGGATGCATTAATACTTCCCAACCAAGCTCTCTCAATTTTTGCTAAGAGGCCAAATATGTGTCTGCTCTGGCGTTATTATGATGAAAGAGCATTTAATTTCTGTTGATCAATTCCGGCCGTTTTTCTCAATTTCTTGCTTGAGACTCATTAGTTATTAGCGGTAGTGATCCGAATCGATTGTTTTTCCCGGCGGTAAAAGTTCATAATAAACGATGTCCTTCCAATCGCACCATACACACATGTTCACCTTATTGCGTGTTATCCTATGATTCGCTATAGTCGGTGAAACTTGACTACCCTTTAACCATGATCTTTTTCGCACGTTCTTGTCGTAAAATATCCACTTTTCATCACCAGTGTTCAATCTTTTGAAAAAGTTCGATATCGGATAAAACTTCAGAATGCATCATATGTCTCCGTTAGATTCACTCATTTTGGCGGACAGAAAATCAATTGAAAAATGGCGGGAAAGGACTTTTTATTTTTATTTTTATTAATGGCCTATATGTACTGATATTAAAACCAGATAGATACAAACAGTACAACTAAAGAGATTTTTCTTCAATTTTATACAAACAAAATACGAAGAAACTTTTTCCCCGACTATATATGTATATATATATATATATATATATATATATATATATATATATGTATATATATATATATATATATACTAAATCTATCAAGCTATTGTGACCTTATAGAAAGTCACAGAAGACAGAGAGAGGAACTCACAAACATACGTTTATATATAAAACTGTACATACACCGAAATGTGACCTTACTTGTAGAGCAGTTAAGTATAAATTAACATAAATTGCATAAAAATTAACAATCATTTGTCTTCCGAAATTACAAATTAATATTCATCATTCTTTACACACTAAACATCAAGTAAACTGTAAGTTTGTTTGACAATTCAGTTGTATATAAAAAATGAACAAATTTCCGAACATACACAACAATATCTCAATCGCTGTATTGTGTATGATGCTGCTCAGCTGTAAGTAGTTATAATAGACCTTTAATTTACAGATAGTAAAATGTACGTGATTAGACTAATAACTTTATCTTGTAATTAAAATAAGTCAATATCTGCATAAATCCTACTTCTTCGCATCATTTACGTATCATTTGTTCAGGATGAAATTTCAGTGCTTTTTGACGGACTTCGGATATCATCAAATTAATTTTAACACCGATCATGTGATAAAATATACCTTAAAATTTAAATTATATCTCCAGTGGGGTTGTAGGGATCGAACTCGGCGTGCTCGATTACTTGAAACTTAGCCTTAAATCCCCAGACCCTGACCATGAAACTAAACCAATTTGTTGAAGTTATTATTAATTAAGATTAACGGAATAGCTCACCGCTTTAGAACTATTGATTGGTTTAATAATAATAAATTTAAGGAATTATATTAAGGCATAGTATATTCCCATACGTAAAGGTTGTGGCTTGCATATAAGTTTTAGTAAAGTGATCTATGATGAGTGTAGAGAAACGGAGACCCTTTTTACTGGAAACGAGGCATTCCATCTTAGTCCTCACGGGTGACAACGCAGCAGCATTTTGATTCGTAATCGAAGATAGATGTAGATGTCTATGGGCCACAGCAACCACTTACCATCAGGTGGACTGTGTGCTCGTTTGTCACCATAATCCCATTAAAAAAATCTAGATTGTAAATGTAACTGTACCTAAACTACCGAATGAAATAAAATAAAATTATTTGAATTAATTCCATAACTAATTTTAACTGTAAAGTTGTATTTATTTTTTAATTGTTTATAGCCGTGCTCTGTTTCCTTTGGGAAGGCCTATATTCATCAGTGGACTTGTAATTAAGTGGCTGTAATGATGATGATGATGTTGAGGCATCTTGGTCCTAAGATATGACAACGCATCCGTCCTATTAACCCTTTGTGTGTTTAAAGTTGGCTGCAGATGGTCATGAGCTGCAGTAGTTACTTGCACTCATGTGGACTGAACTGTAAGCCCGTTTTTCACTTCAGTCTGTAAAAAAAATCATGTGTGGAGTTAACACGCGGCAGAAGAAAAACCTTCAAATGAAATGAAATAATTAAAAATACTTCACAGCAAATTATGTATTTAATAATTCCCAAACACAAGTGCGGCAGAAAATATAAGATAAAAGTATTTTTTTATAGGAGAAGGGGCAAACGAGCCTGCGGCTCAACTTATGGTAAGTGACTACCGCCGCCCATGAACAACTGCAACACCAGGGGAACCAGGGGAATTGCAGATGCGTTGCCGGCCTTTTAAAAAGGAGTAGGCTCTTTTCTTGAAGGTCCCCAAGTCGGTATCGGTCCGGAAAAATCGCTGATGGTAATCGATTCCACAAGGAAGTTCTGCAAGGAAGAAAACATCTTCTAAATCACACAGTGGTGGACAGCCAATCATCCAGATGGTGTAGATGGTATCGAGAGTTCTGCCGCGATGTGAGTTCGTGAAATTTGGTGGTTGGGATTAATCCGAACCATTCTACAGAGCACTCCCCGTGGTAAATGCGAAAGAAAATGCAAAGGGATGCAACATCTCTTCGCAGTGCCAATGAAGCAAGCCGATCGGAAAGGACTCGGTCGTCGACGATTCGAGCCGCTATGCGCTGGATGCGGTCAAGTTGAATATAATAATTTTATAGCAAATAAATGTTACAATCCCTTTTTTCAGATATGCAGTTCCTAAGCACATATGCAGTATATGTGCTTAGGCACTGCATATCTAAAAATAAATTATATTTTTTTTTACATTTTAGTGTAATAAATCGAAAGTATATTTTATTTCGAGTAAAATATCTTTGTAATAGCGCCATCTACATTATTCTATAGGTTAAGTCATCTTATCGAACAAAAATTGATTGCCTCTCAAGGTGGTACGTAAAATGGACGCTACATGGCCTACGACTAATTTATTATTTTATCTCATTCTCTCGCAGGCAAAATCCTACAGATGTATGTGTGTATGTTTGTCTCTTTTTACTGTTGCTTTTAGTTTCATCGAGTTTCAAACCACAACGATTCTTAAGAAGTTTTCGCTTCAAAATGCTTATTTATATATATATATATATAATCGTTTATTTTTTCAAGAATTAATAACTACGGGATATACAACCATATAAATGTCGTAATGACTACGCTGTGTCAAATATTGTACTTATGTCGCTGTTCACATGATAATGATGGCTATAAATTATAATTTCGTCTATCGGAGGCGATAGGATTTTAAGTGATTCATTAAGAATACAAATTTGATGCAGTAAGTACCTTGGTCTTAACTTTGGCGATTTGCCTCGGTGTGTTTAAGAATGAAATATTTTTTTCAGGGATGACAGCTATCTATCTGGATAATCATGTAAAGTAAAATATTATCTAAATTAAATAAAGAATCCCAAGAATCCTATTACACGCCCTTTTAGAGAAACCTATTATATGTGTATATATATATACTAGCTGGCCAATCAGACGTTGTTCTGCCCTTTTGAACGACCTTTGCTATAAAAATCCTTAAATTCGCAATAAAAAAATTTAAGGGTCATTTATCGGGATAAAAACTATCCTATCTCTCAAGTTGGACCAAAACGCACACAGTGTGCAAAATTTCATTGAAATCAGTTCAGTAGTTTAGGAGTCCATCGCAGACAAACAACGTGACACGTAATTTTTATATATAAGGACTAGCTCGCCAGGCAGACGTTTTTCTGCCCTTTCCAACCACCCTTCCTATAAAAATCGTTAAATTCGTAATAAAAAAATATTGAGTGTCACTTATTAGGAAAAAAACTATCATATCTCTCAAGTTGGACCAAACTGCACACTGTGCAAAATTTCATTGTAATCAGTTCAGTAGTTTAGGAGTTCATCGCGGACAAACAACGTGACACGTAATTTTTATATATAAAGATATATATATATATATATATATATATGTAGAAAGGGTAATTGAGTATAGTACAGAGACTAATTTTGTAGTTAGGAATAATAATTAATTCGTTTACACGAATTAATTATCCAAAGAGTCAAGGATAAATTAGTAACGGAATACGACAAGCGTACCGGTCCACGTCAGAGCCAAGACTGTCCTAACGGCGGCCGCGCCGTCCGTTTTATACAAGCAAAACGAGCGCCACTGCAGGTGCAATGGTGCAGGTGTGCGGAACACGTGTAATTTACAAGAATTCTGTCTAACTGCACCGACGGCTACCGCGCCGCACGTGCAATGGTGCTGGTGCCGTCACGGCCATACTGACATGCGTGCGTACTCGCACGCGCTCCATCACAATTTTAGTTATCTGTAGACAAAAAACATCGTTCGACTATCCTGACATAACAGCTTCTAGTCCGGTCTATATTGACCCTTCAGACTTGGGTGACAATCAGTTTTGTTTCGGCTGTAAGCCCCACAAAACTTTAATCAACTTTATGCGAGATCGGAAAGTACTGTTTTCGCTAGTCCGGAATCACTATTCCCTATAGCCATATCATTGGACCGGCACAAAGCCCTGTAATGATAGTAAGAACTATTTTTTTTTCTTACTCCTTTTTTTTAAGTACTATTTGCTAGTCCGGAATCACTATTCCCTGTAGCTATATCATTGGACCGGCAAACGCCCTGCAATGATAGTAAGAACCACTTTTTTTTCTTACATTTCTTTTTTTTCAATTCAATATAGAACAGGGACAGACCAACCATACCGCAAACATGTACCTGTCACAATCACACAAAAGTGTATTGTGAGGGACGTAGTGACATGATAACACCTAAGTATGTAAACCAACAGCAAGACGACACATCCCAGTGCAGCACAGACCAGCCTTCCTGCAACTCCATGTTCCTTTCCTGCACAAGAATAATTACTTATCTAGAGTGTTGCAACGTCTCTAGTATTTTCTAGATGCACAGACACGGCTACCTCTGACTGTCGCACGTCCTCGTGCGGTTGACAGTGAACAGCATACGGTCTATCAGTTATCACCACCTGCTAACAGATATTAACTCTTGTTAAATATTACAACGGTCGACCATCCCAGACTTCATTTAAGTCATGGACGCGCCAATATGGCTACCTACAGGCAGATGCACTCCAGCTTTCCGTTCTGCTGCGGTCGTGCCACATTCGCGCCAGTGAGCCGTCGCGCCGTACTAGCGCTAGCAAATCGTCGCACTGCTTTGCAAAATTGAAAGAAATCGAGATAAACTTATTGCGAACCATGGAATTCCGAGCTTCCAAAATTCATCACATATTCTCTTAAGAAACGGCAACTGTATGACATTTGAAAATATTGCAATAAAAAACAGAAACTATGTGTAGAGGCAAATACCACAACATATTTCAAAGGGAAGGAGGCAACTGCGCAAAATCTACGAAAGTCGACCTTAGACGTCCATTTACAGCGCCAAAGCACCATTTGTTCGGCGGCCGCTTGAATTGCCCTGCCGTAAGATCAGCCGATAAGTTACTGACTGTAGCGGTGTAGGCTCAATCTTACCAGCGCTCGGCCGAACCTGACCATGTTCGATTAGCCGTCACTACATCTTCCTCATAGATCATTGTTGTAGAGACTTCTACGAATCCCTCGACATCAAACCCCAATCTTGTCGACGACATAATATTCGGAGCAAACTGCAACACTGATCAACACATTAGAACACATAATTTAAAATTAAAAATTTTGTACAGCCGACTTCAATATAAGCGACTTCAAGACAGGTTATTTAAGAATAACTCAATAACCATTGGTCTGACCTTGATCAAATTCATATGGGACCACACGAGAACTATCAGCTTTCATATAAAAAAAGAATCATCGAAATCGGTTCGCCCAGTACAAAGTTATGAGGTAACACACATAAAAAAAAAAAAAAAAACATACACTCGAATTGAGTACCGTCTCCTTTTTGGAAGTCGGCAGAAAAATGTCACTTATTATTTTCAATTCATAGCGTGTTAAAGTTAATCCTTTATTTTGGTACATCCCTTAAACGTTTTGAACTTTAAAATATAGCAAACGATAATCATGTTTCGCGTGAACTATCAAAATTACAACATAACTTGAATAAGTTAATTAGAAAGCCTCCAACTTCTTTCGACATTTGTTAACATATTTAGGTACATCAAGAAATAATGAAAATACTTGCGGGGTACTTTTAATACAAATCGAACAAATTAAAAAAAAATGGCTTAAATAATTTCACTTTATCTTTTCTCTACACTTTAATGATACGAAAATATCGTAAGTAGCATAGCAAATTTCATTACGGTATTTAACATAAAAACAGATTCATCAATTTGGAATGCATTACAGTCTTCCACAAATGTAATAATCCTCATACTATTCGAAGATCAAATGTGGGCAAAAATGGGGACTTTATCCTACTTCTGATGTAGAAAGGAAAATTGAGTATAGTACAGAGACTAATTTTGTAGTTAGGAATAATAATTAATTCGTTTACACGAATTAATTATCCAAAGAGTCGAGGATAAACTAGTAACGGAATACGACAAGCGTACCGTTCCACGTCAGAGCCAAGACTGTCCTAACGGCGGCCGCGCCGTCCGTTTTATACAAGCAAAACGAGCGCCACTGCAGGTGCAATGGTGCAGGTGTGCGGAACACGTGTAATTTACAAGAATTCTGTCTAACTGCACCGACGGCTACCGCGCCGCACGTGCAATGGTGCTGGTGCCGTCATATATATATTTAAACATAATCATAAACACTCACGCCTGTCACTCAGAGGGTAGGCAGAGACTCTGGACTTCCATTTGGCACGATCCTGACAAATCTCTTTCGCTTCCTCCACATCCATATAGCTCTGCATATACGCTCGTCGGTTAAAGGTACTCTTGATTTGGCCCATTTTCAATATATCGCCAATTTGGTCGATAAACTTTCGCCTAGGGCAGGGGTCGGCAACCTGCGGCTCGCGAGCCACATACGGCTCTTTGAATGTGAAGCTGCGGCTCTTTAGTTTCATACGCAACTATTATTTATTTTATAAAAAAAAATTATAAATAAATATAATAATATATTAATAATAATTTATTTTATTTTCTCACCACAATACAGAATTATTGTAGGTAATATTATAGTATAACCTCAATATTATACCGTGAGAGACTGGTGCCTAAGCTAGGCTTTACGCCTGTATTTCAGGACGCCAGGTCTCCGCCCTATGGTTTTATAAAACAGTTTATTAAGAAATTTGACATCGATTAGTAGTGACAAAGCTTTACGTTAATTGCGTTAGTGCTTTAAACAACAGTTTACCAATTGAAAATAATTATAATGTTTAATTAAAACATTGTATAAAGAGTAACATTAAAATACATATTCGAAGTTTCGAAGATTAATTATAAATTTCGTCGAAAATTAATTTACAGTCAATCGTGACATAAACTAACAGTGTACATGGGTCCCTTACGACCCGTTCACATTGAAATTCATCATGAAATTTCATCTTTAATAACAAATATATAAATAGTTTCTTTTAGTAATGATTATATATATATATATATATATATATATATATATATATATATATATATTTTTATAGGATAAGGATGACAAACGAGCACACAGTCCACCTGATGGTAAGTGCTTGCTGCGGCCCATAGACATCTACATCAATCCTCTATTACAAATCAAAATGTAGATGCGTTGTCACCCGTGAGGACTAAGATGGAATGCCTCATTTCCAGTAAAAAGGGCCTCCGGCCACCTGCACTCACCAAGCGAAACGCAGAGGTAAACCTCTACTTCACGCTGGTTTTCTGTGAGGTCGTGGTACCACCCCGGTTCGAGCCAGCCCATCCGTGCGGCAGCAAAAGCTGCTGCCTGGCTCTACCACTGGTAAAATGGTCACGTCAGCTATATGTATGCACACATATAGCTGACGTGAAGCACCGATGCTCTGGGAAGTCTGCAGTCTGTGAACATGTTCAAGGTCGTCCCCGCGATTACATCAGATTTGATAGACCTCAAATCGCAAAAGAACACCGATTCCTACCAAGAACGATACACAAGGCTATTGAAATTAAAAAATCACCTAATTTCATTAGAGAAGACATCCATCTTCTCTAATGCTGTGGGTGCTGCCATCTGCTTGGGATCCTATAATTAACAAAATTAATTCCAAACTGCAGCATACCACTGCAAGACTTCAAGATACTCTTAGTTCATTCTACGTAAATTGAAACAAAAATTAATATTAAAAAATTTAAGGTAGCCGGGCTAACTGTGATATCGAAACGTCAAACATCTCAGTCCCCCACGTGACGATGGGTTGCTGTAAAGCACCCGAAACTTCGGTAATTAAAATAGTAAATTAAACGCGATAAAATCCCTAAAAAATAGTTTTGTTTAATATGTAGTGTTCGCGTAAATATAAGAAATCATTAAAAATGATATTTAGTACATAGAAACTTTTATCGCACATGCTCGTGTGTTATTGCATTTCACGACCGAGACATTTTGAAAGACCATTTTACCAGTGGTAGAGCCAGGCAGCAGCTTTTGCTGTCGCACGGATGGGCCGGCTCGAACCGGGGTGGTACCACGACCTCACAGAAAACCAGCGTGAAGTAGAGGTTTACCTCTGCGTTTCGCTTGGTGAGTGCAGGTGGCCGGAGGCCCTTTTTACTGGAAATGAGGCATTCCATCTTAGTCCTCACGGGTGACAACGCATCTACATTTTGATTTCTAATAGAGGATAGATGTAGATGTCTATGGGCCGCAGCAAGCACTTACCATCAGGTGGACTGTGTGCTCGTTTGTCACCCTTATCCTATAAAAAAAAATCCGTAATAAATAGTTTTATTCAATCATTTCTAGTGTTTAGTGTCTACATGCCGACTGATAAATTGAACAACCTAACAGAATTTACGGATTGTCTCAGTTCGGCGTATGCTATTGTAAGCAGTGACAATATTGAATCAATTTATATACTCGGCGAATTTAATGCTCATCCTACTGAGTTATTTTATAAGGAACTAATCGGTTTATGTAATGTACTTAAATGAACTTGGGCAGATGTTGATATTGTAGGGGTAGGTTCCGATACGTATACTTCGTAAGCGAGGCTAATGGGTTAAGGCGGTGGCTTGACCACTGAGTAGTCACCGAATCTGCTTTAGGGTCTATCATAAATATTTATGTACAATACGATGTTATGTGGTCTGATGATTATCCTTATATTATGGAAATATAATTAAATATAATTAAACCGATAATTCAGAATGTGAATAATTTATTAAGGAAAAAAATGATATGCCATGGAAAGAATCCTGAACAAGTTGATGTATATAGTAAGGAGTGTCATGAAAAATTACGACTTATACAATTTTCCTAATAATATTAATGAATGCGCTAATTGTATATGTAATAATTGGGAACACAGATCAATTATTAATAAAATGTACAGTGATATAACTTACGCCTTAACTCAGGCGGCCGCAGTTAGTTATGATGGAAAACAATATTAAAAAAAACAGTAGTCGGGTGAAACAGGCATGTGAGTGAAGCTCATAGGGAGACCAGGTGTAAAATTCAGCTATGGGTGTGATATCAAAAGCCTAAATGGGGTACTACATATAACGAGATGCACGAAATCCGTAAAATTTTCAATTCTCGCTTAAAATCGTGTCATAACCATGAAGAACAATTGAAAATGGATGTTATCGCTTCACTACTTTCAAAATATGATTTTCGTACCTTTTGGAAGTCCACCAATAAGTTAACAAGTAAAACCAGCCTCCCTGTGAGTGTTGATGGTATTAATGAACCAAAACGAGATTGCTTGTCTGTGAAGTCACCATTGAGAACACCGCAGTCCAAAGGTGAAGCTGGGCTCTACTAAATATACAGGTAAAGATATTAATAGCGTTATAAGATCTATTTCTGGAGGCAAGTCTCCTGGCTACGATAGTCTCAGCATCGAGCACCTATGATACGCCGGGCCTCACCTACAGAGAGCATTAGCCACATTCTACACCCTATGTATAGGACATTCCTACTTAGCCCACTGAAATGACCAAAACTGTGGTGGTGCCAGTTGTGAAAAATAAAACCGGTGATTTAAGTGACATAAATAACTATAGACCTATCTCGCTGGCCGCGATTGTTGCACAAGTGCTTGATGGTCTACTTGCTTCTTTATTAGAGAAATATTGGAAGATATAACCACTTTGGTTTCAGACCAGGTCTTTCCACAGAAACTGCCATCTTGTGCTTAAAGCAGACTTTCAGGTACTATACCGACCGACAAACAGCCATCATAGATGTTTCCTCGACTTGTCGAAAGCATTTGACTTGGTTAGGTACGATATTTTATGGCAGAAACTGGATAGTATCAAATGACCTGCTGAATTACATAATATCTTTAAGTAAAACCAAGTAAATGTCATTCGATTGTCGAGTACTTTTTCTGAGCCATACGGGTTAGATTAGGTTTGACCTCATCCAAACTCTTCAACTTGTACATCAATGCACTGATAAGGGAGCTCAACAGTAGTCGTATCGGCTGGTATATTGGCAAAATATGTTTGAGTAATATTAGCTACGCGGACGATATGGTGCTGCTGAGTGGCCCTATCTGTGGCCTAAGTTGCTAGGTATCTGTGAAAAATATACTGTTAGTCATGGACTAAGATACATGTAAGCAAAAGTGAATATATGATCTTGTAGGACAGAAATTATCCATCTAGCGTTCCTCCTATTAAATTAGATGGAATCCCTCTGAAGAGAGTAGACCATTTTAAATTTCTTGGACATTTAGTAACCTCTGACCTGAGGGAAATCTAGATATTGATAGAGAGCACAGGTCGTTGTCTGTAAGAGCTAATATGATAGCCCGCAGGTTTGCTCGTTGCACAACAGAAATAAATATTACGCTGTTTAATGTTCTCCAATAGAGTTAACTGTCAGTAGCTGAACTATTATTGTATGGTTCATGTACTGGCAAATAAATAATGTGTTATCAACAAAGGTTCTTATTGAAAGATTTTTATTTATTCTCTTAATTATTTATTTTTATTTAACTTCTCTTTATTATAATAATTAATTATTACAAATAGGCTATGTTATCACGTAATTATATTAATTATGTAATATGATCCTTGTTGGTCGAAATAAATATATTGTTAATATATATTATTACTATCTGGCCAGGCAGACGTTGTTCTGCCCTCTCCGACGACCCCCTTGTCTTACAAGAAAAAATCTTAAATATCCTTATAAAAAACGTTGAGGATCACTTATCGGGATAAAAACTATCCAATCTCTCAAGTTGGACTAAACTGTACACAGTGTGCAAAAATTTATTGAAATCAGTTCAGTAGTTTAGGAGTTCATCGCGGACAAACAATGTGACACGTAATTTTTATATATAAAGATTATTAAGCTGCTCATAATGGTGTTTTTTTTTTGCGAGAAGAAAAAAATCACAGCGCTTTGAATTTCTCAGTAATTTTTCGGGACACGTTAAAGTTGAAAAATTACCGACGATATACTTCGTTCATCCATTTTATCCAAAGTCGTAGGAAATTATCCAAATATCCTTAAATATGCGAATTTTAATCTCTCTTAAAGTCAAAGTTATCGCTTCGAAAAAAGCTTTTCGTCAAAAGCCATTCATGGTACCTCATGGGGAATATATCATTCAGTTTTCAAAACCCCCCTTCAATTTCCCATACGATAATTATTACCAGAGATATTGATTATTATAAAAGTAAAATAAAAAACTTTTTTGCTTTAATTGACAATAACTTCACGACAAATCATTAATTTGTACAGGCTTTTTGATTACGTCACATTGAAGGGCATTAAATTTCCTAAAAAATATTTTAATGAAATAATGAAAAAAATTTTTTTAAGTCGGTAGACTTTTTTTAAGACGAGCTAAAATTTGGATTTTTTTCGGTAATTTCCTGAGGATCACTCCAGAACCAAACATGATAAAAGAAATTCACTTGAAGCTACAATTTTTGATTTTTTTTTACTGTACGATCACTTTCCTCCCTTAATTTTTGTGACTAGTGTTTTTGTTGTACCCTAACAGGCTTCATATACTTGTATTCTACTTCTGCTTCATACACTAGTATGAGACAATGTATTAAATATAGAGATCTTTGTAACTGCATGAATCAGCAATGAAGATTTTGACCTAGAGTAACGAAAATAAAAAAAGTTTTGAATTAAACCACTATCCTGAAATAAGTACGTGTGAACGAGTTTTAATAATATGCAAAACGTGGACAAACATTGGAGCGAAACGTAAATTAAGTGCAATTAACAAAGTTATTTGGCCCATCGAGCACGCGTTGTGCTCAATCAAAATATTCGTTAATTCGTCCTTTTGGTTCACAGCGCTGTGATATATACAAAACATTACAAAGGCCTCGGTGTCACGACTTGTGAGGACAATTAACTTCGTAACTAAATTTGTAGCCAATCAAATTTATGAACAATCAATAGGATGTGAATGGTTATGTTGATATACGATAGTGACTTAAAGACATTCATTATAATTGTTTTTTACTTATTATAAGTCAGTTTTTGACAACAATCCCACCTGGTGGTTAGTGGTGATGTACTTAATAGTCGTCACATTGCGTACGGCTATTTCAATATTGAAACGAATTATAAGTAAGATATGTAAATTACCCATCGAAGAAGAAAGTTAACTTCATATAGAAACTATTCAGTATATACATACACAACTAATAATATAAATACTTTATTAAATTTATATGATTACTAATAAATATTTATTCTTCCCATATTTTACAGTTTCATTTCTTTGATAAATACCTATTTTAAGATTTATAGTTGTTCTGGGAGACAGGAGCCCACACTACTCGTAGGTTACTCTGTGCTATGGGATTCCTGGCTTCCCCTCTTGTCTTTATTACAATTCAATTATAATATACCTAAACATAAAGTGAGTGTTGCATGTGAAGACCGAATGTAAGATTTCTAAAATGTAAATAAGAATATGCATGCAATATTATTATTATGGGGTGTTTGTATAGTTTTCTCATCTGGTTGGGCTGTATAAATATATAATTGAAAATGAAAATGATAAACTTACATAAATATCAATAAAATAAAATAGGTACATAAAAATAACATAAATAAAAAAAAACCCAACCAGATGGAAGCCCTCGGCAGGGGAGACCAAACGGCCGAGGGTTAGGGGGAAAGGGAAAGAAACCGGCGGACGATGCGGGCGGTATCGAGGAGCACCGCCTTCTGCATTTGAGCTTGGAGCGATCCGTCTCGGAGTCCCAGTCGCCTCAGATGACCCGAGAGGCTGACTGGGATTAACCCGTTCGCAGAAACGACCACAGGAATACTTTCGCCCGGCAGACCACCCCACATGTCGGTCACCTCGTGAGCCAGGTCCAGATATTTTGTCAACTTATCTGTTTCGGCTTTCACGAGGTTCTCGTCATAAGGAATGGTAATGTCGACCAAAAATATCCTTGACTGCCCGGTCCATCAGCACAATATCAGACTTATTCGCAAGAATAGTCCTGTCTGTGATGATGGCCCGGTCCCAGTAGAGCCTGGCGCGGTCATTTTCGAGCACGGCTTCCGGTAAGTACTTATGATACGGCAGTTTCCGATCCACGAGACCGTATTTCAGAGCGAGCTCCTGGTGTATAATCCTGGCTACTAGATTGTGTCTGTGCAAATACTCAGAGTTAGAAAGCGCCGAACAACCGGAGATAACATGCCTAAGTGACTCACCGGGATGGCGACAAGCTCAACAGATGTCGACAGTGCCATCCTTTAGGATGTATCTCCGATAATTGTTGGTCTTAATAACCTGATCCTGTATCGCACAGACAAAACATTGGTTTCCCCAAAGAGGTTACCGAAACGTAGCCAGTGGAGGGAGGCGACTGTGTCTACGCAAGGCTCATGTAGAGCCTTGTAGAACCTCCCGTGGAGCTCCTTCTCCTTCCATACGGTCTCCCGGTCGGAAATGCTCTGTACTGCCGGGTCTTGCCATTGCTCGTTGGCTAAGAATAGAGGGGTAAGTTCTTTATCACAAGAAACAACGTCCCTATAGAATGGATCATCCGCTCTCGTCAGAAAGTAGTTACGGAGGCTGCACACTTCGCGATTATGCATGGTAAGCGCGCTTAAAAAGCCGCGTCCACCATGCTTCCGCGGCAAGTACAGCCTCATTACTGACGACCTCGGATGATGCATCCTGTGGGACGTCATAATTGTGCGGACTTTTCTATCCAGAGCGTTCAGTTCGGTCTGAGTCCACCTGAGCATGCCAAATGTATACATGAGAACAGGCATGATCCAATCCGTTATATGCATGTGTCTTATTAACGCCCGACAAAAGACTGTTAAGCACTTTTGTCAAGCGTGCATAAAACACACCGCAAACTGACTGTTTCATGTCCGCCTTATCGATACCTATGTTCTGTGACACACCCAGGTATCGGTATGTTTCAGCCTCGGATCATTATTATTATTTATTCATTATTCAGGTAATTACACCCACTTTGTTAGTACACTTAAAACTAGGGGTTAGTAAATTTACAGAATACAAATTATTATATATTATCATTTGTTGTTACACATATTGGGCCTGGAACCCATATGCACTGTATTCCAGTGCCTCATCATAGGGCAATTTTGCCTTCCATATATGGAAGCTAGGAGGCTGTTAGTGCTGTCTCGCACGCGACGCATCAGGGATATATATATATATATATATATATATATATATATATATATATATATATATATATATATATATATAGTGTAAATACACAGTCAGGTCATAAGTATTGTCACAGAGTAAAAACTTTTCTTTTAGAATGCTGGCCACACAAAAGTTTATTGAATTCGAATTTCGAATTGTTCATGAAAAAAAAACTTTATACTTTTTAGAATTTTACTCATTTTTAAATATGGAGTGGACGCTTAAAGAAGACCGTGTTGCAGTTATTGCGTTGCATCGTTGCGGTTACGCGCCAATTCAAATTTTTGACATACTGAAAAATTTGAATATAACCAAAAGATTCGTTTATCGTACCATCAAACGATACAATGTAGACTACAGTGTAGATGACAGGTCAAGAAGTGGTCGCCCTCGGTCTGTTAGGACTCTAGCAGTGATAAAAGCTATGAAGGCGCGAATTCAAAGAAATCCCAAACGTAAGCAGAAACTGTTGGCCCTGCAGATGGGGTTAAGCAGAACCACGGTGAAAAGGGTGTTAAATGAAGACTTAGGGCTTCGGGCATATCAAAGAAAAACAGGACATCGTTTGAATGCTCGTCTAATGGACCTGAGACTGAAGAGATGCCGCGCTTTGTTGAAGCGGCACGCGGGAAAAAAATATCGGAAAATTCTTTTTTCGGATGAAAAAATTTTTACCGTAGAAGAGAGCTACAACAAACAAAATGATAAGGTGTACGCACACAGTAGTGAAGAAGCGAGCAACCGTATTCCGCGTGTCCAACGAGGTAATTTTCCATCCTCGCTCATGGTATGGTTGGGAGTTTCTTATTGGGGCTTTACAGAGGTCCATTTTTGTGAAAAAGGTGTAAAAACTAATGCAGTTGTGTATCAAAATACAGTCCTGACGAACCTTGTGGAACCTGTTTCTCATACCATGTTCAATAACAGGCACTGGGTATTCCAACAAGATTCGGCGCCAGCTCATAGACCGAAGAGCACACAAGACTGGCTGGTGGCGCGTGAAATCGACTTCATCCGGCACGAAGACTGGCCCTCCTCCAGTCCAGATTTGAATCCGTTAGATTACAAGATATGGCAACACTTGGAGGAAAAGGCGTGCTCAAAGCCTCACCCCAATTTGGAGTCACTCAAGACATCCTTGATTAAGGCAGCCGCCGATATTGACATGGACCTCGTTCGTGCTGCGATAGACGACTGGCCGCGCAGATTGAAGGCCTGTATTCAAAATCACGGAGGTCATTTTGAATAAACTTTAGTGTCATAAGAATCTATGTTTTGTTAAGTTCATTTTGATATATAAATGGTTACATAATGAATAAAATTGTTTCAATTATTTTATATTAAACATGTGACAGAATTTATGACCTGACTAGGTATATATATATATATATATTACTTTGTCGAGAGAATGAATGAAGAACGATTGACGAAAAAAGTGTATAAGGCGAGTGTGAATGAAAGTGTTGGAAGGGGTAGACCTAGGCGGACATTTCAAGACTAAATCCGGGACGTCTTGAAAAAAGGATAGGTCAAGAGTACACTAAACCGTAGAGCATGTATGAAGAGAATAATGAAAGTGGACGAAGCGAAACAAGTATGTAAGGATCGTAGCAAGTGGAAAGAAGTGGTCTCTGCCTACCCCTTCGGGAAAGAGGCGTTATTATATGTATGTGTTTATCAGACATGCAGGTCTTCCTCACGATATTTTCCTTCAACACCGAGCAATTTAAAATTGCACTTAACAATTTAATTGGTGCCGGTGGGGATCGAACCCGGGTTTCTCGCGTACTGTAAAACTTACATCGAGTGCTAACCATGGCATTTACCACGGTACTTTACCTCTCTTTTGACCTATATAACTAAGATCTGTGAATTTCCCATCGAAGAAGAAAGATAATTTAATATAGAGATATTTTTTAAGTTTTATTTGTTTTTTTAAACTGTTCAGTATATTACATACACAAGTAACAATTTCTTTATTTTATTACATTTATATGAATAATAATAAGATATAAGTATCATTGTATGTTAATTACGATTAATTTTCACAACTTAAAGGACAGCAGCGTCCTTTGGAGGCCGGAATATTGAAAATTATGAACTCTTTTGTATTGTGTTCTTGTCAAAGACATTTAAGTAGTAGTATACCTGTATATTTAAATTAAATCTCTTTGGTTTTTGTCTTGTTAGACAATAAATTTGAGTACGTCAAATATCTTTATTTGTTGTTATACATTTTTAGTAAGTACTTTTTTAATTACGTTAGTTCCTTTTGTTACTTACATTAGTTGTTACTTCATTTTTCATTGTGATTATTATAAAATGTAATTGGCGGTGTGAGAATATTCACTACCCCATATCGCCCAGCGGGTGTCATAAGAGGCGACCGAGAAACCATGTGTTCGATGATGAAGGAAAAAATCTTTAGTAAAACTGCATGTCTGACGAATAAAATATTTAGAAAAGATGTAAAGTTTGTCTGTTTGTGTTTCACAGTACCTTTCAGATATGAGAAAAGATGATTTTACGTAGGTAGCAGTAATTTCTCTTTAATTTACTTCCACGTGCCGTGAAGTTCCTAAAGGAATTCCATCCGCGGCTGTGTTTGCTGCTGGTGATAAGAGGGCTGGCTCTTTTCTCGCTCAAAGGCTAAGTATAGCCATTCAGCGGGGAAACACAGCCAGCGTTCTTGGCACGATACCGCGGGGACTATATGATAATTAAGTTTCTAGTTTTAGTTTTTTATTATCACTTTAACTATACTTTTAAATTACATCTTCTTGTAATATATTGTATCGTTCTGTGTATTTTGAGCCTGATGTAAAAAGGAATGGTTATACCACCCTCTATTTGAGGCCATAAGACCTTTCTGGATGTTCCCATAGTCGCCTCGTAAAACACACAATGGGATAAATAATCTTATTTTACATATCCATTATTGTACACATACATGCACAATGCACGTCAACCCAGTAGTTAATTATAATATGACAGACCATGCAAAAAGAATTGCGCAAAAAAAAATTTTTTATATAAGACACTGCCTAGTTGTAATTTATTTTTGAAATTACGATTATTTTAAAGTAAAATTACAAATATTCCAATTACAAATCAAATTCAATTTTTCCATATTGTTACGAGCTAATTTGTAATATCGTTTTTTATTGAAAAATTATCTGTGTTGGTTTAATAAGAAGCATAGAGACACAGCCCAGTTTTATTTTAATAAAGAATGTTATTATAATAATGATATTTCATCTCCACTTAGAGGAATTTGATTTCGCAGCGATAGTATATTTCAAGTAAATAATTTAAAATTAATAATTTTGTACAACCAACTTCAATATAATTTTTTAAGTATAACTCAAAAACTATTACTCAGACCTTGATCAAATTCTTATGGGACCACATGTGAAGCACCAGCTTTCAAATAAAAAAGAATCATCGAAATCGGTTCACCCAGTAAAAAGTTCTGAGGCAACACACATAAAAAACACAATCGAATTGAGTACCGTGTCCTTTATGAAGTCGGCAGAAAAAATGACGAAATTTAATTTCTTACGTCGAAGAAATGAACATTTCATTTTATAATTATAATCATTGCGGCCCATCACAATTCCACTGCTAAACCTAGTCCTTCCATCCATCCATCCATAGACTCCCTGCGTGTTTAATCTGTTATTTTCATCTAGCGAAGTGAATTATGTATGTGTAAAGTAAATTAGTTAATACCATCGAAAGGTTGATGATTGAAACCGCTTAAAGCAAGAATTTCTTTTGAATTTAGAACGGACTATCGGAAAATCAGATGCCAGTTCTAATTTTTAACCAGTAGTTACTCAAATTTCATCGATACCCAATAACTCGTTCGACCAATCGAGATCTGAGATGGCTGGTTACGAGTCCTCTTGTCTGAATAATTGAAATTCCCTTCATTTGAACATGCGATTAACATTCAAAGGGACAAATTATACTTGCTAATAGGCCTTTGGTTGCTATTCCATTTCGCTTTGTAACAAAGTTCTTAAGGCAAATATATTTATATTATCAGTTTGTATCCATGCTATTGCTTATTATCCATGCTATTGGTTATTATGGGTTTAAAACACATCCTATTCTAAGGGCTACATAATGATTCTATAAAGGGTAATTTTTTATATTAAATATATTCGCTTTAGTATACATTTTTCCATATGAGATATATAATGTTTGGATAAAAGGACTTCCAGTTATTCTTGGACAAAAATCGGTCATCGGTTCAGATTCCTTTAGTCTTCGTGCTTGATTACGCAGTGATTTTTATATTTCAATAAATGGATGTCGATAAGAAATAATACACTAATACATTCAATATTACACAACTAAAAATATAGTTTTCGGATATTGAGAATGAAAATTTTCATGGAAAGTTACATTTAATGTGACGTATAGATCTTATTAATAATGTTGTATACGATGTTGTAATGTTCTAAATATCTTGTATTGTACCTTTTACGAATTTGTAAATTTATTTTAAACTGTCTGTCCTTTTTATTTACATTATAAAAAGATACATATACTGTCTCTCTTACTGTACCTTTTTAATGAAATAAAAAAATTTAAATAATTTGTCCAGTATTTACGTATCTTAGAGATATATATATATATATATATATATATATATATATATATATATATATATATATATATATATATATATATATTATATATTCTGTCTATACTTCAATATTCCTAATCGAACAAAGATTTTATTAATTATTTTAATTATAATAAATAATAATGATCGACGTGGTATACAGCAATATTGCCGTAAAAAGACCAAATAATTTCTTTTTTTGACTAGTGATTATACTTTGTTGGTTTTTTATCCACAGTTACTAATTATATAAGCGTGGATACTTACAATAGGAAGTTTTTCAAATCACTGACTGCAAAAACGCTCTAAGTAAGGAATCGAAATATACGTTCCTAAAGAAAAGCTTGAATACTGGCGGAAAAAATACGTAATATGATTTATCTGGATACTAGAAAATGAGATATGTTTGAATAACATCTTTTATATTATATTAATGTTAAGTAAAGAAAAGCGGAAATGGTTTTGGTTTGGAAGCCTCTTACTGGAAAGTGAAGTGACGGGTGACGACCTGATGAAAGAAACAGATAGTTTTTTTTTATAGGAGAGGGGGCAAACGAGCATGCGGCTCACCTGATGGTAAGTGACTACCGCCGCCCATGAACAACTGCAACACCAGGGGAATCGCAGATGCGTTGCCGGCCTTTTAAAAAGGAGTAGACTCTTTTCTTGAAGGTCCCGAAGTCGTATCGGTCTGGAAAAATCGCTGGTGGTAATCGATTCCACAAGGAAGTTGTGCGAGGAAGAAAACTTCTTCTGAATCGCACAGTGGTGGACCGCCAATCATCTAGATGATATGGATGGTATCGCAAGTTCTGTCGCGATGTGCGATGGTGAAATTGAGCGGCTGGAATTAGTCCGAACAATTCCTCAGAGCACTCCCCGTGGTAGATGCGATAAAATACGCAAAGAGATGCAACCTCTCTACGCAGTGCCAGTGAGTCAAGCCGATCGAAAAGAACTCGGTCGTCGACGATTCGAACCGCTCTGCGCTGGATGCGGTCAAGTGGAAGGAGCTGGCACTGGGGGGCCCCTGCCCAGAGATGGGAACAGTATTCCATGTGAGGCCGAACCTGCGCCTTGTAAAGTTGCAAGCGGTGTGCCCGCATGAAATACTGTCCCGCTCTGCTGAGCACGCCAAGCTTTTTAGAGGCCAATTTGGCCTTCTCTTCCAAGTGACCACGAAACTGCACGTCACTCGATATGTCGACACCGAGGATTCCGATACTGGCTGAGGCAACTAGGGGAGTGCCTTCAAACTGAGGAGATACGACAAAGGGAATCTTTTTAGCGGTAAATGCGCAAACTTGTGTCTTCTGGGGATTGAACTGGACTAGATTTAGTCGCCCCCAGTCTGAGACTTTGTTCAACAAAGTCTCGACTTCAGACACAAATTTGTTCCGGTACTCGGCGACGTTTTCCCGAGAAATATTGGCACGGCCGGTGTATAAAGCATCACCAGTGCTGTCGTCTGCATAGCAATGAATGTTACTGGTTTGCAACATATCATTGATATGCAGAAGAAACAGCGTTGGTGATAGCACGCAGCCTTGTGGAACACCAGCGTTAATGGTCTTGTAATCGGAGCATGCACCGTCTACTACGACCTTGATGCTCCGATCTGCAAGAAAGCTGGTGATCCAATTGCACAATTTCTCGGGAAGCCCATAGGAAGGCAGCTTCGAAAGAAGCGCTTTATGCCAAACCCGATCGAAAGCCTTCGCTATGTCCAAACTAACGGCCAACGCCTCCCCCTTGGACTCCACTGCCTCCGCCCATCTATGGGTCAGGTAGACCAGAAGATCACCAGCTGAGCGACCTCGACGGAAACCGTACTGGCGGTCACTAATCAGCTGGTGATCCTCAAGGTACCGTATGAGCTGGCTGTTAATGATCGTTTCCATTACTTTGGAGAACAAGGAGGTTATGGCGATAGGCCTGTAGTTGGACGGATCTGAGCGGCCGCATTTTTAGGGATCGGGTGGACAAAAGCTGTCTTCCATGAGTCCGGGACTACGCCTAGGGAGTAGGAGTACCGAAAAAGACGCGTTAAAACCGGTGCCAACTCCGGAGCACACGTCTTCAGCACAATAGGTGGGACTCCATCAGGCCCACTCAACTTGTTGACGTCCAGGGAGAGGAGTGCTTTACGCACCAAGCGCTGTGTAAACAGCACTTCCCGCATGGAGCACTCACAGCGCGGGATGGTCGGCGGTGTGTTCTCCCTGTCATCTAGAGTCGAGTTGGAAGCAAAAAGAGAGCCTAGCAGATCGGCTTTCTCCTTTGCGTCATGGGCCAGTGAGTCGTCCACCCTGTGCAGAGATGGCAGAGATGGCTGACAGAAGTTCCCTTGGACAGCCTTGGCGAGAGACCAGAATGCACGTGTTCCCGAAGGGAGACGAACTAGTTTCTCGCCAATTCTGCCGATGTGCTCTGACTTTGCCTTGGCAATGACACTTTTGAAGGACCTGGAGGCGGAATTGTAGTTCTTTTTAAGAGCGCTGGTGTTTACATCCCGGGACCTTGATGCGTCAGCCCAGGCCTGGTAGCACTCCTGCTTATAGCGTGATGCTAGTTTACAGGAGCGACCAAACCATGGCTGGGATCTGCCTCCGATGGGCACCACAGAGGATGGAATAAAAAGTTCCATACCCTGAAGTACCACATCAGCAACAGAATCGGCAACAACGCTGGGATCTACCGGCGAGAAGCAAACCCGCCCCCAAGGATAGGATGCAAAAAAAGACCGCATTCCGTCCCAATCGGCCGACCTATAGTGCCAAACACGGCGGCAAGCTGCAGATCGCAACTGCGATGGGAGCGTGAGTGGCACCGTACTCCGGATCAGACAATGGTCCGAAGAGCCCAGAGGGGCATCGACGGAGACCTGATATCCGTCCGGATGAGAGGTCAGCAGAAGGTCCAACAGGGAAGGTACATGGTCTTCCACATCTGGGATCCGCGTAGGCGAAGTAACCAGTTGTGTTAGACCATATGCCAAAGCAAAGTCATAGACAGATCTACCCGCATGATCGGTTAAACGAGAACCAAGCCATTCAGCGTGGTGGGCGTTAAAATCACCGAGTATCACGATCTCTGCGGGTGGGACCTGTTGTAGCACGGAGTCTGCAGCCATTTGGACGTGGTCGATGAGTCGGTCTGTGTCGGCATTACCGCTATGGGACCTATAGAGGCACCCGTAGACGCGGGGATGGTCGTCGCTGTCTACGCGCAGCCATAGGATGGACAGGTCCGTACCTTCAAGACTGCCGAGGCGTCGAAAACAGATGTCCTCCCTGATGTATACGCAAACTCCAGCCCGGGGCACAAAGGAGTGTTCAAATTTGTACCCCGGGTAAGAGAGATATGAAGTATCAGCCGGAGAGGACACCTGAGTCTCGGTTAAAAAGAGCAAGGCCGGCTTCGCCGTCTCTAGATGGTAATGGACAGCGTTAAGGTTGGAATGAAGTCCCCTGATATTGCAAAAATTCACGGATAGCGTGAAAGGGGTCGCCTTGGTCTTATTGCTCAGCTTGCCCCGAGCAGTATTAGTCGCGAGCGGAGTTTTGCCTCCCCCAGAATACGCGGGGCAGCCTGAGCACCCACGCCCAGGAGTGGAGTGGTTTGGTCGTGGATGCTCAGCGAGGGATTCTCCAGGGGTGCTGGTACCCTCCTGGGGTAATCTTCTGTTCAATTCCACTACCATGTTGATGGGGGGGGGGGGGAGTGGGCCTCCGGCCACCTGCACTCACCAAGCGGAACGCAGAGGTAAACCTCTACTTCACGCCGGTATTCTGTGAGGTCGTGGTACCACCCCGGTTCGAGCTGGAATATAGATGCAGTTGGCTTAGGATCACACATTATGGCACAATCTATAGAGGAGGCCTATCTTCATCTTTGGACTTGTGGATGGGCTATAGTGATAGTGACAGTTATAGAATGACCTCTCCATAACCCGTTCAGCAAACTTCAGATTCTTCATTCAGCCATCATTGAAAGACCACATCTCAGATCGTAATCTCAAACGCTACCCAGCCGAATTGGAGCTGTCGTTTGATCTCTTGGTCGAATTTAATCTTTACTTGATAGACAATTTTTTCTAGATAAACATAATCCGCAAGAAATTTAAATGTGCCCAACAATTATCTGTCATTCATTGTCATGAACTTCATCAAAACAGTGTTCATCTTAAGACATAGCCGTTAGTAGGCACTTTTGAGGTCAATAGGTGAGGTTTTCCAGTAATTCTGCCATAATAACAATATCGTCAGCAAGTCATAGTTAAGTCACGTATTTGCCAATGATATTGATACCGTATTCTTTTCAGTTCATCATCATCATCATCATTACAGCCCTTCACAAGTCCACTTCTGAACATAGGGCTACCCCAAGGAATGCCACAAAGCACGGTCCGGAGTCACCTGCATCCATCGACTTCCTGCATGTCTTACCAGGTCGTCACTCCATCTAGTGGCGGGGTCGGCCTACACTTCGCCTGCCACTCGAGAACCTTTTTCGAGAATATTTTTAGTTCCGAAAATTTACTCTCAGAAAGAGGCTTAATATCTCTTTCAATGCAGCTGTGAAGAATTTCTGTCCACTCTGCACTTGGATAGGTTGTGTCTTCTGATTTTGTACTAAGATAGCCATCGTGGCCTGTACATACATTTCAGCACTTCAATATACACATAATCAACTTGGAATTTCTGAAGGCATTGTACAGCATTAATTTTATATTTCAATTTTTCTCTGATTAGTCTATTTTGACTACGAGGGTTCCACATCGCGGAATTCGATCTACTTTATTATTTTCTATTTTTATTAATTTCATAACTGTAAATTTCATATACTCTTACCATTTGTATGGTGATGTATTACAGCTGTACGCTTGGATGGATCCAGCAGAGGTTAGCTCTGCGATCGATGTATTAAATCTAGATATTAGTTGCATCTATGACTGGTGCAAAAGTTATGGCATTGCTGTCAATCCAGCTAAATATCAAGCTATAACTTTCGGTGACCCCTGGACCCCTGTCGTCTAGCTAAACTAGATTTTGACTCACTGGAGCCTATTGTTTACAACTACACAATTATTCTTCTTAAGTCCTTTAGTTAATGATAATGTTAATGCAATCTCTGGTCTCTGAGATAAGCCCAGAGCCGGCCTTTATCGTTTTAAGAATTTCTTTCCTACCGAGACTAAGGCTATGTTGGTGCGTCATTTATTTTTCCTGTCATTTATTAAGCACATGTGTGTTACCCTGATGTAAGTCAAGTACTTCGTATAATTGCATTCATTTTATTTTTGGTCTTCGTAATACGATTATGATTCCTTACAAAGTTCTAAGCTTAAATGACTTAGCAATCCTTGCACGCGCCAATACCTGAAATACAAGTTTCAATATTTGTGTTCTTCTCACGATCGTAACTTGCGATCTACCGAGACTTATGTTATTTTATGCAATAAAGATAAGTTACAATTTAAAGGAAATTTGAAACAATACATTTTAAATGATTCAAAGGCTTTCTTATAGTCCACGTACGCAAGACAGATTGTACTAGTCAGTCACTGTACATACCGTGTGTATATTGGCGGCAATTAATTTTGTGAAGAATGAGACAACAGACTCATAAAGCAATTATATATCTTCTAGTACTACAAAATGACAAAACATGCTTTTTATTGCAAATTTATTTTTGAATAACAAAAAAGATTGATTTAAATAACATGTTATATATTTATCATAATAAAAATCTAGAAACTATAATTATCATACAGCTATTTGAATTACGGTATAATGCCAGGAACTTATGCTTTTGACAAGGTAATTACGTAAATAATATACAGTTCATTATACATTATATTCTATTTATAATTAAAAAAAACTTTATTGTGATTTAACTATTTGGACAAATCTCTATATACATACATGCATGCATATAATCACACCTCTTTCCCGTAGAGGTAGGCAGAGACCACTTCTTTCCTCTTGCTACGATCCTTATATACTTATTTCGCTCCGTCCACTTTCATTATTCCCTTCATACATGCTCTACGGTTTAGGGTACTCTTGACCTGGCCTTTTTTCAAGACGCCGCTGATTTCGTCTAGAAACGTCCGCCTAGGTTTACCCCTTAAAATACTTTCATTCACACTCGCCTCATACACTTTTTTCGTCAATCGTTCTTCATTCATTGTCTTGACATGGCCAAACCATCTCAGCATATCTTTCTCAATTTTTGTCACTACGTCTTCTTTCAGACCACAACGTTTCCTTATCCTACTATTTCTTATCCTGTCACTCCGTTTAAATCCTATCATACTTCTTAACGCTTTCATCTCAACTGAATTTATTCTGCTTTGGTGTTTCTTCTGCCATACCCAACTTTCACTTCCGTACGTGAGTGTCGGAACCAACACCCCTCATGCTCAGCCAAACGAGCCTTGTTAGACACCTTCCGACTGCTCATAAAGGAGTGCAAAGCTCCATTCACCATTTTTCCTGCATTTACTCTTCTTTTGATATCACTTTCATATTTTCCGTCTCTTGTAAACTTTGAACCCAGATACACAAACTCTTTCACCTGTTCAATTTCTTCATCTCCAGTCACGATATTGCAGTATATCACTGCCTCATCTCTTTCAAACACCATCATTTTCGTCTTTCTTATATTCATCTTCATTTCATTTCTAACAAAAGCTCCACTCATAGCATTTACCATCTCCTGCAACTCCTCGGCCGAAGACGCAAGTAATACTTGGTCATCAGCATAGATAAACCATTTGACGAGTAACTTATTCATTTTCAATCCGCTTTCATTATCTTTTAAATCTGTCAAGCAATTGTTCATGAACAGATAAAACAGCTACGGTGACGCTACACATCCCTGTCTAACACCTTTTTCGATATTAAACTATTCAGTGTTTGCCCCGTTTATCCTTACACAAGCACTAGAATCCCTATAAAGAAATTGCAATGCTCGTCTGAGGATACTGTTCACACCGTTCACGGACAGTGCTGACCACAATTCATTTCTCACCACTCCATCATAGGCCTTTCCTAGATAGTATAAAATATAGTATTAAATATAAATCTCTATATTAAATAGCAAAAATATTACACCTACGATTTGAGGGTGCCAAAGTAATATTTAGTATTTTTGTATTTGTCTCTTTGATGGGCAGATTAATATGTGCTGTGCTCTTTGCGGGTTTTATAATTCTGTAGTTAAACAACAAGAACCCTTATAGTTTCGCCACGTCCGTCCGTCAGTCCGTCAGTCCGTCTGCGGTTTTACTCGGTACTGCGGTGCTACAAAGCTGTAATTTGGCAAATTTACATATTAATCACGTTAACAAGGTTGTGAAATAAAATCGTGAAAATTATTTTTCTTTTGGTTACTCCATCGTATTACGTCATTGGATAGGTCTCTTAAAAATATTAAGGGTATGGAACAATTTTTTTTTCGATTGAGGGGTCAATTTGCGAAATATTTAGCTATAAAGTGGTTTTTTTATTAGTCATGTGTCCCCACCTCCTAGCAACTAAAATTCTGTTTTTGAAAATGTGAAAAATATGCAGTATAGTCTTTATATATAAAAATTACGTGTCACGTTGTTTGTCTGCGATGGACTCCTAAACTACTGAACTGATTTCAATGAAATTTTGCAAACTGTGCGCATTTTGATCCAACTTGAGAGATAGGATAGTTTTTATCCCGATAAATGACTCTCAAAGAAAAAACTCTCTTATAAGATGTTTGTCCTCGTGTAATTTATGTTTGTAAACTGCCTCCACGATACAGGAGAAAATCCTAGTGTGGGGGTAATGATTTAAAGAAAAGGAAAATGCACTTAGATTAGTAAAAATTTCGACACAATTCCATAGAAAACGGTCAAAAACTAGCTGCAACTTTGTAATATTATTGTAAACTGTAAAAATTATAATTTTTTTGAAAAAAACTATTTATGAATTTATACTATAGCTTAACGTTTTCCTTTCCGGGGTAAGCAGAGAGGATGAAGTGACCGATCCTGATATATCACTTTCGCTTATTTTAAGTTAGTAGTTATTGTAGGCGTATTTCATTCGTGATACTACTCTTGGTTTACGCAGGCGACCTTCAAGACAGTTTAGGGCAGGGTCAGTTTACCGTAATATTCATTACGGTCATGTGAAGAATATTTTTTTGAGTAAAATTGCTTTGTAAAATTGCCATCTATTCTTACAAAGCAATATCTCTCTATAGGTAAAGTCATTTTGTCGAAGAAAAATTGATTAACCCTCAAGTTGAAACGTAAATACACGCTAGACTATAGATAAAATAATGTTACTACGTAAGCAAGATGGCCTAAACACGACTATTTTATTATTTCTATCTCATTCTCTCGCAGGCTAAATCCTACAGATGTATATGTTTGTCTCTTTTAAGTATATATTACGTACGTACGTAATTCTTTTATTTATTGACTTCAGTAAGGCTTTCGATACACTTAAACACGATTTATTAATAAAAAAACTAGATAATACGGGCGTTCGTGGGCCTCTTCTCAGGTGGTGTGAAGATTACCTCAAAGGTAGAAACTACCGGGTGAGAATTGAAAACGAATACAGTGATGACATACCTGTCACTACAGGAACAGTCCAGGGATCGGTCATTGGCCCTTTACACTATCTGGCATTTGTAAATGACATGGTGAACATGATTAAACATAGTTCAGTGTATCAATATGCAGATGATACTTGCCTAGTAATAGCTAATAAAGACATTACAAGAGCACAAAAAATGTTACAATTAACTTACAGTAGATGGCGTACGTATTGTACCTATAAATTTATTTGAATGTAATATATCATTCAATTTGTTCATAAATTCTAACAGTGGTAGAGCCACGCGGCAGCTTTTGCTGTCGCACGGATGGGCCGGCTCGAACCGGGGTGGTACCACGACCTCACAGAATACCAGCGTGAAGTAGATGTTTACCTCTGCGTTTCGCTTGGTGAGTGCAGGTGGCCGGTGGCCCTTTTTACTGGAAATGAGGCATTCCATCTTAGTCCTCACGGGTGACAACGCATCTGCATTTTGATTCGCAAACGAGGATAGATGTAGATGTCTATGGGCCGCAGCAACCACTTACCATCAGGTGGACTGTGTGCTCGTTTGTCACCCTTATCCTATAAAAAAAATGTATTATAATTCCTAATTAAACTATATAACTAAATTTAACGATATTTTCATAATTATTTCTTTTGCGACAGCAATGCCCTGGGTACCAGCTAGTATATTATAAAATAATGTATAACTAGTATTAATTAAAAACGGAAAGACTATCTATAAAACTTAGGTCACGTGAGTATAAACAAGATAGGATTTCTGTTGTCGTATACGGACCATTGTTCTAATAGCTCATTTTTGCTGGATAAAGACCTTCTGAACATTATATTTATCACTCATTCCCCAAAATAATATGCTATAATGAAGCTTAAATTCAACCAATGCATAGAATACCAGCTTTAGATGATTTATTTCTACTTCATCTCGTAAGCTTCTCAGCACATAGCAAGCTGAGCTAATTTGGCTTTCAATCTCTTCTAGTTCATGCTTCCAAATCAAATGACTGTCAATTTTACTCCCAATAATTTTGCAACGTCTACTTGTATCATCTAGTAACGTATTCAAGCAAGTGCTATTCATTACATTGTTTCTAAATATCATGATGTTTGTTTTACCAGTGTTGATAACTAGGACATTAGTAACAAACAATATTTTCATTGTTTCTAGAGCCAAGTTTATATTTGTTTCTAGTATATCAGTTTCAGTTGCCGAAGCAACTGCATGAGGTTCATGAGCACACAGGACTAGTTTAATTATCTTAATAGAATTTCTGACAAATTGATGCATTAAAAAAAATAAGAAAGATCCCAAAACAGAGCCCTGAGGTACGCCAACTTCAACCTTTGCAAGTCTCGACTCTGTTATAATTTCAGTCATACTATTATTTACACTTTTCTATGAACATATTTGTATTTTTGAAAGTATGCTTGAAAAAGTTGAAGAGCTAAAATACAAGAGAAACTAAAACCCAAATAAAACCCGCCAGCATCAAACATCAAACTGTGTATCAAACTGATATTATATTCAAATAATGTAATTTTAAGTATTAAAAAAACAATGATTAGCTAGAACTCAAATGCCGATGCTTTGTCTAGAGTAAACAAAAACAAAAATAAATAGTTATAGCACAGATAGTAATAATATTTTAGTTATACTAAATAGTAGAAAAACTAGGGAAATAAAGATTAAGAGGATTGTGAAGCTGTAAATTTTCATACAAAACGCCATAACGCCCCCCCCCCCCCCTTCCCCCCGTAAATATAGTCCAATTCTAATGATTTTTGGAAATGTTGTAGATATGACAAAAAACTATGCCCGTACGTTTTTATTTTAAAGAAATATTGTATACAATATAAGTTATTAGCATCTAAATATCTATATTTTTGACTTAAAAACTTCCTCGAGCGTTTTTATTTTTTTTTTAATTAAATTAAACTGATTACTAAAAAAGTAAAACGTAAAAGCCTAGATGAAAGTGTATTGAATCTAATAAGACCAAAATTGTCTTATTATGTAAAGTTTTAGGGGAGTAAAAAAGTTATCGCCGGAAACAATATTTCAGAACAAAAATATAGGCACTTGCCTTCAAGACTTGCAACTCTCTCTATCGTACGATACGGGTCGGAGGGCAGGAGCATATTGTAATGATGTTAGGGGTGTTGGAGCCGTGGTAGCTCAGATGGTTAGTGCTCGCTATAAGTTTCACTGTAGGTACGCGAGAAACCGGGCTTCGATTCCCGCCGGCACCAATGAAATTGTTAATTGCAATTTTAAGTGCTGATTTACCACGTGATCGGCGGTGAAGGAAAACATCGTGAGGAAACCTGCATGTCTGACAAATAAGAAAAAAAAATATATTTCGAAGACATGTGAAGTTCGCCAACACGCATTGGGGCAGCGCGGCAGACCTTTCCTTGCCCTAAAACCCTTTCAGAAATGAGAGGAGGCCTGTGCCCAGCAGTGGGACGTATATAGGCTGCAACTTTTAGAGGTATTATAGATATTATTAACGCCTAGGGAGGAGAAAATAATATCGATAACCTAGAAAGATAATACCTCTCATGAAAAAGGTAATGTCTGTGATTATTCAGTGTTCATCGATTATTTAGTTATTAGAATTAGATTAGAATTTAGTCTTTATTGAATAAGGACATTAAATTAAAATATTTCGAGCTTACAATAAAGTAGGTAGGCAAATAAATAAAAAGTAACAACTTGAAGAATTTTTTTTTTATAGGATCAGGGTGACAAACGAGCACACAGTCCACCTGATGGTAAGTGGTTGCTGCGGCCCATAGACATCTACATCTATCCTCGTTTGCGAATCAAAATGCAAATGCGTCGTCACCCGTGAGGACTAAGATGGAATGCCTCATTTCTAGTAAAAAGGGCCTCCGGCCACCTGCACTCACCAAGCGAGACGCAGAGGTAAACCTCTACTTCACGCTAGTATTCTGTGAGGCCGTGGTACCACCCCGGTTCGAGCCGGCCCATCCGTGCGACAGCAAAAGCTGCCGCGTGGCTCTACCACTGTTGAAAATTGTGATAATTATTATTGTTTATTATTACATATTACTCAATTACACTCTTTCTCGAACTGCCATTTCTCTAGGAACTCGAGGGTCAATCATTTCTGGTAATAAACATTAAAAATGAAATGAGTAAAGTCTTGGCTGCATTTTTCCTGCCCAAAAGTGATCATAGTATTAGGTACGAAAACATGAAAAAGTTGTGTCCATACTACGAAAAAACAAAATTGCCTACCAGTGATATGTAATTATGCCTGGACCTGATAATAGTAATCATGGTTTCTTTTTTTCTTTTTGTCCTTCTCGTATCAAACAAAATTTGATCTGTTTTTAGTTATGGCCTACAAATGTAGCGTATTAGAATCATAAATAAGACATTTTCATTTAGAGAATCATATCCAATAAACCCCATCGGGAGTTGTCCCTAAATAATAATCTTCGGAATCAATAAACAGTCCACACTCCCAAACTTTTAAATTATGTTTCCTAATCTTGATTCTTTGCAAAATGTTAATTTAATGAAATTGCAATCGAAGTATTTTTTTTTATTTGCTAAATTATTTATTTCTACATTTCTTCGCCCGTACAACTTATCTGACTCAATCTTGACTAACTCTGGTTCAATAATTAGCTTGACACTCGAAGACGGTGATGTGTTATATATTTACATAACTTATTATTATAGTATTCTTTTTGATTCTCTTTGTTAGATTCAATTTCTTCGCCTACTGAAGTACATCGTCCTTGCACATTACTATCTGGTAGTTATTTGTCTATCTCGGAGTCACTGAAAAATAAATACAAGCATAATAGTTTAAATTATATTTTATGGCTAAATAACGCGGGCGAAGTCGTGGGTGAAAAGCTAGTTTACCTACGAGTATATAATTCGGTTCATCGTTTAAATTTCTGTGAGAGCGTAGTCGTTCCTCGGTCGAGCCGACCCGCTTGTGCTACAACTATACTACTAATATAGCTGCAGCATGGCTATACCACGTATAGAAATTTTACTAATCAAATCTTTGTATCTCGAAAATTTTAGCATTTTCCTTGGAATCATCGGAATTCCACAGTAACAGTGATACGAACAAGTTCTTCTAACGGTTTAATATTATTACTGGACAAGTGGTAAAATTAAAAATTTTGTACAACCGATTTCAATAAAACTCAATTACAACATAATATATGTAATGGTTGAAATGATTTCCATAAAATTTGTATGACACCAACTGTGAACAAGAAAAGAATAGGTAAGTATTTAAAATCGGTCCGGAAAAATCGGTGAACATACATAAAAATAAAACAAATATACATACAGTCGAATATAGAACCCCCTCCGTTATAGAAGTCAAATCAACATCAGCTATCCCATACTTTTATATTTTGTAGAATAAATTTCGGTCTATCTTCTACCAGTCAACCAATGTAGGTACATACAATAGTATGTAAGGTGGTAAAGTACGCGATCAAAGTAAGTATAATTTATTATAAGTAAGTAAGTACGCATACTTACCTGTTGAGCACAGAGCTGTTGATTTTAGAAATTAGTTGCCCGTCCTTTCGATTTACGAAGCAAATTGCATTTGTTTAGTTTTGTCTCTAATCTTTTTCTTGTATTCTAAAATGTATAAAATTATTTTAATTGGATGAATGTAATACTCATCTCATAATCACTCACATAGTATGTAGGTAGATATTTACATAAAAAATAGCAGCCCACTTCTATAAGGTATATGTAGTAAGTCCCCACGTCTACATAGACTATGCAATATAATAAAATTGCAAAGTAACGCAAATAAATTCATTATGTAACTTGTCGTAAATGTACGCAAATATAGCTATGAATGAAAACGCTCCTGCTGCTGGTATCGTAGTGTGCGTAAAAATAAGTGTAATATGTTGTATTTGTGTTGTTTTCGCCCAGAGCCCGGCGGGAGGCAGAGCGTGCGTTATGAAACTGATAGCATTTTTGAAAATACTTACTCGCGTCGCGTATCGGCACTTCACAGTCCTCTTAATATGTTAGATAATGATAATGAGTCCATGCAAGTAAATGTAGATAATGAAAAAGTAATTTACATATCGGACTCAGATTCGGAGACAGTAAAGTTAATCATAGATAAGAAGAAAGGTCCTGTCTTAGACATATCAGAATCAGACGACGGAGCTACTGCTCACTCAATATCAAATAGGGAACATGAAGGAATACCAATTTCAAAAAAAGCGCAGATACCAAACTTAGACAAATATTTGACTATTTTTGTATATAAATGAGATCCATGTGAAGGACATTTCCAATAGTAGTTAATAATTAATAGAGGTACACATCATTACAGCCTTTCATAAGTCCACTGCTGAGCATAGGCCTCCCCCAAGGAATGCCACAAAGCACGGTTCTGAGCCACCTGCATCCATCGACTTCCTGCATGTCTTACCAGGTCGTCACTCCATCTCGTGGGGGCGCCCTACACTTCGCCTACCGGTACGAGGCTACCACTTAAGAACCTTTCTTCCCCATCGGTTGTCGGTTCTGCGAGTTATATGGCCGGCCCACTGCCACTTCAGCTTACTAATCCGTTGGGCTATGTCGGTTACTCTGGTTCTACTGCTGATATACTCATTTCTAAGTTTATCACGCAGAGAAACCCCGAGCATAGCCCTCTCCATAGCTCGCTGAGCGACTTAGAGCTTCCTTATACGGCCAGCAGTGAAGGACCACGTCTCAGATCCGTAAGTCATCACTGGAATCACGCACTGGTTGTACAATTTCATTTTAAGGTTTTGAGTTATGTCTGACGAGAAGATGTGTCGTAGTTTCCTGAACGCTCCCCAGCCGAGTTGAATCCGTCGATTGACCTCTCGGTCGAAGTTGGACTTACCTAGTCGGACTATTTGTCCCAGGTAAACATACTCGTCAACAACTTCGAGCTTAGTACTCCCAACAACTACCGGCATAGGTGTGACATGGACGTTATACATGATCTTTGTTTTATCCATGTTCATCCTAAGCCCTATTCGTTGGGAGGCACTATTGAGGTCATTGAGCATGGTGCTTAGGTCCTCCAGAGATTCTGCCATACGGACTATATCGTCGGCAATTCGAAGGTGAGTGATGTACTCGACATTGATGTTAATACCGTATCCTTTCCAGTCCAGAAGCTTGAAAACGTCTTCCAATGCAGCGGTGAAGAGTTTCGGGGATATAACATCACCCTGTCTTACACCTCTTTGCAATTGGATAGGTTTCGTACTCTGGTTCTGTACTCGGATAGCCATCGTCGCTCTACTGTACAAACACTTCAGCACTTCGATATACCGACAGTCAACTTGGCACCGCTGATGGGATTGCAGCACCGCCCAAATTTCGACGGAATCAAAGGCTTTCTCGTAGTCCTTTTCGAGAGGTACACATGCCATCTGTTAATTATGAACATTTATTTAAGCAGTTTTTTAATGCGTATGTTACTTTTAAGCAGAAATATTTCATTTATTCTGAAACGGAAATGTTTAGAAAAGTATATAGTAATGTAGTAACCGCATTATATAAAAAGGTTCACAAAATTTATTAGCATGTACAGATAGAGTAGTTAATATAACAGGTGAAGAAGAGCAAAGAAATAATATTACAAAATATCATGAGGGAAAAACTATCCATCGAGGTATTCGCAAAACACTTATAAAGCTTAGAAGGCATTATTTGTGGTCTAATATGAAGGACACAATTTTCGCCATTATTAATGCATGTAAACAATGCAGAAAAATGAAATATGACAGAAAACTAATTAAACGATAAATACAACTTACTCAAACACAGGGTATGCCATTTGAGGAGGTTTTCTTGGACCTTTTATACATTAAAAATAATTATTGTTTAACCATGGTAAATGCTTTTTGTAAGTTAGCACAAGCTTTTAATGTACCTAATAGAAGTACACGAGAAATAGTGAAGTCTTTAATTAAGTATTTTAGTATCTATGGATTGTCCAAAGAAATAAGTAGTGAACCCGGGACCGAATTTAATAACAAACTTGTTAAATAAAGAAGAGAGCTTACACCTTTCTAAAAGGCCGGCAACGCATCTGCAATTCCCTTGGTGTTGCGGTGGTTCCTGTGCGGCAGTATTCACTTACCATCAGGTGAGCCGCATGCTCGTTTGCCCCCTCTTATGCAAAAAAATAAATAACAGTTGAGTTTATACAAAATTGCAAGGAACACCAAATAACTCAAATTCAATGGGTAGTAAAACGTTTCCATGCGACGATACTTGTAATTTATAGGTTAGCAAAGTATAAAAAAGCGATCAAGATGCAGCATCAGTAATGACGTACGCCATTATTGCATACAATAATACGATTCATAGCGTTACTACATAGGCTGCACTAAAAGTATCGAGAATGGAATATTACCACTGTTCCTGTCATATTAAAATCTTTTTAGTTGAAAACTCCTTGGTTTTAAAAATCGAATACCATTTATTTATTTAAAAAAATATTCTCGGTCTTGTCACAAGGTTTTGTCAAACTTGTTTAGTCGTTGAGAAAATGGAATTGACTCGAGAAAATTCAAGAGCGATGATTTATTATAACTTTCGGAGTGGTTTAACACAAAAACAGTGTGTTGAACGGATGATTTCTTCATTTGGTAATGAAGCCCCATCCAAAACCACAATTTATCGCTGGTTTTCTGAATTTCAACGTGGACGTGTCAAGCTCAGTGATGATCCCCGTCAAGGTCGTCCAAAAACTGCAGTCATCCAAGAAATCGTTGATTCTGTGCGTAAGCTGATTGAGGAAGATCGACATGTGATATACCGCGAAATTCTGGCAACTTTACACATTGGCATAAGTCGAATACAAATAATTTTCCATGAACAATTAGGTGTAAAAAAGTTGTTTTCCCGATGGATACCGCATTCGCTCTGTGAAGAGCAAAAAGCGGCTCGCGTTACTTGGTGCGTCAGAACTCTCGAAAGATTCCACGCAGGATCCTCAAATGCTGTATACAACATCGTATCAGGTGACGAATCCTGGATATACGCGTACGAACCCGAAACAAAAACCAGTCACGAGTTTGGGTGTTTGAAAATGAGTTAAAGCCAACAAAACTTGTTCGTTCACGGAGTGTTGCAAAAAAATGGTGGCCACGTTTGTCTCCAAAACCGGTCATGTTACGACTATTCCTCTTGAGGGACAAAGAACGGTTAATGCATAATGGTATGCTAGCATTTATTTGCCACAGGTTATTTCTGAACTCCGTAAAGAGAACTGCAACCGCCGCATCATCCTCCATCACGACAATGCAAGTTCTCACACCGCACACAGAACAAAAGAGTTTTTAGAGCAAGAAAACATAGAATTATTAGACCATCAGCCCCGACCTAAACCCTAATGATTTCTATATTTTTCCTAAAATAAAGAATAAATTGCGTGGACAGAGATTTTCATCACCTGAAGAAGCTGTGGACGCCTACAAAACGGGCATTTTGGAGACCCCAACTTCCGAATGGAATGGTTGCTTCAATGATTGGTTCCATCGTATGGAAAAATGTGTCAAATTTCGCGGAAAATACTTCGAAAAGCAATAAATACATTTTTAAATAGTAATGTTGTGTCACTTCCTTGATTCCCGAAATTTTCAGTATTACTTCATACTCATTCCACATCTATTGAAATAGTATTCGGGTATATAGAATCAGGAAATGCATTTGACATAGATATATATAAAAATCTATTACAAAAACTAGTTCAATATCATAGAAAATGACTCAAGTTTTTATACGAATATGTAAGTGATAAAATGAAAAAAAGTCAATTTAAAATTGTAGAAAGGAAAAGCGGCGAAAAACCGCGAGAGGTAAAGGAAGGTGCCGCAGTTTTCATGAAAACTACTAGGAATCGGAAGGTTAAAGAAGCCCCACGATACGAAAAGTCGAAATTTATAGGGAAAGTAGATAGGAATATTGTACCGGTAAAGTTAAGAAACAAAAATACGAAAGTGGCAATAGAAAACGTAAAACGCCTTCCGCAGGTGGAGGCAAGCAGTCCTAACGCTCCTGGTTGTAGCCGAACCAGCAATAAGCATAAACCTGCAGAATATGACTCGGAAACCTGGAATAGTGCCGATATGGATAAGCGCATCAGTGATTCAGAATGGTCACTGGACAATTTTTAAGATATTATATTTAGAAACTGTAGCTAAGTACTTAAGTAATAATATTAACCAATATCATAGCTTAAAATATATGGGTTACTCAGAAAATGAGTTACGCAGTGAACTTTTAGGATTAATTCGGTAAATAAAATCCTTTATGGAACTTACAAAAGATAGATTGAAGCAAATGATGCCTAGCAAAACATTAAAACGGGGCTTAATAAACCCTCTAAGTTCTATTGTTAAATTAATTTCAGGCAATCTTGACAATGATGACGCCATAAGATAATAATGCGGAGATTAGCGAGCTTCGAAATAGAGAACATTCGGTAGAAAGAAAATTGTCTCTTATGCAAAAAGCCTTTGATAAATTAGTTAACATTTCATATGACTTGAAATATAACATAATTCTTTTGAATATTAAAACTTCGCAGCTGAAAATATTGTAGTATAATCAGTCTAAAGTAAATAACGTAGTTAGTCAAATGAATGCTCTATATCAAATCTATACATATAATAAATCTACAGGAAATTCGAGTCTGCAAGTCTAATATTTTCTGGAAAAAAACAATTACAAGTAACTAAATAAAGGGCAGTGAAGTCAAATTATTGTTTTTTAGAATTTTCGTCTGTTTGTCTGTCTGTGTATTCCCGATTCACGCAAAAACTGCTAGACAGATTTCCATGAAATTTTGTGTGTCGATAGTTAGAGATCAGGGGCAACTTATAAGCTACTTTTTATCCGATTACGAAATAAAAAAGGAGGGTTAAGTATTTTCCTCTCTCAAGATGTTAATTTCTATATATATAAAATAAATCCTAAAGTTAGTTTTAGCCGTCAAGTAATAATTTAAATTACGCCGACAATCCACGTTTCACTTTATAAAAAAAGAGCCATCTAACGTGAAATTCAAAAAGTAGTAATATGTTACGTCCAGTTCCTAATAAATAAAATTAAAATAAATGAGTTACATTTATATGTTTAAATAGTTTAATTTGTAATTATTTAAAAATTCTTACATTAATTTTTCAGCTCTTTCGTTATTTCATTTTAGTATGTATTAATAAAATTTATAGTAACTAATTACTATTTAACTAGATAATAATGACATCTATCGAAAATCATACACTGTGAGATGTTTCAAGTTTATTTCTTATCTGTAAAAAAATTTGTTTATATATAAATAAACTGATATAAACTCTAATTATTGCAAAACTCTCACTATCCATATAGTTTAAATAAAGAGATGTTTATATGTATTGGCCAGGTCTTAGAATTTTTAATATCATAAAGTCTTTCTTCTTCTTCTTTCTTTTTTCTTCTAGTAACCGATTATGGCACGTAATGGTACCATTTAATTAAATTTAGCATTGTTTTTTGACTATATCATAGGCAAACTTGTTATATATTTTTTGACTATATCAAAAAGGCTGGATATTTGCATTTGTAGCCACGCATGGCCAGTGGGTTGGCAACCGCAGCTTTTTATTACTTTGCACTGTTATCAGGAATATGCTGCCACCCATCTACTGTTTTAGTTTCCCTTCTGTCGCCTCTTAAGATACCCAGGAGACGAGATGGGTTATTGGTTTCTATTTCGCCGCCTCTACATTGCTAATATATTTATACACCTGTTCATGATTTTGATTCCCACACAGATAACGAAATAAGTTGGATATTAACCGTTGTTGCCAAGCTTGGCAGGCGGGTGGCCAACTGCATCTTTTTATTACTTTGATTTGTAATCATCTTCTCTATATTTCTACTGCCGTTCATGAATATAGTTCCTCTCACACGTTTATCGTGAATAGAACTACATTTATGAAATTTTAACTTTAATTGGAGTAGTATTAATATTATTTCTAAATTAAGCCCAACGTATGCCAAGTCACAGGTAAAAAGATAGTCTTAAATAACTTTTGTACTATTTATAACAATAATATAATAATATAAAAAATATATAATGTTTTTAAATTTATAGGAGATAGAAACAGCAATCGGTTTATTATTATTTCTACAGAACTTTTCAACATTTCATTAGAATTAGTGTATACAGTAGGTAAGGATAATCTCACAAAATTAGAAAGTGCTATAGTTCTTAAATCTTATTCTGATAGTAAGAAGTTGTTTTGTTAGAATTTTCCATGTTAGACACGATCACATTTTTTTATAGGATAAGGGTGACAAACAAGCACACAGTCCACCTGATGGTAAGTGGTTGCTGTGGCCCATAGACATCTACATCTATCTTCGATTAAGAATCAAAATGTAGACGCGTTGTCACCCGTGAGGACTAAGATGGAATGCTTCGTTTCCAGTGAATAGGGTCTCCGGTTCTCTACACCCACCAAACGAAACACAGCAGCGTTAAGCTGATATTTTACTCTGGTATTCTGTGAGAGCGTGGTCCTTCCCCGGTCGAGCCGACCCATTCGTGCTACAACCATAATATAGCTGCAGCGTGGCTCTACCACGGACATATAATTATTACAAGATTATTCTTATACCTACTCGTATATAGGATCCTAGTACCTCAAAACCTCTATCATAATTCCTAAGTATCCGTACATTATAGTGATTAGATTGAAATACAGACACGTATCTGTCCCGTGCGAGCAGATCGAAGATGATCGAGTCCTCTATAAGAAGGCACAGCACATCGTGCAATCCACGCATACGATGTTTATAGAACAAATAATGCTGCTTAAAAACTATTCTGCATGTCATAAAAACTTTATTCGAATTGAAAACGTAAGAAGTAACATCGTAGCGTACTTACGTTTATGCGGTGCCCACAGGAAGGAATGGGGCAATTGATTCAACTTCTTTGATAATATAAGACAAATTGTCAAACATTTAATTTATTTTATTAAGAATTCGACTATATATATATGAAAAGTAATTCACTTACACTGTTAAATCAGCGGAATGAAAGTCAAATATTTATAGACTTTCGTAGATATTGGATATTCGATGCTAAGTTAATTAACTGCTGTGTCTTGTTACGTTGCAACTAAATTAAATTAAAAGTCAAAATTTGACGTGAAATAGACAGGCCTAAGTCTAGGTGGAATAACGAGCAGCTAACTCCAGAAATTGTTATATCACCTAGCAAATTATGTATATCTAAATAAATATTAAGACAATGTTATGAAACGTATATGTTAGACTATATTATGTGTACGAAACTTGGATTGTTTTATTTTAAAATATTGCAAGTGTTCGATAAAATTAAATTTTTGATAAAAAGATAAATATGACTTCAAAAACTAAAGAGAAAATACCGCCACTTCTGTAGCTATTGTATTATACGGATTTTTTAATTCCTTTTAATTTTTAAAGTCGGGTTTTATTAAATGTCTTCAAGTTAACAACTATTTTGTAACAATAGTTACATTAAAACCCCTTAGCACTCTTAATAATAATATAAATAGAGTTTATATAAATACTATTTAAAGTTTACAAATGTAATATAATTACATCAGATCATTAGGTTATAGGTACTACGTAGTACATACATATCGATGCATCAAATCCACTTAACTTTATCTAAGGCTTAATTTCAGCAGTAGTAAGTGATCCAATTATAAGCGCAATAGGATAAAGAAGAAAATAAAATACGGAAGAAAAGAAGACTGCGCTCATCTCACTATTAGCGCCACTTGAGTATCGGAGACATGATCATATTTTCGAAGTCCAAATATGACCCATACGCAAAGGTTCTAAATGCACTCAAGTTTATGAAGCAACTCTTCATTTAAATTGAGATAACACGTGTCAGCATAATCGAGAATCGGTAAAAGGCGTGATTGTGCAAGAGCAATTTTGGTAGGTATGTGTAGGAAATTGCTTAATCTACGGAGAGATCCGACCGACGGCAACACCCTCCTACTCACCTCGCTTATCTACGGAGCCGAAGATAAAAATTTGTCTAAAGTAATACCTAGACGGTGTTACTATATAGAAAAAGTGTCCTATCAAGAACAATAGGGAATAGGGTAGGGACGAAAAATCTATAAAAGTAACCAATTTTTGACTGCCTATAATTATTGATTTTGTTTTTGATGAATTTACTTTAAGACCGTATAAGTTACTCCAATCCACAATTAGGTCAAGATTTATGTTTAATATGCCTATAGTATTAGGTAAATCCATCAATTTGGCATGCTCATATACTTGGAGATCATCAGCATATAGGTGGTAGCGAGAAGATAATTGGAATAATTATTTTACGACAAATGCATCTATACCAATGGCATCCGAATTGACCTCAACAATGCTTTTCTTAACATCACTATCAGTGATTTGATTTTCAGATTTGAGTAAAGCTTAAATTTGAGTTTCAGTTTTTATTTTTGTGACATCATCTATGGCGAAAGAAGAAGAGAAATGCTGATTTCGCTGGTTTAAGTCAATATTTTGGGCTACTATTTTGACTCGCTTTCCCAACTCGAAGAGACTTAAGAAATTTCCATACTCTGCGGAATTATCTTTATTAAGTATAGATTTATGAATATAGTGTCGTTGTTTATCTCTACACAACCTACTGCAATGATTCCGAAAAACTTTATATATATGTCTATTGATATCAGAATCATATATATACACACACACACATATATATATATATATATATATATATATATATAGCTAGGTATATATATATATATATACCTAGCTAGCTTTAGCAAGATTTTTCTTACGCTGCAAATTTTTGATCTCATGAGTAAGGCAGGATTTTTTTTGCAGGCAAATGCATAATCCAGACCAGCCGAATTGGAGCATAAACATCATCGCAGCATCATCTCTCAGATGATCTAAATCCATAGCATGAAAATTACGCAGTAGAAGGATTCTCGATTTAGGTTTAGGTGGCCGTAATTTGTATGATAAATATATCAAGACGTGATATGAAAATGCATCTGCAAGACTCTGAACATGTTTATATCAATATGACCAATGGAAGAAACAAGAATAAGATCCAGAAGAGACGGGAACAATTTGGAAAAAAGTGAGTAGCAGAAAGAGGGAGAATATGTAAGTTAGCTGCTTGAGCTATAGATTTCAATCGAAAGGAGCGCGAGTCGCTTTTTAGAAGGCACGTTTTAAAATCACCCATGATAAAAGAGTGCTGATACAGTGGTATGTATTTGTTTAAGAGACTTTCAAATGCAGAACATTAGTCAACTGTGGGGCTAGGATTGTAAAAAACGCCAAGTAGTAGCTTGGAACCAGAAAAAAAACTTCGATGATTAAATGTTCAGCTCCTGACGTACCCTGGTCAGTTTCAGTACTTATATTTGTAAATGGTAAGTGTGAGCAAGACAGCAACACCTCCACCAACGCGAGTAATACGATCATTTCTTATTAGTTGAAAGCCTAGAAGAGCTTATGATGTCGAGGACGAACAAGGCTTAAGCCAAGATTCGGATATCAAAATATCATGTATGTAAATATCATGTTAAACGTAATAGAGCCACGCTGCAGCTACATTGTGGTTGCAGCATGAATGGGTCGGCTCGACCAGGGTAGGATGACACTCTCACAAAATACCAGCGTAAAATAGCAGCTTAATGCTGCTGTGTTTCTTATGGTGAGTATAGAGAACCGGAGACCCTTTTTGCTGGAAACGAGGCATTCTATCTCAGTCCTCAGGGGTGACAACGCATCTGCATTTTGATTCTTAATTGAGGATAAATGTAGATGTCTATGGGTCACAGCATTCACTTACCATCAGGTGGACTGTGTGCTTGTTTGTCACCCTTATTCTATAAAAAAATGTATGTTTTTGTTATCATATGAGGAGATCATGTCTGGATAATGTGCTTGAATACTCTGGGCATAAATATGGATAATGTTGAAATTTTTCTATGAATTAATGTGAATCTAATGTTTGATTAAGAGAAGGAAGACGGTAGCAGCTATTACTACTATTCAATCTATCAGAGGATGAGGGTGAAAAAAAGGAGTCTATACTCTTATATCTTGAAATGTTATATTGTATACTAAATATTAATACTAAATATAAACTACTTAAATAAATAAAAAGGGATATAAGTAAATAATAAAAAAGGTCATAATACGCACCAGCAACAGACCGTCGTTACCACTCGTATCAAAATAACAGAAAAAAGTCAGAATATAGTTGTAACATGAGTCCACATGAGTCAGGGTAATTGACATCTAAAATATTAATATTAGTTTTAAAGCACAACTACTACTACTACAACAACAAACATAAACACAAATCAAAAAAATAAAAAAGTAAAAGTTACTTACAAAACATAAACACAAATAAAAAAAATTAAAGTACCAGAAAGTATTATCAAAATATAGGAATCTATAGCAAAAATAAGAAATTTAAAATTAAGGTTAGTCCGTGGTTAACGATCAAAATGACGTTGTCATACAGGGTTCTACACTTCTATTGTCATATTATAACCTCCTTGTCTACACCGTAGATAGAGGATTGAAGTCTATGTTCTACACTCTACAACTGTCACAATATTAGTTTTGAGTGTGACATATAATGTTATAATGTAAAAAATGCATGATATGAATTTTCTGGTTAGGCAATGAGTGAAGCAAGAAATTATAATAGTGTTCTGTAATCTATGAGCGAAATGTAATCTCTACGTAAATTATAATTATAAATTAATTAAATCACTTTGTGAATGATTTGTGAAAAAACAATGCTTGAACAGAACGAACACTACATTTGAACAACAAACCAAAATCTAATTTAAACATTATCATATTTCTTAACCATTCGCCTTGAATGGGGAAGAGGTAATCATGCACCGGGATTTTAGCCGCCTGTACAGAACTTTAAACCTGCACTGCAATGTTGCTGTATGTGCCGACTTTGACCCTCCGGAAATGCTTCCGAGATCGCGCAAATATTCCACTTGGTGATGGGTCCCATCTTAGCAAATGATTTAAATGTTTCCATCGCGTGTCCAACACTTAGTAATTCCTAACCGCTTCCGAGCATCCATAAATACAGCATGCCGAGACTTTGTCAAAAAAACAGACTGAGTAATGCCAGTGCCTTTGAATTTAGTTTTCGTAAACCACAGTTTGTTACAGACTGCCATTTCAGCGAACTTCACAACAACAGGTCTGGGTCTGTTGTCAGCAGGACGGCCCAGGCGTTAACTGGCCTTGATGCTGAAACTTGAAAAATTTGACATGTCCAAGTGCTCAGCAACCAATGAAGTGACGCACGCAGTAAGGTCCTCCGACTTAGCCTCTGGTATGCTATGCAAGAGTAGCATCTTCCGCTTTCTCCGCATTTCCTGGCGATCCATTTCCAGCCTTAAAACTCCATTTGCTACTGCAAAGTATTTAATGCGGCCACAATAAAAGTTTTAAAAGACTCGAAGTCAGCAGCAATCGGCAGTGTGATAGCAGCGGTCTGCCTGCTGAGTTTTTTGCATATCTTGCTGAAATTCGTCCATTTTCGTGTAAAACATCTCAGACATTGCCAAAAATTATTGATTTAATGAGTCCATATTATGTCACTTTTAAGTGGAGGATGAAATAAATTGACATTACCACAAGGATTTCTTTTGCTGGTAGGTAGTGTCACTCACATGTACATATTTTATAATAAAAATTTTAATAAATCCAATAAATACTATAAAATGAAATACAACAATATAAAATATTTTTATTTAAAAAAAGAAATATTAAAAAACGAAATTGAATTAAAAAGAAATACAATAATATAAAATATGTGTTGCTTTTTACGCCTACCCTATGGAGTGTAGAGTAGGAGAACCATCTTATAAAGTGCGAAAGTTGAAATAGTGTCCCACTATATACTGAAAATAGAGGTTCCAAAACCTACCACAATAGCGCTGGCGTCTGAAAATTACGATATGAATATAGCTGTTATAGACGGAGTGAAGTCAGCTGAATTCAAATATTCAAAAAATTTCATGACTAGAGTAGTTAGTAAAATGCCAGTATACAAAACCTCAACTATTTACGTAGTACAAAACCAAGCGGATTGGTCGGTCCTTGTTTATTTCTCCATCTTACTCTAATTAATTTTGGCACTCTTTTAATTTATCCTATGCTACCGCAGCGCCACCCTTATTGGATACGTTTTTAGGGACACTTTTCATATACAGAGATGGTCCTCCTTCTACTCTTCACTCCATAGCCTACTCTCACGAATAAAAATCATCTGGTATTATGATTGTCGCTACGTGTAGCAACTATAGCAGTTAAACTAGATACCATGTTTTACATATTTAAAAACTGATGAGGTGGGAGAAGGAAAGGCGAGGTCATTGTCCAGAAGTGGACTGATACAAGCTGTTGAAGAGGATTCTAATGATGAAGATAACGCGTAGAATTTAGCATTGTCGTTGCGTTTATGATATTATATGTTGTGTAAATGGCCAAGCAAACCGCAAATGTATGTCTATTATTAAGATATAGGTAATCTATAGTTATTATTGGAACAATGTAAAAAGTAACTTATTTTATCACGTTATGAATATAAAACAAAGTTTAAGTAATTTATGTTTTATTTATACACCTAATAAGTAATTCTATATGAATTCGTAAGTTAAAAGGTATTTCAAAGACTAGTAAATACAAATAACGGGTTGATGTTACTGTACTTATTTACATTTGAGAGTTAGTTATCAAAGCTCTAATCGAGATACAAATAACATGTATTTTCGAGATCCTAATAGTAGTGAGGAATCTTAACATAATATTCGTACATGTAAAGTAATTTCATGTTATCCTTGATTTGTGTACAATGTTAAATTGTGTTATCATTTCATAATTGCATCGTTTATATCATACGTATTTCACAAGTCTCTGAAATAAACTTTAATCCAACTGAATGATATCGGAGTTTCATTTCCAGTATAAGTAACAGGATTATTCAAGAGAACTTAAGTAAAATCTTACTTCGTTCTTAACAACTTGAGACGTAGAACTGAACTAGTTATTTAATTACCTAAGTTATGAAAATTTAAATTTAAACTTATTTGCAACAGAATATAATATTACGTATATTTAATTTTTCTTTATCAAACCCTTATGGAAATATGGATGTAGATAATAGATAACATTATTGACAAATCTTTGTGGTTTCAAGATCCTGTTTTACTTATTCATTTGTATTGAACTTGTAAATGATAAATAAATTAAAAAAATTACTGTCACTTTAGTAGTTTCTACGTGTCTGTATATTATATTAATAATTGTATATTCGTATACTATTGACACAGATTCTTATAGTACCTATTTTTCCGTAGTACGGGAGCGTAAGAGAATCGATCAACATTTTCCGCCCCGTGAGTGTCTAGGAAGGGTAGGTCTAAAGGAGACTAAGAGATATGCCTGAAAGATTCCGCGGCTTTCGATTGATGTCGATATAAATATCTCGTAAGTCCTATAATATAATGTATCATATATATAATAATCTACGTATGTATCGATGTTGGTAGATAAACCGCGTCACGGATGTGACACTTAAACACTGACATCCATACATATATACTAGCACGCTGGACTGGCTATAAACTTTTGTGTTGCCTTGAAGAGCCGCCATTGAGTATACCGGGAACTAAGTTTTGACATAATTTGCAAATGGCCGTTGTGTTGCTCAAAACGTCTAAGAGTATTTTAAATTTTTATACGAGAAAAACAGTGAGTGTTGTGTATATCGGTTTCGTTTCATGTTAGTAATCAAAAAAAAGTATTTTAGTAACAATGATAATGTAAAACTAGTTACCAGAACGAAAGTGTGACAACCTTTCTCAGGTAAGGGGATTTACTTACTCTTATAAATCTGTCACTTGTCTTATTAAATATAATTACTAACGTATACTAATAGGTTTTAAATGATCTATTTATGATAAACAAAAAAATTCAACAAGGTTTCTTGTCGCTAATACTTATCGATGTTCTTTTCTACATATTTATGTTTACAACAATGAATGTAGCTGACAACAGATACTACTTAATTAATAATACTCCCGATACCATCCACATCATCTGGATGATTGGCGGTCCACCACTGTGCGATTTAGAAGATGTTTTCTTCCTCGCAAGACTTCCTTGTGGAATCGATTACCATCAGCGATTTTTCCGGACCGATACGACTTAGGGACCTTCAAGAAAAGAGCGTACTCCTTTTTAAAAGGCCGGCAACACATCTGCAATTCCCTCCCTGGTGTTGCAGTTGTTCATGGGCGGCGGTAGTCACCATCAGGTGAACCGCATGCTCGTTTGCCCCCTCTCCTATAAAAAAAAGATAATTATCAAATATTTATTAATTCAAAGGTTTTCAACTGACTCTATAATATAACTGTGACTTAAAAGCATAAAATTTGTGAATTGTCGGCCAAAGCAAATTGATTACGACAACATTGATTTCTTCGGTGTAATTTAAAGTTTGGAAAATTATAACATGGACGTATAAATACGGCGGACTGAATCTCGCTATACAACTCACCGAGGCACCTATAATAAGTCAGCTCGCTTGTACGTACAAGGGGTCACGCACACATTCACACTTATAATAAGTCTAGCGCCCGCCATTACGCAATAAACGTCGTCCGTGAAAAGTAGTAAACAAAAATCAATATATGCCGTCTTGCGTCGTTAAATTTTGTAAAAATCATAGTGGTTTTATCAAAAACCTTAAAGGAATCACCTTTCATAGGTGTGTCAGTAATTATAATCACTTATTAGAGAATTTTATGTCTTAAATTAAAATGATATTTTTGGTACACAAAACATGAGTCACGTGATCAGTGTTGTTAATAATTTATAGGGAAAATTACCCGAAATTTGGGAAATTGCTATTTTTACCCACGTTGGTTGAAAATATGCTGGTCTTATCTATCAAAGTTTAAAATTTTTACCAAGTAAAAATTGTTTAGTAAGGATTATTAGGGTATACTACTAAATAGTACATGATTGATAATAACCCTTGAGAATGAGGTGATCGCTACCATGCTGTTTCTAAATGTTTTCATACTAATTCTAAAATAATATATTGTAAATTAGTTTTATATTAATTTTTTGGTTACCTATAATATGTTTATTTGTTATATATTTCGTTCCAATAGTATAATACAATTTTTATATAATATAATAATTGGAAAAAAGTAATTTAAATCGAAATTGAAATAGAATAATACGATTTCAATCAAAATCTAAATCTTAAATTCATAGATTTTTTTTAATCGTCAAATATGTTATTTATATTAGTTACATAATATTAATTTGGTTGTTACCGCCAGCTACTGTAACCGGTTCCATGCATGACGTCAAGCGCCCCGCCACTCGGACCTACGATCGGGCAGATAGCTAGAACTCGCCCAAGCGACAGCACAGTTTCTAATTGTTTTACTTGCTGTATACTTTACTGTACTTTATGCATATAAAATTAATGTACAATAATATAAACAGTTTGGCACTTATTCCGGAATTTTATATTATCCTGCAACCTTATCTGGTAGCTTGAGGGAGTGCTAACATTGGTATTTCGTCAAAGTTATGTTATATTTTGACAGATTATTTTATAAAAAATGGGGAAATTTTGTTTCACATGACAACCCTATATAACACGCAAACATACTTGTACCGACGCCATTACAGTGCATCATTCCTTTCTTAACGAAATTCTGTCCGCCTTATTTATACGTCCATGAATTCTAATTGTATATTGTTGAAATAGGCATCCTAATTTGGCAACTTATTGATTTTCTCTATTACGAGGACTAAACGAATGGTTAACAATAATTTTTTTACAAAATTATATTTTTTTGTACTCTCCAATAAACCATACATGCCCAATGGTAAAACCCGGAACAAAACCCGTTCTATAGTTACGAAATATAACGTAGATAGACTAACGCAGCGTCGAGTTTTATTTTATATGAGTATACCTCAGCTTATGGCTAAGACATAAGTATTAATTGATACATTTAGTTTTGGCCATTGGTACAATAGTAATTGTATGGCATTATATTACAATGATACATAAATAGAATGGTAGTTTTTATCGATTTATTTTATCACGCTGTCCTATCTCTATTATTAGTTCCGTGCACACTCACTTCTGATATCAGCGCCAAAATGACGAAAATCAAATAGCCCCATTATGTCACGGTGTATAGCCAGTCCAGCGTACTTCTATAATAGAGGGCATTACATTTAAAGTAAATCTGACAATTTAAGCAAACTACCAAATGTGAAAAGTTAGACGAATCATTGATTTTTCAGCTTTAAATATAATGAGCAAAGAAGAGGTACTTGTGTAAAATGAACGCTATATACAAATATATAAAGACGCAGTAGGAACACCCTCGGATGCACTTATGATGGATGGCGCAAATATGCGTGCGTTACAAAATAAAATACATGAAAATATAATAACCAGGTTGTTAGCGATCCGTCGCAAATATATGGTATGCTACACGATGATGTTTTTTTCAAAATCATATAACCAACATCGGTTGCCCCGTTGCCGCAGATATGACGCTTCGCTAGAGTAAAATTGTTGCTCTCAATCTCATTATCATCATCAATATAGCCCTACACAAGTCTACTGCTGAATGTAGTCCTCCCCCAAGGAATGCCACAAAGGACGGTCCTGAGCCACCTGCATCCATCGACTTCCTGAATGTCTTACCAGGTCGTCACTCCATCTAGTGGGGGTCGCTCTACACTTCGCGTACCGGTACGAGGCTGCCACTCGAGAACCTCTTTTTCCAATCGGTTGTCGGTTCTTCGGCTATATGGGCGGCCCACTGCCACTTCAGCTTACTAATCCGTTCTGTTACTCTCGATCTGGCAGGCGATATTTCAGATCATGAACATGAATCCATGTGATCATCGTCATACAATAATGCAATGTTAGTAAGAGTGTGATTGCAGTTGGTTAAGAGTGATGAGAATAAGTAACTTATTACTTCTTTTATTAAGAACGAAAATAATAGCATTCTTGTGCTTAAATATTACCTATTTTCGATATAGATTTTATATAGTTTTTTAAATAATTTGTGGGTTGACTGGTAGAGAATGTCATAAGGCATTAGGTCCGCCCTTTATATCCCTTATTATATACTATAAACATATTATATATAAATATAAATAGATTATACTATTTGACGGCTCCGTGGCGCAGTGGCTTAGCAATGAGTTGCTGCGCTGGGGGGTGCGGGTTCGAATCCCGCACAGAACAACTATTTGTATGGCCTACAAATAATTGTTCCGGGTCTGGATGTTTGTCCTTGTGCAATTTGTGTTTGTAAACTGCCTCCACGATACAGGAGAAAATCGTAGTGTGGGGGTAACGTTTTTAAAAACAAATAAAATAAAAAAAAATATTTATATAACTTTACAGTCCGTACCTACCGTATACCAATATATTATCAACTCGTATTTGTTTCTAAGCAATAATCAAGCGGAATTTAACACTTATTAGGTCAACGATGGCTTCTTGGCAGAGAACCTTTTTTATTCATTATAATATGTTTTTTTTTATAACAGTTTGGCGTCTTTTTGTATTAAAAATGAGTATTTTTGTATTTTACGCGATTATATGAAGGAATAAAGTAATTACAGTATACTTTTAAATAATGCGACCTCATGTCTGATACTTGTGCAGTTTATAATTTCGATTAGCTTCTGAGTTCTCGATTTGAAAGTCATTTAGTATAAATTAAACATCCACACAGTTTAATTAAATAAAACTTATTTGAGTTAACGTCATTCATTCTTAATTTCTGTACTGTATTATAATTTATAATATAACTAGCTGGCTGGGCAGACTTTGTTCTGCCCATTTTCCTTTAAGTTCCGAGTCCTTTAAAAATCCTTAAATTCCCAATAAAAATATTAAGGGTCACTTATCACTCAAGATGGAGAAAGGAATACATATAAAAATTTCCTTGAAATCAGTTCAGTAATTCAGGAGTTCATCGTGGACAAACAATGTGACACATAGAAACTCACTCATAAACACTCACGCCTGTCACCTAAAAGGATAGACAGAGACTACAGACTTCCATTTGGCACGATCCTGACACACCTCTCACGCCTCCTTCACATCCATATATCTATGCATACACGCTCGTCGGTTAAAGGTACTCCTAATCTGGTCCATTTTCAATATATCTCCAATTTGGTCGATAAACCTTCGTCTAGGCCGTCCCTTCCTGCCTCTGCCATTCACTTCTGCAACATAAATTTGCTTTGTCACTCTTTCCTCGTTCATTCTTTCTACATGACCAAAGCAAATATTTTATATACAAAGGTAGTTTAAAATAGCTATATTTGTGATACAATAAAATCTCAATTAGATGTTCATTATGTTAATTGCATTGGTAGAGCCATACTGTAGCTATATTATGGTTGTAGCACGAATGGGTCAGCTCGACCGGGGAAGGGGCACGCTTTCACAGAACACCAGCGTAAAATAGCAGCTTAATGCTTCGTATGATGAGTGTAGACAACCGGAGACACTTTTTACTGGAAACGAGGCATTCCATCTTAGTCCTCAAGGGTAACAAGGCATTTTGGTTTTTAATTGAGGCTAAATATAGATGTTTAAATGTTTTTTTTTTGTTTTTGAATTTAATTATATTTGAGTACATATGTCTATTATTTTTTTCCCCGAGACATACCTACGAAATTTAAAATAATGTTTCATCGGAATTTGTGAATTACTAAAAGCGGGGAGATACGTTTGTAAGTTTAGGTTCCAAACAACAAACCCAGAATAACAAATTAAAAACGAGAAATTTATAATATTTAAATAAAAGTAAAAACTGAAAAAAAAATTGAGAAATGAAAGCCATTTTATATTTTATTCGCTCGTTATGCAGCGTACTGAGGCATCACTGAAGCTTGCTGTTGATTTTATATTTTCGGCTACAAAGAACGTTCATATGTATATATCAAGAACAAAATATGATATAACATTATTACTAACTTGCGGAGGTTGCTAACGAATTTGGTTCATTATCTCTCGTAGAAAGATTTAACGAATACGTATATATACAGTGTTTAATTAATACAGGACTAAGATGGATCCTGAAAGATTACTATGTTTTTGTCATAAAATATACTTTAGAGGTTACTGGACTCCGCGCAGAATGAAGTCGACGAAAAACTTCATTTACGATTGACTCTCGTCGTTGGTAACAAATAATTCTGGACTGGTCCTTTTATACAGTCGATTAGTGAACAAAAGCAGTGAGCGTATTTTGTATTACATCTAATAAGTAGACTTATGGGATAATTTTATTACAAACGATACAAACATTAAATTTTTTTATCGTTGGTAGTAAATTTCTGCTGTGTCAAAATAAAATTCATCCACCCTAACGAGAAACGATGAACGGAAATCCGTAAGTGGATGTAGGTAAGTACTTGTAGTACCTTATAATAATTGTTTGGTTATTTTTAAAAGCCTATTGGCTTTTAAAAGCCAATAAGACAATTTTTTTGTCTAAAAGAGGAGCGTACTGCAAACCCAAGCAGGTAAAACCAAGCCAGGTAGCAGCTATACCCCTCTTAAACTATATAAAGAAATGTCATGTAAACTTGACCATACATAATATTAACTTATACAAATAAAAATTAAAATTCTGTATTCTCTGCCTTACTGTTCTCTCATTATTATTGTCAGTTAAATTCTAAATTATATATTTTGCATATTATACAAACTATAAGTACTCTCACCTACGGTCTGGCGATATTTCCAGTTTAAATCAGTTTTTATATTATATTTTAAGCAATATAGTTTTTAAAGTTTGGCGAACTAAGTAAGCAACTGACTGTTAGTGACTACAAAAGCTGAAAATAGTGACTAATAAACACTAATTTATATAGGCCAATTATTTAAAAAAAGCAGCTTGATATTGTTTTAATGACCTAATTTCTGTTAGAGTACAACAGAAATACCATAGAACTACAAAGAACTAGAATATATATTCATTTTAATTTGTAATTTAATGTGAATATACAAAGCACATATCTTTGTTTTTCTTTTCTGAACAGCCCTTAAAAGGGTACTGTTATACGCACGCACACATGTGCACATAAAACCTTGTTTTTGGTTGCTAATGATTTGATATTATGTAAACGTGAGTGCGTGTTCTTATACTGAGTTGAGCACGGTTTCGCGTTTTAGTTTTTTCGTTATTTAGGAAACACTCCGTCTTTTATTGATAACATTTTTTTTTATAGGATAAGGGTGAAAAACGAGCACACAGTCCACCTGATGGTAAGTGGTTGCTGCGGCCCATAGACATCTACATCTATCCTCTGTTACAGATCAAAATGCAGATGCGTTTTCACCCGTGAGGACTAGGATGGAATGCCTCATTTCCAGTAAAAAGGGCCTCCGGCCACCTGCACTCACCAAGCGAAACGCAGAGGTAAACCTCTACTTCACGCTGGTATTCTGTGAGGTCGTGGTACCACCCCGGTTCGAGCCGGCCCATCCATGCGACAGCAAAAGTTGCCGCCTGGCTCTACCACTGTTATATATAACATATTTATATCCCATAAAATTTTATCACAAAAAACATGAAGTTTTCCGATTGAAATATCAACTTTTCAATTATTTGAAAATATAAACTCATTTCTAATATGTAATATAAGTTTTTAATAAATATATAAATTGAAAACAAACCTTAATGTAACTGAAATTTATATAAAGATATAAATTGATGAATGGCATCGCAAAACCGCCTTTGATCAGTTTGCAGGGTGAAATCCGTTTCATATGTGAAATGATTAATGCGCGGCGATCATTAATGCATGCGGACATGAAAGATGCGTAAAAAATTCATATCCATTCTGATTTACTCGATATACTCGTATGTTATAAAAATCAATCAAACTTCATAATGTTATTTATTGTAATAATTATTATTTAAAACAATCTAGTGTATCGATAACATAATGCAATTACTAAAAAAATAATTTTCATTGAACTTATTACGTATGTATGTTTCAACATTCAACTAATTTTCAAAAAATTATTTACATTAGAGCTTTAGATAAGAGGTTTTTTTTTTATACAATAAGTGTGACAGATGAGCACACAGTCCGGTAAGTGGATATTTGGCCCATGGTCATCTACATCTATCTTTGGTTAAGAATCAAAATTCAGATGCGGTGTCATTCCTGAAAACTAAGGAGGACTCATTATTTACAATAATAGGGTCTCCGATTCTCTACACCCACCATAGGAAACACTGCAGCATTTCTATTAAGTATTTCACCGCAGCGTTTCTACTTAGCTCCTATTTCACGCTAGTATTCTGTGGGAACAAGGTCCTACCTCGGACGAATCGATCCATTACAACTACAACCATAACACAACTGAAGCATGGCTCTACCACGTAAAAAGAAACCGGTCAAGTGCGATTCGGACTCGCGCACCGAGGGTTCCGAACAAATTCGTAGGTATATAAGTTTAAAATAATTAAACATATTTTAATTATATGATGTAACTAAAAATTTATGCTTTTGTCAATTTTTCCTTTATCTGTGCTATGATACGTTGGTTCGAACCAAATTTCAAGATCCTGAGTTCACGGAAAGTACCCTGTAGGTTTTGATTCCCTTGCGAATGTTGAAAATTTGCGGCATAAACGGCTGTATCTTTTGATTGCGTTGGCTTAGAAGTTTGATTTTTTCACAGCTCGAAGGGACTGTAGATTTGAGTATTTGATATGAATTTCAACTTGATACCTCCACGCGTTCCTGAGAAAAAGGGTCTTGACAGACAGACAGACAGACAGACAGACATACGGACAACAAAGTGATCCGTTTTTTCCTTTTGAGGTACGGAACCCTAAAAACCATAAAATTTAGTTTTCTTTCACATGACTTAAAGAAATTAATTTTCATCATATCATAAAAATCAAAAATTAAACTATGTGGAAATTAAAATATTATTTTTAGTACATATTTACCGTTTATGGGCTATGGAATATCACAAGTTTAAGTTAATAACTACGTTGTCATACGCGGTAAAGCCATGCTGCAGCTATATTAGTAGTATAGTTGTAGCATGAGTGGGTCGGGTCGACCGGGGAAGGACCACACCGTCACAGAATAATGGCGTAAAATAGTAGCTTATTACTGTTGTGTTTCGTATGGTGATTGTTGATGATGGTGGTCGTTATGGTGAAACCCTTTTTACTGGTAAAGAGGCATTCCGTCTTAGTCCTCACGAGTGGCAGCGCACCTGCATTTTGATTCTTTATTGAGGATAGATGTTTATTATAGACCACAGCATTCACTTACCATCAGGTGGACTGTGTACTGGTTTGTCACCCTTATTCGATAAAAAAATAGAATGGCGTTTAAACAGGTACAGAAATATAATTATCTGCTACTTTTGCCCTTAAATTATACAGAACCTCTGCTGAGTTATAACCTATTTAATAAACAAAGAATTACATATTTGAATAAGTTCGTTTCCGAGAAATTTGTGAAAATGCATAAAAAAATAAACGCGTCGAAAATAGACGCTAGATAGATAGATAGATATGTAATAGAATGCAATAATTGTAAAAATAAATATCCATTATTGTAAAAGATATTTTAATATTTATTTTATACATTAAGAAGAACTTTATTCGCACATAGATAATGCTGATTGATTAACTTAAATTTATCGAATTCTAATGTTATTGAGAAGTAAAGTACGAATATAACATCTAATTATGATCGAATAATTAGAGTATCGTGTGATCCATTCGTCGTTGTTAATTTCTAAGCCAACTTTACCGACATCCATTATTAATATTAATATAACAAGGAGTGAGAAAGAGCATAAACATTTAGGTTTCATTATTAACAGCTACCTATAATTTTAAAAACTCTCATAATTTGTGACATTTAAAACACTAGTATTTTTTTTGTTGTTTGTTTTTTTTCAATACATATAACTATGTTGATATTATATAATTATATCGTGTCTGTTTCTATCAAACGATATTTTTGTTGTTTGTTAACAGTAAATAAAAGATCCAATTACCGTTACATTGTTTTCGGATAGCAATTATAAGATAAAAGAATACATGCATCATTAAAGTCTCTTTGAGTTACGCTTGGAGTACAACAGGGAATGTAGCATATTTTTCTCTTAATATTTTTATGTATTTACGTGAATACTACACATTGAACAAAATTTATTTTAAGAACCTAATAACATGATCAACACTTTTGTCCATTGTGATTAACGGACTACTAGTGTCTTGTTTGATGATGGTTGAAATTCAAATTAATACCAATCAATTTCTTATACTGGTGAAGCGGCATTACTAGTGGAAGCATAGAAAACTCTATGAGTGCGAGAGAATCGGCTGACCTCTCTCTAACTCGACTGCCCACGGTGTTTTCATTAGCGTAAATTTAAAGTAAAATATAGGTGCATGTGTTACTTTCCGAAAAATAGTTTAAATTATGTCAGGCGAAAGTGTACCATAATAGAACAAAACATATAACGAAACTTTATCACGCGTGAGAGTTCAAAAAATTATTAATGACTTGAGTATATTGATTGGAACATTTTACATTGAAAATGTTGTCGGAGTGTTGTTATTATTTATGTTTTTATTAAAATGCTATAAATATAATAAAACTATGATTGTTACAAATACTTTAAAGATTTACTAATTAAATCTATAGTTTATGTAAACAGCGATAAGTTATTTTTAGGGAAAAACCAGAACATAATGTCTTGTTAACATACTTTTTTCATTATTAAAAATTTTCAATGTTTTTCTTTGGAACAACTTTATTTTTTTATTCAGACATTTCATTTTAGATAATGATGGGAAATCCATCAACCAATTAAATATATTGTAACAATGCAATTAAGAACAACATCCAGTAATAATGATCTGGTGTGATGAGACCCTTTCATTTCCAACAGGATGGGATAGGACGGCAGATAATAGACAAAAATCGCTGTAAAAATGCCACTAATCATAACAAATAATCATTTACAAAAACAAGATAAACATTCAAAGTTTAGACGTGCGTCAGTGATAACAGCGTTGAAAATTATAATTTTTTGCGTTTTGTTTACTGTATTCGAAATCACGCTGTCACAAGTTAGGTTAATAAACAATAATATTAAGGAGACGGGACCTAAGTAATTTAGTTTTTTTTTAATTATTTTGTTAAAACTAGAACATAATTTCATATAAGAAGTGATTTTAGAGGCACGATTTATGCTTCTAGTTTTTTTTTTTCTAGTGTTTTTTATTTATATAATTAAATTATTTACATATTATGTTACCTGTATAAATTATTAACTAAAGTATATTGACTACATTTTTATGCATCTTCTAAGCAAATATCGACTGGTTAACGCGATTGCCGAATACTTAGTTAATTATAAGAACATTTGAGAGCTATCTTATGTTGCAAATGGGAATAATTCTCTTGAATTATATATTGAATTAATTTATGTGAAGAGGATTAACAAAGTACAGATAAATCAATTATATTGCAATACGCTTAACGTAGGCCGATTACCTTCATATGTTAATTATAAGTCAGTATTAGAAGATTATAACCACTCGCTCTATTTGATCAAACATTAACAAGTCTAATGCTTGTCTATTCATAAGTGTGTTTTAAGTAATAATGTTTATGTTGAATCACAAAGAATTACAAAATATGGTAATAGACTTCAGAAATTAAAGTAACTACTATGATAATAGCGGTGGTAAACACAGTGAGTAGCCCTTTCTTTTTTAACTTTGTTTTCATGTTTGGAGTCGTTGTGTTTAATATGTTATAATGTTATGTTAAGGTTTAAATTAATAATGCAATGCTATGGGAGAAGCCACTGGCTCCTGAAACACAGTTTGGGAGTCACTAGTTTGGGAGCCTAGGGATTCAGTGAATCATTTACTGTAATATTTTTATGTCAAATAAATAAAGTTTTTTTTTTATATAGTTTCTTATTTGAGCCTCAGACCAACAAACAACGAAACACGAGAACGAGGACACGTTGTCAAGTACCGGAACAAACTTGTGTCTGAAGTGGAGTTTTTATTAAGCTGCCTCAGATTGGGGACGACAAAATATTGTCCAATTTAACCCACAGAAGACTCAGGTTTGGGAGTTTACCGCTAAAAGAAATCTCTTTATCGAATCGAATTGTCGGCTTCTACTTATCAAATGACACAGTTCCACGGTTACTAGGAAGGAAAGGCTAAATTGGCTTCTAAAAGTCTTGGCTTGCTTAGTAACTTTATATAACACAGGTTAAGCCTCACATGAAATACGGTTCTCATTTCTGAACCGGGGCATCCAAGTGCCAGCTCTTTCCACTTATCTGCATCCGGCGAAGATCGGCCCGAATCGTCGATGATCGAGTTATTTATGATTGGCTCGATTCACTGTCCCTGCTGCTGATGCTGCATCCTTTTGCATTTTCTATTGCTTTTACCACGGAGAGTGCTGAGATGAATATAGTTCGGATTAATTCCAGTCGCCAAATTCCACCATTGGACTTGGCGACAAAACTCTAAGCTATTTACTAGGTTTTTCCTCGCACCAAATCTTTGTGGAATTATCTACCACTGGTAAGTTTTGCAGACAGATACGTCTAAGACACCTTTAAAAAAGAGCTTACTCCTTTTTAAAGGGTCGGTAACGCACTGGCGATTCCCTTAGTGCTGCAGTTGTTCATGTGCGGCCATTGACACTACCATGAGGTGAGCCGCATGCTCGTTTGCTCCTGTTCTATAAAACATACAAATAAAGATTTTTGTGCATTTGCACTCGCATCTTACTTTTCTCTCTTTTTAATAGTCCGTAAAATTTCACTGCTGGTCACACATATATGCACCTAAATCATGTTGTTGGTTGCTTATTTAGATTTAAATGCATATGTGTACGTGAGATCGTGTTCCCACAATAATTTGAGTATGGATATGAGTAGGTTTTTGAGTCACTTGAAAAGTAGTGCTTCCTCCGCCTTTCTTTGATTGTTGGTCTGAGTGCTGAGCATAGAATTTATCTCATTTATGTAAAGATAAAATCTGATTGAATGTGAAGTTAAACAATTGAACTATTTTATCCATGCAAGCAGGTCTTCACTCTATCATCTAAATTTCGCGTAAAGAAAGAAAATGATGTGTCCTGTCTAGTTCTAAGGGGACATCCCACCATCCCTCAAACGCGCGCACTATACCCGTCACCGTCAATCCCAGCACTAATACCCCCAGCCGCTTAGCGGCCAGCCTCCGCAGAGTCTACTTCACCTGAGGATGCCTCGTCTAGAGGCGAAAGACGTGTCGTATTTTAGAGAGTGGTGTGTCGTGCCTGGTGTGGTGGTGCTGGGGGTGGTAGTGCTGGGATTCACGGAAACGGGTATAGCGCGCGCGGTTGAGGGAGGGTGGGAGGTCCCCTTAGAACTGGGCAGGACACATAAATTTATTTCTTTACGCGAAATTAAGCAAATTAGTTTATAACAACCCCGTTATAATGGATTTCCGCAAAGTAACACCTGATTCTATTAATTGTCTATCATCTTAGGGAAGCTAATTATCTACTCTTCACTTATTTATATTTTTTTTCTTCCATTAACGTAACTGTAATTTTTAATTTACTTTTATCCTATAAATAAATTTTGTCTGGGGATTGTATAATCGTCCCTAAGTTAATTAACGTTCATATGACTTATTTCGGGTTGTTTGCCGACTTATAAAAGGTGAAAACTTCTGAATATCATTGCCATTATATATATAAAAAAATATTTTTAAAGTTAGCTATGTGATACCGGCTTAAGGGAATCTATCATTTAATTACGTCCAATAGTTTTTAATGAGAGATTTATAAGAAAAATGCTAGAAATTTTGACCTACTCATAGTTGGCGGTATACAATATTATTAAACGGAATAAATTCCAACCCCAGCTCTTGTAACATGGAGAACGTTTGTTATGCGGAACGAGGTCATGTATTGTCGTGAAGGAGCAGCGGGGACGAGTGATTGGAGCCGATTGGAGACGTGCGAGCTTCTCCATCATTGTGTTCAGTTCTTCACAGAGCACATCTGCAGTAATCCTCATCCCGTTTGGTATGAATCTGTGATGAATCACGCTGGCGCTAGACCACCAAACAGGGACCATCACTTTTCTAAGTGTAAATTTTCGTTTAGATGCTGAACCAGGATCCAACCAACTTGCTGAGCACTTGCGATTGTCAAACAGAATTCATTTTTTGGCGCAGGTAACAATGTGGTTCAAAATTCTTTCGTTTGTATGCTGTTCATCAGTGCAAGGCACGTCTCGACGCGTACTTCGCGCTGACAATCATTGAATTAGTGGGGCACTCATTTGTCAAACTTTTTTACCTTGCCAATTTGAAGCAAATGAACCAATACTGTTTTGTTGCTAACGTCGAAAGTTTTTAAAATTCAGCCGTAGCTTCCATAATCGCCTTTAGTTCGTCATTGTCAACCAAAGTATTTGGACGATCAAGGGGTTAATTTTTGCGGGCAAACCAATACACGCTTGTGCCGCGTTGTTACTACAACGGTACTCGTATTCAATAATTACTCGAATTTTTAACGTGCGATGAAAACACAACGCTAATCAATAAAGAAATGAATAATTTTGATAAAGAACTCCATGTTTTTATAATTAAATTAATTTGAAACTATAATTCTTAGCTAAACAAACATTATTTTGATTTGAAATGGCCAGTATTGCAGAACGGCAATTTCATAGGTAAAGTCCTATTATTTCAATACGTCAGATTATAGTCTCAGATCGTCCATGGAGCTTATTGGCGAAATTTCTAACCGAATGTTGGCTTCCCAATACACATAATATTCCTGACCTAACAGGTTATAAATACTTTAAGACTGCTAACAACCTAACGCAAAACGAAGGAGTTGTTGTATACATACATGAAAAGCGACAGATTTTTGTAGAGGAACCCTCATTTTTAGATGCAAATTGTCTCCGAATAAAAATAAACCTTAATACCATTTCGTTAGAAATATATCGACCATCAAGTTATAGAGATATCACTAACTTCCTGCATTTGCTTGACATAATCCTGACTAATATCACATATTACAACAATATAATAATAACCGGGGACATAAATATTAACATCCATGAACAAAGTCATGACATAAGCAAACTTAATTTTTTAAACTTATTATCATCACACGGCCTGCTGCCTGCATATTCTTTGCCAAAAGACAAAATGCATGTCTTGATCATTTTGTCCTTAAAACTGTATTGCCTGCTTCAACATTAGTAGCCCACTCAGCACTAACTGATCACGAATCCGTGTTATTATTCCTCGCAAGCAAAATGCTCAAAATCGCGGTTAAAAAAACAACGATGCGCATTAACTATGATCAGTTGACTGACGATATAAAAATAATTGACTTTGGTGAAAAATATAATACCCAAGATCCTCACGTAGCATCAGATTTAATGAGTCTTATCAAACAAGCGGTCGAAAAAAACATAAAAACCGTGAAAGTACCAAACCGTAAAAAAATCATTAAGCCATGGATTACTCCAGGTCTCTTACTAATATTACTGATATACTGATTATTCTTATATCTAACGTTAATAAAGACTATATACATAAAGAAAATAACTATCTGGCTCCAAGAATTAAATTATTATGACACTGAAAAGCTACTTACTAATCTAATTACTAGCCGAATCAAAGTTAATTACTAACCCAGTAACAAAGTGACAAACAAAAGCACACACAGTCACACACACACACACGCATACGCAGACGCACACGCACACGCACACGCACACGCACACGCACACGCACACGCACACGCACACGCACACACACACGCACACGCACACGCACACGCACACGCACACGCACACGCACACGCACACGCACACGCACGTACGTAAGCACGCATGATCGCACGCGCGCCCGCACACACACATAAACGCGTGCGCACGCGCGCGCACTCACGCACACACGCATACACACCGAAGAGTCCCAGTCACCTCAGATCACCCGAGAGACTGACTGGGATTAACCCGTTCGCAGAAACGACTACATGTATAATTTCGGTCGCCAGTCCACCTCACATGTCGCTCACTTCGTGAGCCAGGTCCAGATATTTTTTTCGCTAATCTGTTTCGCCTTTCACATGTACTTACAATAAGGTAATACTTATAATAATTTTAACACGTGGTAGAGCCATGCTGCAGCTATTGGTCGGCTCGACCAGGGAAGGACCACGCTCTCACATAATACCAGCGTAAAATAGCAGCTTAACACTGCTGTGTTTCGCATGGTGAGTGTAGAGAACCGGAAACCCATTTTACTGAAAAAGAGGCATTCCATCTTGGATCTCACGGGTGACGAAGCATCTGCATTTTGATTCGCATACGAGGATAGATGTAGATGTTTATGGGCCACAGCAACCACTTACCATCAGGTGGACTGTGTGCTCGTTTGTCACCCTATCCTATAAAAAAAAAAACAGAATGACATGCCTCAGTGACTCACCGGGATAGCGATAAGCTCGACAGATGTCTACGGTGCCATCCCTTAGGATGTATCTCCGATAGTTGTTGGTCTTAATAACCTGATCCTGTATTGCACAGACAAAACCCTCGGTTTCCCCGAAGAGGTTACCAAAACGTTGCCAGTGGAGGGAGGCAAATGTGTCTAAAGGCTCATGTAGGGCCTTGTAGAACCTCCCGTGGAGCTCCTTCCCTTTCTATACGGTCTCCCGGTCGGAAATGCTCTGTACTGCCGGGTCTTGCCTTTGCTCGTTGGCTAAGGATAGAGGGGTAAGCCCTTTATCACAAGAAATAACGTCCCTATAGAAGGTACTATCCGCTCTTGTCAGAAAGTAATTATGGAGGCTGCACACTTCACGATTATGCATGGTAAGCGCGCTAAAAGGCCACGCCCACCATGTTTCCGCGGCGAGTACAGCCTCATAATCGACGATCTCGGGCGATGCATCCTATGGGACGTCATAGTTGTGCGGACTTTTCTATCCAGGGATAGGTTCTTAATATTTATTTATAGGTTAGGATATTAATAACTTAACGTATTATTATTATTATTTTAGAACTATGAAACAAAAAATGCACAGTGTATCAGCATTATATCTGTTAAAAGTCAGCACACCTTCAAACCCAAAAAATAATCTAGATACTAGACGCATTCACTTCCTTTAAATCGGTCATATTGCAACGTGCACTGCATCGAGTTTTAAGTTACAAATAACTTGACACCATTTGCAAGATGACAGAAGTCAAAGGGAATGCTCACGTAGCCTTTCCGCCACGCCGCGTCGGGCGTAAAATGACTCGGAGCTCTACTCATATTTGCTGTTGCACTCTACATAATTTTTAGCATATAATATTGCATTCAGATAAAAAAATATAAACCACCTTTTACAGGTTGTAACACATCTCACTAAATTATAAATACGTGTGGAGGTGGTGAGATTACGACAGATTTTTTTTTATAGAATAGGGGGCAAACGAGCATGCGGCTCACCTGATGGTAAGTGACTACCGCCGCCCATGAACAACCTCAACACCAGGGGAATTGCAGATTGCATTGCCGGCCTTTTAGAAAGGTGTAAGCTCTTTTCTTGAAGGTTTCTAAGTCGTATCGGTTCGGAAAATTCGCTGGTGGTAATTGATTCCACAAGGAAGTTGTGCGAGGGAGAAAACATCTTCTAAATCGCACAGTGGTGGACCGCCAATCATCCAGATGGTATGGATTGTAACGCGAGTTTTGTCGCGATGTGCGATGGTGAAATTGAGCGGCTGGAATTAGTCCGAACAATTCCTCAGAGCACTCCCCGTGGTAAATGGGATAAAATACGCAAAGAGATGCAACATCTCTACGCAGTGCCAGTGTATCGAGCCGATCAGAAAGTACTCGGTCGTATACGATTCGAACCGCTCTGCGCTGGATGCGGTCAAGTGCTTCATCACCAAATGCAGAAATCATCCGGTCAACACACTGTTTTTGTGTTAAACCACTTCGAAAGTCATAATAAATCATCGCTCTTGAATTTTCTCGAGTCAATTCCATTTTCTCAACGACTAAACAAGTTTGACAAAAATTTGTGACAAGACCGAGAATCTTTTTTTAAATAAATAAATGGTATTCGATTTTTAAAACCAAGGAGTTTTCAATTAAAAAGATTTTTATATGACAGGAACAGTGAAAATATTCCATTCCCGATACTTTTAGTGCAGCCCTCGTATAGGGCATTAGGAAAAAGAAAAAGTAAAAACACTTTCCCGCCGTTTTTCAATTGTTTTTCCGTCCGTCAAAATGAGTGAATCTAACAAAGAAATTCGATACATTCTGAAGTTTTATTACAAAAAAGGGAGAAATACGACATAATCCGCGAAAAATTTGTCACATTTATGGACCTAATCCAATGTCAGGAAGTGTAGCACAAAGTTGGTTCAAGCGTTTCCAGTCCGGGAATTTTGAAGTCAAAGTTTTTATCCGTATGAGGCCATTTTTGAAAAAGTGGAGCAAGATCGGCATATTAGTAGTTACGACATAGCCAAGCAATTGAGGATTGACCACTAACAGTGACCCATATGAAAAAATCTGGCTATACAAAAAGCTCGGTATTTGTGTACCACACGAGCTCACTGAAAGAAACCTAATGAAACCGAATCATTTTTGAAAATATTGATCACTGGTGATGAAAAACGGATCACCTACGACAATAACATGCGAAAACAATCATGATCAAGGAGTAGTCAAACTCCACAGACTGTAGGGATACCCGGATTAACACGCAATAAGGTGATGTGTGTATGGTGAGATTGGAAGGGCATCCTTTATTATGAGCTTTTACCATCCATTCGGATCTCTACTGCCAACAACCAATAAGAGTCAAGCAAGAAATTGAGAAAAAACGATCGTAACTGATGAACAGAAAAGGAGTGGTCTTTCATCATGATAACACACATCTTTGGCCATTCAGCAAAAATTGAGAGAGCTTGTTTGTGAAGTGTTAATGCATCCAACTTATAGCCCTGACCTTGCACCCTCAGATTTTCATCTGCTTTGGTGTTTTCAGAATTCTTTTGGTAGTGTTAGTGTTACATTTTTTTTTATAGAATAAGGGTGACAAACGAGCACACAGTCCACCTGATGGTAAGTGACTGCTGCGGCCCATAGACATCTACATCTATCCTCTATTACAAATCAAAATGTAGATGCGTTGTCACCCGTGAGGACTAAGATTGAATGCCTCATTTCCAGTAAAAAGGGCCTCCGGCCACCTGCACTCACCAAGCGAAACGCAGAGGTAAACCTCTACTTCACGCTGGTTTTCTGTGTGGTCGTGGTACCACCCCGGTTCGATCCGGCCCATCCGTGCGACAGCAAAAGCTGCCACGTGGCTCTACCACTGTTAAAGCTCCTAATGGACAGCGTTAAGGTTGGAATGAAGTCCCCTGATGTTGCAAAAATTCACGGATAGCTTGACAGGGGTCCCCTTGGTTGTATTGCTCCGCTTGTCCCGAGCAGCATTAGTCGCGAGCGGAATTTTGCCCCCCCAGAATACGCGGGGCACCCTGAGCACCCTGAGTGAAGTAGTTTGGTCGTGGATGCTCAGCGAGGGATTCTCCAGGGATGCTGGTACCCTCCTGGGGTAGTCTTTTATTTAATTCCGCTACCATGTTGATGGGGGGGGGGGGGGACACAGTCCTAACAATATAGAGCTTTAGTAACTACTTATTAGGTATATTTGGTATATTAGGTTGCCCATGCGACAGTCCGGTGAAGACTAATCGATATTTTGTTACCAACACCATGCAAAATCTGTTTTAAAGTGCGTATAAGTGACAAAGCCAAATACTTACAACAGGAATAAGCTCATTTTAATACAAATTTCATATCAGAAATAATTATCTAAGAAACGAAATCAGTAAAAGAAAAACGGCAGTTAAGAATATTATCAAATGGCGAAATGTATCCTTTTTAGGCAGGAAAAATACTAAATATATTATTTCTTTAAGTCCATTGCATTTAGGAAAAAAAATACTAAATGAAAATGAGTACATAATGAAGGTGTGTTAAAAAGTCTTATGATGCGAAAAATAATAATTTAATCCGGTAAAATTTCTTAAGTAATGCTTATACCCTAGATAACGCAAGGAAAAAAATACTTTCCAAATTCACCAAAATTACTCATTTTCGTAATTTATGCTGCTATAGTGCCAACGAATATCACAAAATCTGGACCCGATTAGCAGCGCTGTCTGTGGTTTTGGTTAAAATTATTTTTTTATATACGCTATGAAAATTCCAGACCAAGTTTGGAGTAAAATTCAAATCACAAAAAAAAACAACCTTCTAGAAAGGGTGAAAAAATATCTGTTGTGCGAGCAAGTACAAGTAACAATCATCTGAATGAAGTCTTTTTTTTTGTTTTAATTGAAGACTAGCGATCCACCCCGCCATCGTCCGGGTGATTTCTGGATCCTGACAACAGCTCCACCTACTGGCTCCAATTACTGTTACACAAAAAAAAATCATCAGAATGAGTCGAGACAGTTTCAAGTTTTTGAGAAAATTCCATAGTAATCTCCAAGATATGAGAAATGACGTGAATTTTCTCGAAATCTTTTTTAATTCATAGAACTAAGGAAATTAAAATTTGAATACACCCATATTTATTTAGTGACCCATAAACTCCTGATGGGGAGAAAAAATATATTTACGTTTAAAGATTGATTGGTTTAGGTGTATTTAGTTGCTTGTGCCTATTCAGATACGGATAATTTAGTTTTTCGGCGTTGCTAGACTAAACATATCAAACCCAAACAATCTTTAAACGTAAATATTTTTTTCTGCAAGTAAATTTAAACATGTTGCCTACAAATAAATCCATGTTCTCTATCAACCCTACAGCAACTACCATTGGTCATAATCATACGTTATTTATTTTTTAGAAATGGGTTCCAAACAAAATTACTCATTGTCGTATAACGTCTTACAAAAGTTTCAATAACAAAATTATTTTAAAACTATTGTTTCCCAAAAAAAAATCAACATGCATAGGTGTAATGTAGATGGAATTACAACTTTTACTACAATAAAGTTAACTCAAGTATTTGTTACCTCTCTATAACTTTGCTACTCTATGACATCAATATGTCATTATACGTAGATATACCGTACCTATTTTGGCAATCTTGCAGCGAAAATGTGCGCGTGATCTTTAGTTGCGGGTGGTCCAGAGAGCAATAAAAGTTCGGCCCACAAAACAAAGTCGTTAAAGCTGGTACAAGCCTTAAATACTCTAAGTTAGCTTAAAAATTATTGAAATTGAGATATCCAACCACCACGGCGACGATAGCAGAATAGCACATATTATTAGAATCCTCCATGCTCGGCATTTTTTACGACATTCTAAAGCAAAAACAGGATAAAACCTACGATATAAAATCTAGAAACAATGTTATAATAAAAACACGTAAATATAAAAAAGTAAGTCGTTATAAAATAATAATAGAAAAATAATACCGATCAAAAGAACTGGTTGCTACTTACTGTAAGAGGAAATCTCATATTTATCTAATCGATTCTCAAAATTTTCAAAATTTGAAAATTTGGCATGAAGCGTAACAGAAAGAGAACTTATTTATTCAATAAGTTAGATTAATACTTATTGAAAATCACTCTTTTGTTCAACGTTTTGTGTGTCCATGGAAATAATAAATTACGGATGACCGAACGCCTAAAACCTGGTATAACTGATATTACTACGTGAAATTGGGAAAAGGACGTCGTTTAGATATAAGAAACGATTGCTTTTATAAAAAAGTCATTGATCTGTTAGTAAAGGACTACGGGTACGTAACTGCCATATTGAGTATAAATAAGTTTAATTTACGACACTTAACCACAAGTATTTAAAATAATTTTTACTAATTATTATAACAAGGTAATTTTTTTTAATTATAAGTTGATCAAATGTAAGATATAGTGGCGGCGTAAGAAAATCGACTTTGGCTTGGCTTTTTTCAACCCGAGGAGCGGTCAATGCTCCAAGTGGTAGTTCGGAGCTATTCTATATATACTGCTCGTCACATGTCATCTCGTGGTTGTCGTAAGAGGTGATAGAGGGAAATGAAACGGGATGTGAGCATGATCTTCCTAATAACAACTCAAAATAATAAAAACTGCGGTTGCCAACCCAGCTGTGAAGCGTGGCAGCTATAGCAAATATCCCCTCCCTTATGCGGCAATCTTTGTGGGAGGATACTGTACTTCAGATAATCTGTAATGAATAGATGAATAAATATGTACATTTGTTTACTTATTTAATGATTATTATTTTTATAAAAAAACTAGCTGGTACACGGCGCGTTGCCGCCGCAGAAGAAATAATTGTGGAAATATCGTTTTAAATTTGGAACAGTTATGTTGGTTAATTAGGAATGATAATACAATCATTGAAACTGAATGATCTATGATGTTCAAATACGGCTCCGTTGCGCAGGGGCTTAGCAATGAGTTGTTGCGCTGGGGGCCGCGGGTTCGAATCCCGCACGGAACAAGTATTTGTAAGGCCTACAAATAATTGTTCTGGGTCTGGATGTTTGTCCTCGTACAATTTATGTTTGTAAACTGCCTTCACGACACAGGAGAAAATCCTAGTGTGGAGGTAACGTTTCGTAAAGTAACGTTAACAAAAAAAAAATAAACAAAAATTTCGGCACCATAGGCGCTCCACCTTACTGTAAGTTAATTGTAGTATGCCTATAACCCTCGCGCATGTGTAAGCAATAAGCCAACAAAATTTTACCGCAATATAATGAACGGTATGGCAGCGCATAAAATATGAACAAACAAACATTAATTTTTATATTATATAAGATAAAAAAGATAAGCCCAAATATGTATAATTTTGTATTCTAAATATAATTTATAACAAATTTCTTTGATTAAAAACATATAGGTGGGCCATCATCATCATCATCATTACAGCCTTTCATAAGTCCACTGCTGAACATAGGCCTCCCCCAAGGAATGCCACAAAGCACGATCCTGAGCCACCTGAATCCATCGACTTCCTGCATGTCTTACCAGGCCGTCACTCCATCTTGTGGGGGATCGCCCTACATTTCGCCTACCGGTACGAAGCTGCCACTCAAGAACCTTTCTTTCCCATCGGTTGTCGGTTCTTCGAGCTATATGGCCGGCCCACTGCCACTTCAGCTTACTAATCCGTTGGGCTATGTCGGTTACTCTGGTTCTACTGCGGATATACTCATTTCTAAGTTTATCACGCAGAGAAACCCCGAGCATAGCCCTCTCCATAGCTTGCTAAGCGACCTTGATCTTCCTCATACGGTCTCAGATCCGTAAGTCATCACTGGCAACACGCAGTGGTTGTACAATTTCGTTTTAAGGTTTTGAGGTATATCTGACGAGAAAATGTGTCATAGTTTCCTGAACGCTACCCAGCTGAGTTGAATCCGTCGATTGACCTCTCGGTCGAAGTTGGACTTACCTAGTCGGACTATTTGTCCCAGGTAACATATAACATACTCGTCAACAACTTCGAGCTTAGTGCTCCCAACAACTACCGGCATAGCTGTGACATGGACATTAAACATGATCTTTGTTTTTTCCATGTTCATCCTAAGACCTATTCGTTGGGAGATACTATTGAAGTCATTGAGCATGGTGCTTAGGTCCTCCAGCGATTCTGGTGGGCCATATGATTGACATTTACGACTTAAACTATGGTGAAATAGTGCTTACAATATTGTGAGGTGTCTTACATTTATTGTGGGCTTTTTATAATTTACCCTCTTATCTACTTCTGCCGCCATGGAGTAGTATAATTACTTCAGTATACCGGTTTCAAGGGAAATAGATCCTGTTCAATAACTGGCTATGATGTGGTATTACCGTGTAGTGGCGGCGTAAGAATATCTACTACCCCATATCGTAAGAGGCGACAGAGTGAGGGAAATCAGGAGGCACCGACTTCCTAATAACGACTTAAAATAAAAAACTGCAGTTGCCAACCCGCTTGCCAAACGTAGCAACTATGGCAAATATCTCCCATCAGCAAATCTATGGGGAAGGCCTAGGAGGTTGATGCAGTCACTTACCTTCAGGTGTATCGTTAGTTTTCATGCATTCATTCCAATTTGCACATCAAACTAAATGTTGGTCAGACTTTAAGAATTTAACGAAACTGTAAATCCTTTAATTCCAAGAATTTAAAGAAACTAAATCCTAAGCAAGTTTCGGTACAAGCAAGGTAAGGTAAAATAAGCTTTATAAAATGTATGCTTCAAAAGCGCCCGCGTTAATTACTTTACCTTCGTTCTACTAATTACCAGTGCATCTGAAAATTAAATTATCTCTTAGTTCAAACAGAACACAACAGTCAAAACAATAACAACGAAATATAAAATGTTAAAATGTTTGAGATCAAAGAAAAAACATACGAGATAACAGTAAATTGTAGTAATGCCACAATTTAATGTTTTGTTCTGAATAAAAACTTTTGGGAAAAAAGAAAGCAATGTAAATCGCGTAATATTTTTCTCTTTTACAAATTTTTCTCTTTTCGGCAATTTAAAAGTCGACTAGAGTTATGATAGGCAAACGACCTATCTACAATAAAGGAACATGTATAATAAAGTAAAATGAGATGAAATCATGAAAAAATATATCTACTAAATGTATTAGAATCGACAATTTCATCAATTAAACAATCATTTTCAAAAGAGTGTTGAGAAAATAGATTATATTATATTGCCCGGGTGATGAAGACGAAGCTACCCCATACTAAGTCAGAATTTTTTTATGGTTTCAGGTGAATGGCAACGTGTCTCTTCTTCGGTGTTAAACTAACTGTCAGTATTAAAGTTCTTAAGCGTTTGTACAATAGCGCTACATCTCCAGATGAGTAAGACAGTGTGACAATATATCCCCGAAACTATACACCGCTGCATTGGTAGCCGTTTTCAAGTTAATGGACTAGAAATTATATGTCACATTGGCGGTAGTTTTTAGGGGCACTACGCTCGAATTTGTTGACGAATATATTTACCTAAAAAAAATTGTCCGACTATGTAAGCCCTACTTTGACTGAATGTTAAATCGACGGATTCAACTCGGCTGGTTAGCATTCCGGAGATTAAGATTAATTTTCTCGTCACCGCAAAACTTAAAAACAAGAGTGTACCAACAGTGAGTGTTACCAGTGATAACATGTGGATTTGAGCCGTGGTTCTTCACTACTACAAGCCGTATGGCCACATAGCTCGAAAAATTAACGACCGATAGGAAAGAAATGTTCTTGCGTAGCAGCTTTATATCGGTAAGCGAAGCAACTGTTAGATGGTGTGACAACCTGATATGGGATGCAGGAAATCAATGAATGCAGGTGACTCAGGTCCGTGCTTTAGTGCATACCTTGGCGGATGCCTATGTTTAGCATTTTTAGAATAGAATAGATTTTTTTTTTATTTAACACAGATTATGTGTAATTCTTATTGAAATATATTTTTTACTTTACCACTGATTCGGAAAAAAACCTTTTTTTGGAAAGGACTTTTTTGTAAGGTAATTTATACAATATGAAAGGTTGTACAAAGTATTTAGAAAATTAGTTTTAGAAACAGTTTGGAAGCGGCTACCTCATTCCCAGGGGTTGTTAACAACCACGTATTCATTTACATTATAATAACCCCTTTTTAACGCCCGACACAAAAAGACTTGTGTTATAAGTTTAACCACTATGTGTGTGTGTCTGTCTGTGGCACCGTAGCTCTTAAATGAGTAAAAATATTTAAGTGCGGAATCCTTTATTTAAAAGTCTTCAAAAGGTCTTCTAGTGATTGTTATTAAATATTATGTATTATCAAAATCGGTACAACCATTTCAAGATTTTCGGCTGTTTTGTTAGCCGCGGTAGACTTCTTTCTTTTTAAAATTTTAAGTTTTTATAATTTTCAATTTATGTTATATACAGTGTTTATTTATAATAGAGAGACCTTGTATATTTTCTGGGATTTTATTGTAATATCGTATACATTGCCCCAAGAATGAATTACTGAATCCACAGGATTCCAGAAAATGGACGGATTGGACTTGTGGTGAGCGGTTATGATCCACTATCCATAAATTGTTAAAATGAATGAATTAATAACAAAAAATATTTTTAAGGGTCGACGGAATGAGTTACAGATATAAAATTTGTATGTTTGGTGAAGAACATTGACCCGAAACCGAGTATTGAATTAAAAATTGAATTAATTTTTTTTTAAGAAACGCCAAATATTTTTCTTACCTTGGCGTGGAATACGTCTTTATCTAGAGCTCATAAAGTAGAGTAAACACTTTTTTATCTTCTTAAATAAAAGATGTTATGTCCAAATGTCCATCGATGCTACAAATTTTAAAGGTTTTTGTTTCAGGGTATTGTTTAATAAATTAAACTAGTAAGGATTTGAATCTTACAATGTATGGTACACAATATACAGAAAATAAAATAAATCAATTTTTCTGTAAATTATTTTCCTGCCGGAAAAAATACAATACTAGAAAGATTTTAATTATTTAAATATGTTACTGATCGCTTAAAAAAGTACCGTTGGTTTTATAAATGTACCGTAAACAGGGTAAATAAAAAATTCTGGGTATAATTTCAAACATTTTATGTAACAAACTCAGCTGGCCCTGAAAAAATCATATTGTTAGTATTGTGGTTCTTCGTCTGGCAAACTTTTACGTATGGCTGCATTGTTAAAAAAAACTAAACGTCAAAGTTAACAGCAAAACAAGTGAACAGGTGCTCGTGAGTTTAATCATCGGTTGTATAATTGCAGGTGTTGTTGGTTTAAATTTGGCTTTTAATTACTGCCTGTCGTATTTTGAATATATATTGATGCAGAAATTGAGGTAAGAATATGATTAATTCGATGTTTTTTCGTAAGCCTTATTTTCTTTTACTTTTCGGGGTGATTAGATACACAAATTGGGCGAATATTTTTACGTGGTTGGTTCTACCATACTGCAGCTATATTAGTAGTATAGTTGTAGCACGTATGGGTCGGCTCGACCAGGGAAGGACCACGCTCTCACAGAATACCAGCGTAAAATAGCAGCTGAACACTGCTGTATTTCGTATGGTGAGTGTAGAGAACGGAAGACCCTTTTTTATTCGAAAAGAGGCATTCGATCTTAGTCGTCACGGGTGAAAACACATCTGCATTTTGATTAGCATACGAGGATAAATGTAGATGTCTATGGGCCACAGCAACCACTTACCATCAGGTGGACTATGTGCTCGTTTGTCATCCTATCCTATAAAAAAAAGAATAGACACACCTTAAGGGATTAACCCTTATATAAGGGAAACGCGAATATGGTCAATAGATACAGCAAAGCGGTGATTAGTTACAAAAGAGAGATGATTAGTTATGTTTAAGGTAAGGTTGTCACCACGTTTCATAGTACGGTAGATAGGTACGAGTACCTATTAATCTTTGAAAAAGAGATCATGAACTTTATAGATTATTGGTATCGTTTTGGATTTTGGTTGATTTTTATTTACGGCACTTAACATTTATGTAGTTTAAAATTAAATTTAAGAAACAATTTTTTTTGATTCTATTGGTTTTTTATTCTCAGGTACTTCGAGATGCCCTCAAATTATAAGCCAGATTCAAGGGGAAAGCAGTGTCGAAAATATGACAAGGCTACAATCATAGACGCTTTGGAATAATTCAAAATAACTCCAAACATTTCAACATACAACATTAATAAATCAGTGGTATATCGACATAACAGGAAATCAATGAAAAATCAAGGTGGACAAAATTCTTTAGCCGATGATACAAAACGCCATATTGTACAATATTTGGATGTTTGCAGCGATTTTGGGCTATCCATTAGACAGATATGACTTAAGAATTGTGGTGAAATTTTATTTGGATAATATGGGTATCACTAACAAGCGTTTCAGAAACAATATGCCTGGAGTAGATTATGTCATAAGATTCTTAAAAAGATATAAAGATTCAATTTCTTTGAAAATCCTAATTCCTATCGATCGTGATCAGGTCCTTTCAATACTTTCGAAGGATAATACAGAAGACCCGGAAAACTCAAGATATGCACTTGATATATCAGTTTTGGATATACTTACAGGAAATGAAAACGAACTTTGAATGAAGAATCTGGAAAATGTTTAAGGAAACCTATTTAGGTTTCCTTAAACATTTGGTGAAAATTTGAAATCTAAATCTGATAACAAAATTGCAAATAAGTAATACTAAAAACGTAAACAAGGTAACAGGGAAAAAAATTAAAGTTATTCCTAGAAAAGAAATCTATTTAGATCTCAAAAGTAATGACCCTGATAATAAAGAAATCGAAAACACAGACCCTGAAAATGAAATAACTAGAAAGAAGAAAACCTTCGATGTAGTATGCAAATGCAAGACAAACCGCAATAAAATCTGGATTATAAAACTAACAAAAAACGATATTTTGACATTAAAACTAAAACGTATATATGGAAAGAAAATAAACTAAAATCCATTGAAAATGATAAAAAATCGACACAAATTTGCTGCCTGTCGTATACATGGATAAATGTGCTATCGGCTGTCCAGAAACTGATTTTCACATATCCACCATTGATGGATATGTAAAATTAAAAAACGAAAGCAGGCATGCAGAACCATTTTCTCATGACATTATTGTCATGAAAAAATGCTTTTACATTTTTTTTATACAATGAGGGTGACAAACGAGCACACAGTCCACCTGATGGTAAGTGGTTGCCGTGGCCCATAGCTATCTTCGTTTGCGAACTAAAATGCAGATGTGTTGTCAGCCGTGAGGACTAATATAGAATATTTCTTTTCCAGTAAAAAGGGTCTCCGGTTCTACACTCACCATACGAAACATAGCAGCATTAAGCTGCTATTATTAATAAATATAAATATTTTTTATTACTTTAGTTAAAAAATGATAAGAGTCAGAGTACCAAATATACAAAACAAGTAACTATACGACGAGGACGTTATTACAAAAGGGATGCTGACATTTTAAAAATTTTGACTGGTGATAATGTTTACCAATTAGACTTATAAGAATACTGAAACTACTGAGTAGGTATACAAAATATAATTTTATCAGTTTCAAGATATAAATTAGTTTAAATTATACGGCATTGCTGATTACTTATAATTCCAAGTTAAATTTACAATGTTTATGTTCTTTTCTTATGTTAGTTTGAAATTGATTTCATAGTTATATGAATAGCTGTTGCTACATTTTTTAATTTTTATAAACAATTTTTTTATTATAACAGTTTCACTTATCTAAACCTTAACATCCGCGTAGAACCAAAGTTACCGTCATAGCCCCAAAGATTAGTAAGCTGAAGTGGCAATGGGCTCATTTAGCTCGAAAAACCGACATTCGATGGGGAAAAAACCTTCTCCGGCGGACGAAGGGTAGATCGTCCCCCACTAGATGGAGTAACGACCTGGTAAGACATGCAGAAGCAGGTGGCTCAGGACCGTGCTTTGTAGCATTCCTTGGGGGAGCCCTATATTCAGCCGTGGACTTGTGAAGGGCTGTAACGATGGTGATGATGATGAAACCTAAAATGAATCTAACTATAATGAGACAGCCCTATGAAAATTTTCTAATCACCCCTCAAGTGTTTCCATTGCCTCATGATGAGAGGTAAATATAAATACCATATATATTGTGTTTTTTAAAGAACTGTAAAATATTTATTTGGTGCTTGTTCGAGTTCCAGCCAATGTGAGAGTGTATCTGAAATAGATGTATGGATTGTTTGAGAAAAATATTCGCGTAATTTTACAGTTCTTTTTTTAGAAAACTTAATACAGAATTTTTTGAAGTGATCCTTACAAATTCTATACCGTTGCCTTTTTTTTATAATCAAATAGTTTTGAAAGGATATCTTTTCACCCTACAGATTTTAACTACTCTTGTTATCTAAACTAGTAATACAAAAACATGAACCTACATAATATGACATAATTTATAAACATTATAAAAATAACTATTCAATCACTTATAGGTAGGTAGGTACTACGTTTTCATTCAATGTTGAGGTATATATATGGTGTCTATCTACCGCATTAAAAATAATAAATAATAGTCAAGTTACTACTTATCCGGTGTAGTCTTTGGGATAGTTGCAACACAGTGGTAGAGCCAAGCGATAGCTTTTGCTGTCGCACGGATGGGCTAGCTCGAACCGGGGTGGTACCACGAACTCACAGAATACCAGTGTGAAGTAGAGGTTTACCTCTTTGTCGCGCTTGGTGAGTGCAGGTGGCCGGAGGCCCAATCCCCCCCCCCCCCCCCCCCCTATCAACATGGTAGTGGAATTTAATAAAAGACTACCCCAGGAGGGTACCAGCACCCCTGGAGAATCCCTCGCTGAGCATCTACGACCAAACTACTCCACTCCTGGGCGTGGGTGCTCAGGCTGCCCCGCGTATTCTGGGGGGAGGGGGGCGAAATTCCGCTCAAGACGAAACCTGCTCGGGGCAAGCGGAGCAAGAAGACAAAGGCAACCCCTGCCACGCTTACCGTGGATTTCTGCAATATCAGGGGACTTCATTCAAACATTAACGCCGTTCACTACTATCTGGAGATGGCAAAACCGGCCTTGCTCTTTCTAACCGAGACACAGGTGTCCTCTCCGGCTGATACTTCGTATCTCTATTACCCGGGGAACAAATTAGAATACTTCTTTGTGCGCCGGACTGGAGTTTGCGTGTACGTCAGAGAGGACATCTGTTTTCGACACCTCGGCAGTCTTCAAGTTACGGACCTGTCCATCCTATGGCTGCGTGTAGACAGCGACGACCATCCTCGCATCTACGGGTGCCTCTATAGGTCCCATAGCGGTAATACCGACACAGACCGACGTCCAAATGGCTGCAGACTCCGTGCTACAACAGGTCCCATCCGCAGAGATCGTGATACTCGGTGATTTCAACGCCCACCACGCTGAATGGCTTGGTTCTCGTTTAACCGATCATGCTGATATATCTAACTATGACTTTGCTTTGGCATATAGTCTAACACAACTGGTTACTTCGCCTACGCGGATCCCAGATGTGGAAGACCATGTACCTTCCCTGTTGGACCTTCTGCTGACCTCTCATCCGGACGGATATCAGGTCTACGTCGATGCCCCTCTGGTCTCTTCGGACCATTGCCTGATCCGGAGTACGGTACCACTCACGCTCCAATCGCAGTTGCGATCTACAGCTTGCCGCCGTGTTTGGCACTATAGGTCAGCTGATTGGGACGGGATGCGGTCTTTTTCTGCATTCTACGCTTGGGGGCGGGTTTGCTTCTCGCCGGAAGATCCCAGCATTGTTGCCGATTTTGTTGCTGATGTGGTACTTCAGGCAGGTACACTTTCGAGTGCAACACTCGAAAATCTATTTAATTTTTGTTTTTTTTTTTGGTTTTTATTTATTGAAAATCTTTAAATACCTCAAATCAAATCAAATCAAATCAAATCATGTCTGTTTATTTTGTGAACATAGCTTAATTTACAGATCTCGATATAAACATAATAAATATAAGGTAGGTTCTCTATGTACCGCCAGAAGGCATACAAAATATAAAATTAATAAGTGCATAATTAATTATTAACATATATAAAAAAAAATCTCTTCTGATGTCAGGTTCTAATTGAAATCATTATATAATATATTAATAATTATGAAAAATTTAAAGACAAGAAAGTTATAGTGTACATACAATAATTGTTAATAATTTGTATAATTGTCATCTAGTATTAATTGGCACATGTCATGATAGTTATGTAGTCAATGCAGTTTAATAATATAATCAAAGAGATTTAAATATATACTACTACTACTTAAATGTCTTTGAATATAATATTTTTATGTCAAAATGTATCATTAAAGAATTCATCTATAGAATAATATGCTTTATCATTTAGTAGATCAAAATGTTTACGTTTATAAATATTTATGTTGTTACAATCTCTAACGCTCTTAGGTATATTGTTATATACTTTTGGTGCCATTGCGTATATGCTCTTCTGTAAAAATACAGTTCTACTTGATACTAAATGAAGCTTATCTGAACGACGTTAACTTTCCACAAATTTATACAAGTTAATATTATATTTTACAAAAATGCTTATTTCATAAATATTTAATGAGGGAAATGTTAGAATTTTTAATTTTTGAAAATGTGCCTTACATGTATTGGTGCTTTTTAACTTACAGATCGCACGTAGACATTTATTTTTGCGCAATGAACACATCGCGAATGTTGGGTGCATTACCCCAAAGTATAACACCATATCTCAGGATTGAGGCGACATAGCCATGGTATGCTACTAGTAGTGCTCTCTGGTTTGCAATTTTTCCCAGCATATAAAGGAAGTATGTAAATTGGTGCAATTGTTTACAAATACAATCAATTTGAGTCTTCCACGACATATCATTGTCTATATGTAGTACCAAAAATTTTTTCACATTTGTTTCTTTTACGTCTTGGCCCATATATTTAATGTGTAGATTTATCGAGGTATTTTGTTTTATTTGAAAAGTCATTATTTTGGTTTTGTCCGGATTAATTTTCAGGTTGTTTTCTTTCAACCAGGCAATAATTGATATAAGACTATTATTAATTTCACATTCAATGTCATTATAATTATTACTATTATAACTTACAGTGATGTCATCGGCAAATAAAGACATTTGGCTACTTATACAATTTGGAAAGTAATTTATATAAATGATAAAAAGGAGCGGGGCAAGAACTCAACCCTGAGGAACTCCGTATTTAATGAATTGTATATCGGAAGATTATAGTTTTTCGGTTTTCGACTTGATATCTATTCCGGTAATTTATGTTATATGTTTTCTGTCTTCTAAATAAGATTTCATTAGTTGAAGCACGTTTCCCCTAACTCCATAGATGTATAATTTGTTTAGTAGAATGTTATGATCTACATATTCGAAGGCCAAGTACATTGCCACAGCTGTTTTCCTACTATCCATGTTCCGGTATATTTTCTCCAGAAAGTTGTAGATAGCCATATTAGTAGTTTTGTTTTTTCTGAATCCCATTTGTTCTTCGCATAAGATATTATTAATTTCCAATTACTTGTATAGTCTAATATAAATAACTTTTTAGAATATTTTAGAGAAAATCGATAGTAACACCACCGGTCTGTAATTAATAAAATTTGTTCTATCTTCTTTATTATATAAAGGCTTATTGATTGCAATTTTCAGATTGTCTGGAAATGTTCCACTTTGTATGCAATTGTTTATATTATAACATAGTATAGGCACTATTAAATGTGCCAAATCTTTAATTATTTTTGTGTGTATGTTATCATATCCGGTGGTGTTTGTACTTTTAATTCGCCTCAGCATTTCTCTGCAAAAAGTAACTCGTGCTCGGTAGTCACGTTGTTGAAGAGTTTGCACACGTGTAACATGATAAGGATGAGGTCTCCATTTTTTGACAATCCGATGTGCTGTAGAGTGCGATATTCCAGTGCGTTGTTCGATATCTCGCATCGAAATAGACGAATCTTTTCTGCCGATTTCCAAAAAGGAGACGGTATTCAATTTGACTGCACATGCGATGTCGAGAAGGTTAAGATACGCACTAACCATATTTAACAATAACCAAACACGAATTCATACAATGGAGAATCTGTCGATTATTTTTACTCACATTAATCCTAAGCACCGTTTGTCTCGCGCACACAGCTTATAATATGTCCAAACAAGGGAAACAGGTAGTAAAGTAAAATTTTCAAGGGCGACAAATGTACTTACCTAATAAAGACATGCAATGTTTAAAAAAACTCTCTGCGAATAATTTGGTTATTTTGTAATGAAATGCATACTTTTACACATTAACGGCTGTTGCTCAGTAAGTAATGACATTAAGTACATGGTATGCTAATGGTTTAGAATCCTTATGATATAGGCAAACTTTTCAAATGGTTGGCCACACAGATCCTGTACGTTTTTTTTTCACCACAGGTGCTCAAACTTAGCAGTTAAATAAAGTAAAAAATTTAAACTTATGTTTAGTGCCGTCTTGTAAAATGGAACCCATAGTAGTTGAAAACTTTTAAGGGTAATTTAGAAACATCATTATTAGGGAACACATTAAAAGAAAAAAATCTGATGTAGGCCTTAAACTGCGGACGTGATGACCACAAATGTGAGCAGAAGTACGAATTTTTGGAATTTTATAAAACATAGCGTAGACCCTGAACCGTTCAGAATAGAATTTTTTTTAGGAAACCGAGTTAATATATATATATATATATATATATATATATATATATATATATATATATATATATATCCACCCTCCAATTGATTTTTTTTGTAAGAAGCAATTATGTGGGTAGCTATATTTGTAAAAGCCAGAAAAGCCTTATGACCTCTCAAAGAGGCCCCCTGTGATCATGGGTGCTGAAAAGTACCCGAAACGTCAAGAATTAAAATTAATTAAATTAAACGCGATAAATTCCGTAAAAGTAGTTTTATTCAACGTGTTGTGTTCGGGTAAATATAAGAAATTATTATTTAATTTACATGTTAATAGTGCGACCTAAAGGACTGGCTTTCATTTTATAATACCCGAGCGAACCGATTTTGCCGACATGAAATTCTTTAGATTGCAATTTCGAGCGCTAATTTACAACCGCTCCTTCGGGAAGAAACATGTCGCAAAAATATCTTGAAAATATTTGTCCAACAATATGTCTTTTTAATAAAAGTTCACCAACATGTATAGGAGGAGAAATAAAAGGAGGAAGGTGTACAAGAGTAGCACGCTGTAGACTGCTTGCTAGTAATTTTATGTACAATAATCAATATAAACACAGATACAGCCTTTCATTAGCCCACTGATGAACATAGGTTCTTCTCATAGTTTACCTTATAAGAGGGATATTTGCCATAATTCCGACTCTTGGCACGCGGTTTGGCAAACGCAGTTTTTAACCCCCGACGAAAAAAAGGAGTGCTATATATTTTTTTATAGGATAAGGGTGACAAGCGATCACAAAGTCCACCTGACGGTAAGTGGTTGCTGTGGGCTATAGACATCTACATCTATCCTCGTTTGCGAATCAAAATGTAGTCTACTCTACTCTCTCTACACACACACTCTACACACTACACCATACGAAACATAGCAGCATTAAGCTGCTATTTTACGCCGGTATTCTGTGAGAGCGTGGTCCTACGCTAGTCGAGCCGATCTATTCGTGATAAAACTATACAATTAATATAACTGCAGCATGGCTTTACCATGTTTTTTTATATATTTAGCGTGTGTATCTGTAGGTCTGTCTGTGGTGTCGTAGCTCACAAACGGATGAACCGATTTAGATTTAGTTTTTTTTGTATGTAAGGTGACTTGATCGAGAATGTTCTTAGCTATGATTCAATAAAATCTTTTCAGCCGTTAGAAGATTACCAGCTCTTTTTTTTTGGGGTTTTGAACATTTTTATTTTAAGTTATTTATTATTTCGAGTTGTTATTAGGACGATCGCCTGTTTCAGTTTCTCTTTATCGCCTCTTAAGTGAAGTGGATTCGGTTATATCGTATTACTTGGCGTAAGAGATCATTAGGCTAAATTAAATAAATGAGCATTATAAGTAGAAAATATTATTGCATTTCGCAAAGATAATTTTTTTTTATAAATGCGCTACAGTCATAAATAATATTTCAAATTATTTTTCCGCCTATTCGAAATTAATTACTTTTTAAACTCGTTAGCGTTTCGTCTCAAAATCTTCGTTAAAAGTCTATAGACGCGGCTTGTGACTTTTTAATTTCCCAACAAATTATTGCTTTGAGAAATCGTTTTAACAATTTTTTTTTCACTTAATAATACAATTTTAGTCTTTCATGTGAATTTCATTTCAAAACTGGTTTATTTCAAACAGTACGTGTACATTGAAAAATTGTACTGAGGCCGAAGTAAATCGTCGGCTTGATCATTCATGGTATATTTTCCTAGAAGAACTTGAAGGATTCATTTCCCTTCTGTATGTTAGAAGTTGTTTTGTAGCGAGAAATATATCTAAATGATTTATGGAGTAAAATATGGGGCATTCCATATTTTTCTAAAACTAAGCCTAGGGATAGATTCAAAGAAAGTATGAAATATGTACGATTCGGTGTAAGATCAGAATGATCTACGAGAATTATATCAGATAAATTTGCGTTGATTTCTGAATTATAGAATCGCTTTATTGCCAACTGCATTTCATACTACAAACCGGGAGAAATGTAACAGTAGATGAACAGTTGTTTGCTACAAAAGTTCGATGCCCTTTTATGCATTATATGGCTAAATAAAAAATAAACCTGATAAATTTGGAATAAAATTTTGGCTCTGTGTTGATGTCAAATCGCAATACTTGTTGAATGCTTACCCATATCTGGAGAAAGATGAAACTCAACCACAAAGTCTTGGACAACACGTCGTCATGCACCTTATGGAACCATTTTTGATTAAAGGTAGAAATGTGACTACAGATAAATTTTTTTCACATCTCTCTCTCTCGCACAGAAGTTTCTTTCAAAACGTATAACTTTGGTTGGTACTATAAATAAAGGGAGACGTGAAATTCCATCGTACGTAAAAATCTAACAGTGGATTTATATGACACCAAAGCAGTAAAAACAGAAAATGACCAATGCTTATTGACTGCTAAATAAAGATGAGCAAAAATGTTTTGTTAATACATTACATGTTAGTGTTCATATCATAACAGCTTCAGGTGTTTTCTTGACATAGTGGCGATGTCAAGAAAAAACCTGAAACTGTTATGTTTTATAATTCAACTAAATATAGTGCTGACGTGGTTGATTAAATGGCGCGAAGATACAGCACAAAAGCACGTCCTAAAAGATGACCGGTACAAGTATATTATAATATTTTAGATTTATCTACAATAAATGCCTGGGTGTTTTACCAAGAAATAAACAACAAGAAAATACAACGAAGAGAATTTATTCTGCAATTGGCGTTAGGACTGAGTAACATTTTAGAAGAAAGCACTCTTGAAACCTCACTGCTACGTTCTATCACCTCAGAAATGCCAATAGCTGAGTTGAAGAAGAGGCGAAATTGCTATCAAACTCATTGTAAAAATAAAACTAATAAAGTGTGTGACTTGTGCAAAAAACCACTATGTGGCAAATGAAATCTATCAAAAATATTCATATGTCATAAACGTAAATAACTTTTTTATTAAACATATATTTACACTAGAAACCAAAAATATTTCATTTGTCTTTGTATTCTAGTTCTAGTAAAATTACTTTAATAAAAATCAAAATAGCCCAATAGATTTATTAACACGTGACACATAATTGTGCTTAATACTCATACTCAACATTATTTTATGGAAATTTGAGAAAGTTGAAAATTTAAGTAATTTCAGAAGCTACTTTGCAATTATTTTCTATTGAGTAAATTTTGTGGAATCATGTTTTGGTAACCGGACACCTGGAATACCATTAACAATTTTTTTCGATAACGATGTGAAATCACAAAACGATCCCTCTATTGAGCCTCTGGACATACCTCGGCACTCAGAGATTTGAAAAGTTTTTATGCCCAGATACTGGAAGATATAATATAATATTATTACTGTCCCGTATACCCGTATCCCGAGACAACCTTTATTATGTTAAAACAATAATATCTAAACTTTCACAGGGTAAATTTCTTTTGTTTTTTACTATTCTTAGCCAGAGCTTAACTACAATCCCACCTGATGGTAAGTGATTATGTAGCCTAAGATGACAGACAGACAGACAAAAATTTAAAAAAATGTGTTTTTGTTACAAGTACCGTATATACCTATTTTCATATGCATTCATTTCAAATTTGTATAGAGTAACTGAGTAATGAAAGGACTTTGGATCGGGTTATCAATTATTAGTAAATTAATTGTTGAAATCCCAAAACGCTGTCTTTGATGGACCTTAAGTTCAAAACTAGCATTCGTGGAAACAAAAACTATCTGACAGGTTCCTCTGACACTTTTGAAACGACCCTTTTCGAACCGCAGTATAACGAGTAACAAAGGCTAACCATGATAATAATTCCCAAAATAGACAAAAGAACTAAAAGTAACTCATGTAATTTCATATCTTTTATATAATTTAAACATTGAAAGTAAATCCAATGTTTTATTATAAATTTCTAAAAGACGAACCAGATAAAAGGAGCACCCCGTTTATCCGTCGTTATAGCGTTTAACCTTTAACTTAGTACCTACAGTGAGAAAGCCGACCTTTTGTTTGAAACAGTTTCAAAGGCTAGAACGGTAACTGCCCCCGATATATTTTCATCCGATGCTCTGTTATTATGTTTAAAGCCCTTTTGCACGATGTAAGTTTGGTTGTATCTAAGGCAAGAATGGATAGCCATTAATCGCGCACACAATCATTTAACAACTGTTAATTTTGTTTTATGTCTTTCCGCGCTATTTTACAAGAGCAATATTTACACACAGACGATAAACATTAGTGCTAGGTACAAGTGTCGATCAGTAATTATTTTTACATCTGTTTCTTCACATGAGGAATGTTTGAGCGAGGAAATAATGCTTTAAAGATTTAACTTCTGTTAAATACTTGTATGTTTTACACATGACTACTTGCTTCAAATAATAAAATATCTTAAAGCCGGACCCAAATTTTATAGTCGTAGACATATATACATATATTACTTGACATACACACCTACATTAAGTGTTTCACAAATACACAAATTACGTACATTTCTACATCATTTCATACATCTATATCTATATATAGATAAAGATAATGGGGGCAGTATTGCTAGTTAGCTTTGCGCTCAATACTCGTAGAATGGTGAATATGCCCGATGCTACAATTAAGTATTTGTGTAATTAATGAATACATAATTTTTTTAAACGTTCTGTAATTTTCTTAACTCACATTTTTAACTTTATACCAAACTAATAATTATTATATAATGTAGATGATTAATGAATACTTACTTATTGATAGAAAACCGTCAAATATTTTACCTTTGAGGCCAGAGATCTTTCCAAAATATGAGTATCTTTTCATCTAAGCCGCTGTTGCGTGGGAAACTTAACTACTGTTAAGCATTGCCATATCACAGCTGCCATTTAATGATTATTTCTGTGGCAATACGTGCTGTCCTTCTCATCTCAAATAACGTCTTTATTAAAAGGCTCGGGCGCTGCCGAAGAAATTCACAAGATATCTTTATTATGATGGATCTCAAATGACAGCTTCAACGCTTTGCAAAGACGTTTTCAGCCCAAAAGTATTCTACTAGAGATATTAGTGGTTACAAGTGATAAAAATCTTCTCAATTTACAACCAACAAACGAACGCACAGCCCACCTGATGTTAAGTGCATACCGTAGCCCATAGACATCTACATCTGTCCTCGGTTAAGAATCAAAATGCAGATATAATTTATACGTGGTAGAGCCATGCTGCAGCTATATTAGTAGTATAGTTGTAGCACGAATGGGTCGGCTCGACCGGGGAAGGACCACGCTCTCACAATACCAGCGTAAAATGGCAGCTTGACACTGCTGTGTTTCGTTTGGTGAGTGTAGAGAACCGGAGACCCATTTTACTGGAAAAGAGGCATTCCATCCTAGTCCTCACGGGTTATGATGCATCAGCATTTTGATTCTATACTGAGGATAAATGTAGATGTCTATGGGTCACAGCAACCACTTACCATCAGGTGGACTGTGTGCTCGTTTGTCACCCTATCCTATAAAAAAATCGCGTTGTCACCTCTGAGGACTAAGATGAAATGCACCATTTCAATTAAAAAGCACCATATGAAACAGTATTAAGTAAACAGTAATTGTACGTGGTATTCTGTGAGAGTGTGATCCTTCACTGGTATAGCCGACCCATGTGTGCTACAATAATAATTTTGCCGTAGCATGTTTCTACCACGTAAAATCTTTTAACTATAATTAATAATTATCACTTCTATCTCACGTTCATTATCATACAAAATTTTATACAACTATCGCAGTTTTTATCTCATTCCTTAACCTGTTCTATATAGTCATCGTTGTTCCCAGGTATTTAAAACCCTTTACCCTCTCGACTGCGATGTAACCGACAGGAATGTTCCAACTTTCGCGTTGTCGACATTTTGTTTTAACATACAGTCTATAAGATTTCCACTTCTACTTTTAGTTTCAGGGTAATGGTTTATGGTTAGTTAATCGGATCTGCAGGTAACTATATCATTACTAAAAGCAGTAAAGAAGTTGTAGAAAACAATAACAAGTTGACAGATATAGCTCAAGAATTGCTCAATTTAATAACCTTGAAGAACATTTCTACGAAGTTATAACCCTATAGAATTTCAGTTTCGCTTTAGAAGTTTTCCTTGTTATAACCTTCGGAATTTTACAGTACATTTTTATATATATTTTTCTTCTGTTAAGTATTGTTTATTTACTTCACTCATACTGTTAAGTATTGTTTATTTACTTGTTAGACCCATTTCTCAAATGTTTTTACTTAATTAACTATTCTATTTAATTTCTTAACCTTTGTACAAATCTTTTTATTAGCTATATTATCTATTCGCGCGAATTCCTTAGATATTTAGTTTTGTAAGTATAACTACCATCGACTGTTCACACAAAATACAAATTTTCTGTAAATTCTGTGCAAACAGAGCGACTGTAAGAAAACCAAAGATAGAGCAATAAATATAGGATCAGGAACGAATAGATGGGGTACTTGAGGACGATGACGAAAACTTGAAACTTGAGATTTGCGAAGGTTGCATAATGAGTAGCAGTTTAGCTCTGGAAGGAAAAGGGAAGATATTCCGCCAGGCAAGCTATTCAGCCCGAGGAGCGGTCAACGCTCCATGTGGTAGGTAATTAGGAGCTATTCTATATATACAGCAGTACTTTGGAACTTTGATAGCGCGATTTAGGATTCTAAGTTTTTGGCTTATGCCGCGACGATAACGCCGCCAAAATACCTTTGCTTTGCACTTGGTTAACAATTAATTAATTTTCCCTGCAAGCTTTTGTTCCATCTATTTATCATACTATTTTCTATCTTCACAATGTCCGACCTGTTTATATGTTAAATGAAATTGCAATAACTTAGTCATCATCATCCTTTCACAACTTCACTGCTGAACATAGGTCTCACCCAAGGAATACCACAAAACATCGTCCTAAGCCAGCTGTATCCATTGACTTCCTGCATGGGAAGTTATGTGACCAACGACATAACCTTATAGACGTTACATATAAAACAAGCTAATCAACTAGTTTCAAGTTGTGAGTTTGTTTGAAATGTTGTGCAATGTTGCGAGCCCAATTACCTTGAAGTGTTACTTCTATATTTACTTATCTTTCACTGGTCGTAAGATTGTAGTCAAGGAACACAAGTTATCCTAGTACAGATTCCGCTTTCTCACTATATCCAATCATGACTTTAACAAAGAAAATATACGCCGAAACTTTAATCAATACGCTGTCATTTGAACCAATGTGATTGGAAATAAGTAATTATTATAATAAACAGATAAGGCTACCAACAGACAGTAAAACTAAACGGCAATATGTCATTCTAATATTAAACAAATGATAATCGTTATGCAGACGTTTGTCGAACCTTTTATTGATTACCAAAAATTATTATCAATTTGATAAGGCTTATTTGCAGCTTAGGTGTCTATCTACGTAAGGACCACCTACTTGCCTATTCCTGCCGCCAGTCAAAATTATTGCATTAGAACAAATGCAGTTTAATTAAAAGATATGAGGTGTTTATTTAAGTCCTCAGGGATGACAAAGAATTCGTGGACTTCATTGTTTAAAGTTGGTTAAATTTGAACTTTTGCACATATTTCCAGTAGTTAAAAGCCGTGAACCATATACACCAATATCTATCAGAGTCAAACTACAGATGCGTTGTCATGAATGAGAATTAAGATCTAATGCTATATTACCATTAAAAGGGGTGTATAGTTCTATATTATTAAACACATCACTATTCATATATTATACACATTACTATTCATATATTAATATTCTGTGAGAGCGTGGTTCTTCGGTCGCCGCTGCTCCATCACTCTACTATATTTAGAAGTGGGACTGTTAACTCGTTTGTTATCCTAATATTATAAATAATATCTATTTCCTACTAGTATCTAATTTCTCTGTCTCTAACACAAATTTTATATATCATACAATAGATATCTACAAACTTAGTTAAAATTGGAATTTGAATTTAATGTGAGAAGAATCGTTGTTCACCTATTCATTAATTATACTTACATACGTATGTAAGTCGAAATTAAATTAAAGTCGGTGAATTTATTTTGTGAATAACGTTAAAGGAGTTAAGATCTTTGGCGTTTAATTGTTTTATAAATTATTCGCAATATATTCTACATGTTACTGCTAAATGTACATTTCGGTTTTTTTATAGGAGAGGGGGCAAACGAGCACGCGGCTCACCTGATGGTAAGTGATTACCGCCGCTCATGAACAACTGCAACACCAGGGAGGGAATTGGAGATGCGTAATTGCAGGTTCTTCTGGTGCTAAATTATTTTACGGATCTTAAGAAATAAACGTCAAAATGATTTGACGTATAATATATTGCTGAATTATTTAAGTAATGTAGAAATTAATAACATTTAAGTCATCTATCATTGTATATTATAATATTAATAGTGATCGGTACCGGCTTCACACGAGTGATTTCCGGATCTCAATAACAGCACCACCTATCGGGTCTAATGAGGGCTAATAATCTTCCACTCACCAGATGTCGCTAGTTGTGACTGAGGTAAAGTTTTTTGTAACATAGTGTCAGTTAATTGCGAAATTAGTTTTAAATAATAGTTTATCATTATCTAGAGTATTATGTTATTACACAACACAATGCATCAGAGGTTTGATTTTTTAATTTTTTGCACTTTAATAACTCTTTTTAAAAAAATCGGCTTTTAGTTATATTTTATAGTTTGGTTTATTCATTTCTAATGTAAATAATATAAAATATAACTAATAATACAGAAGGAAACCTTAAATATTACATTTTCTTAAGAAATTATCATCCCCGCTATGAAATCTGTCAAATATTTTACCTCATTCTGCACCGCCCTGGTGACAGAAAAGTCGTGGATCTAAACTGTTCTCTAAACAATTTAATCACATACACAACATTTTATTAAAATTGGTCCAGATGTTTAGGGGGAGTTCGGTCACATACACACGGACATAAGAATTAAATATGTATACTAGCTGGCCAGTCAGACGTTGTTCTGTCCTCTCCGAAGACCCTTTGTGCTATAAAAATCTTTAAATCGTAATAAAAAATATTGAGGGTCATTTATCGGGATACAAAATATCCTATCTCTCAAGTTGGACCAAACTGCACACAGTGTGCAAAACTTCTTTGAAATCAGTTCAGTAGTTTACGAGTTCATCGCTGACAAACAATGTGACACGTAATTTTTATATATAAAGATAATGCATATATTATACACACATAAACCTTTCTCTTGAACCATTCTATCTATTGATGAAAACCACATCATAATCATCATAATAAATCCATTGCATATTTTTAAAGACCTAAGATCTAAAGATCTAAGCGTACAGACGACGGGAAGCGACTTAATTTTAAATTATGTAGAGAATCATTATATTCATCATCTATATGAGTATAAGGTAGCTATGCTAAATGCTACGCACCGCTATTCACCTCAATATTTTACTGAAATTGAAGTATCTTTACCCGACTGCACTAGAAATGAGGATGTTTTTCGAGAGTATATATGTATGTATGTCTATTTCTATGGTACGCAATGTAACCTAAACGGCTTGATGGATTTTAACTTATAAGGTATCGTTAGATTCGTCTTAATTGTGGTAGTATCAAATTAAAGTTGTCATATCAATTCCATATATAGAACATGTAACAAAAACCCTGTGGTTCCCGTTAAGTACGTTATCGGGATCAGTATTCAAACGTATAGAAATAACTTTTTTTTAAAAACTGGACCATATTTTTTTAAATTTATTATAATTATTTTTAATTTTATGTGGTTTTATTACCTCTTACTGACACTAGCCGATGCTAAAACTAATTAAAGCGGATTCTTTGACAATCCACTTACTCCCCAGACAATGCAGAGGTAATAAAACCACATACAATTTGCATACTATTTTTTTTTTAAATTAAATAAAAAAAATATTGTTCGAGTTTTTTAAAAAAAAAATTCTATAGGTTTGAATACTGATCCTGATAATGTACTTAACGGGAACCACATGGTTTTTGTTACATATTGTATATATCATAATATTTTTATACTACCATTTCAACACAAACTAAAGAAAAATGCGTTCGAGGAAGGGAGGGTAGTGATACGACATCTAATGACTTTTCAGTAAACGTATTACCACGCTAACACCTAGGGCGCCATCACACGTAGCTGAACTGAGTAAATGCAGCAAATATGAGTTTTTGAGAGATGATATATTAATGTCATTTGTTTTAGAGCATTATGGATCCGCCGTGGACTTCCATGCGCAATAAGGTTTCTAATGGAACTGTATCGTCGATCGCCGCTGGAGACAAGTGGTTTGGTTCTATTTAACGAGAGAACTCAGGTAGTGTTCTTGGCTATATACCGCGGTGAGGACTGTTTGATAGCTTTAGTTTATTTTTATTGAAATATTTTCGATTAATTAATTTCTGATCTAATTACATAGACACTTTATCGCTAAGTACAACTGATTTATTTAAGTTCTATAAATGGTGGTTCAAATACAATTTTAGACACACATTAGGAGGTTATAAATAATATAACCTAAAAGCGGATATTCAACTTGCTCTCTTGCTTGCGCAATTAATCATTAACAGCAATAAATTAGAGTAGCGCAATTACAATTTGACTATTACCACCACTTACTTGATGGACGTCATTACATAATAAAACTAAAATAGATCGAGTGTGCAAGCCAACAGCAACACTGCTTACCATGTTGTTACATTTGTCAGCTTCACAAGAATAGGACCACGACAAACATGATGACGTATTGAATGTCTTTGACGGGATCACCCAGGATGTTGTCATCGTCTTACCACTAAAAGGACTTGGTTTCGTTTTCTACCCTCACATCTATTTTTTTTATTTATTACGTTCCATCTCAGACATTGCTTAGGGGAGGCCCATGTAAAGCAGTGGACTTGTGAAGGGCATTAATGATGATAATGATTTCAGATATTCCCTCTTATAATGCTGATCTCTGTAACCAGTCTATGAAATGAAGGTTCAACTTTTTTAGTAAGGCTTTACGCCATCAGTCGCTCGAACAAACTCGTCCGTAAATCAGCAGCGCGGGCAAATTTGGAGAAAAAGATGCCTTCTGCTTTACATAATTATTCCTTCATTTATTCAGTAATCAAAGTCTATCAAAAGTCTACTGATGAATATAATAGGCCTTCCCAATTGATAACCTCACGGGGTAATTTGCCATAAATGCACTTGGCAGGTGGATGGGCAACTGAAGTTTCTCATATTATTTTGAGTTACTCTTAAGACTCCTTTGTATTATATTTATTCCTACATTGTATTACATTTGTAATCCCCATAATTACACTCCTGTACCCCCATGTTATAACTTAAAAAATTGTTTGTGAGGACCACTTAGAAAATACATTGTTGTAAAAATAAAGAAAGGTATATTAGAAAATAATTATATTCATATTGACTTCTCCTTATAAAAACAAGAAACGTATACTGTACAGATTGATGTTTGATAAACAAACTTAACACAAAGATAAACAGATGTAAGCAACAGAATGGCTGGGTTTTGTTAAGGAACAGCCTAGAGCAAATTTAGTTCCGGAGCAAACGTTACGTAGGACCCCGAGCGAACCCTTCAAGTTATTATTGTTTTAATTTTATTGTTGCTTTTGATGTTATTCTTGTTTTTTATCTTAATATTGTTTTTGATAGCTATAATGGATATGGAAATATGAAATATTTTCTAGAAAAACAAGTACTAGACATTTCTGATACTTCGTCACTGTACAGAACTCGGGGATGACCTTTTGTGTTTTTATAAAGTAAAAATATTTTATTTAGAAGCCACAACAAAATAAGTATAAATTGCTCACCGACCTGTTTACATGTTTTAGCGGGAAAACAAAGACGTACGTTATGTATGACGTATATAGGGAAAAGACCGAACATTGAACTACGTTTGTTACATTAACTATTACCTTCTTAATTGACGCCATGTATCGTCAAACTGCAAAACTAAGCTTATAGCATAATTTGAAAAGAAATTGACCGTCACGGGACGCCCGGCAGATGTGAAACATCATAATTGATTTCAGAAACAAATAAATAAGTATGGGGAAAATACATAAAAAACAGAGTTTCGTTAATAAAATCAATATATTTTACTTATTATTTTTATTATAGTAATGAACGCGTCAAGTATACTATAACCGAAGAGAAAGGTACACGCAGTACACAATTCACACAGAAAAGCAACGACTATTTATTATTATTTATTTTAAAACGTTACCTCCATATTATGCACACGCACACACAAGGGAGTCGAGAACGGTGGCGTAGAGGACATGATGGCCTTAGGGAGTGTCATGCCGTTTGGCGTCACTGCATGCTTCACATCTTTTGGCGCAACTTGGTATTAATACCTAATCAACAGAGCCATGCCCCTTGCAGCATTGGGCCACTAAGCAGGCATGTCTAGATATACATGCCTGTTTAGTGGCGCAATGCGCTTGCCGTAAGTTTCACAGTATACGAGCAACCCAAGTGATCCCCGCAGGCAACACTAAAATCTTTTTACCACATGTCCGGCGGTCAAAACAATATGGTAGAACTGGCATACAGAAGAAATAAAAACTATTGGTAAATCCAATTGTGCATGCCCTAACCACACACAAGTTTTCACTAAGAACCTTGTTATTAAACTTCCAATTTTCCAATAATTTTATGTCAAACCTCAATTTAAAATAGTATTAAACTGACGCGCTTCGTTTAAATTAATACCAACCAATAACGTAACAACCAAGTACATAAAATTAACATCAGCCACTACAACATTATTACATCTATGTGTAAAAATATCATTTCGTACAGTTTACTAAAAATAACACTTCAAAAAATTTAACGACAAATAATTTATTTAATACGATAATTTTCAACCACAATTTGAGCATAAAATATTGGATATAAGTTTGATTTTATAGCAAATACTTGTTACAATCCTCATTTTTCTGCCGACTTCCAAAAAGGAGACGGTACTCAGTTCGACTGTATGGTTTTTCTTTATAGGATAGGGTGACAAACGAGCACACAGTCCACCTGATGGTAAGTGGTTGCTGTGGCCCATACACATCTACATTTATCCTCGTTTGCGAATCAAAATGCAGATGCGTTGTCACCCGTGAGGATTAAGATGGAATGCCTCTTTTCCAGTAAAAAGGGTCTTCGGTTTTCTACACTCACCATACGAAACACAGCAGTGTTAAGCTGCTATTTTACGCAGGTATTCTGTGAGTGTGGTCCTTCCCCGGTCGAGCCGACCCATTCGAGCTACAACTATACTACTAATATAGCTACAGCATGGCTCTACCACGTTTTATGTTTGTTACCTCATATTTTTTTACTGGGTGAACCGATTTCTATGATTCTTTTTATGTTTAAAAGCTGGTAATTCTCGTGTAGTCCCATATAAATTAAATCATGGTCAGACTTATAGTTTTTGAGTTATTTTTAATAACTTAAATTGAAGTCGGCTGTACAAAATTATTAATTTTAAATTATTTAGACATGTAAAGCCTAAATTTTAATTTAATGAATCAAAAGAATACATGTATTGATGTTTTTAAAGAATGTTTCTTTCAAATAAAATGGCTTTGTAAACCTCCATATTATACTCCATTCAATTGGTAAAGTCATTTTATCGAACGAAAATTAATCGACTCTCACGGTGGTACGTAAGAAAGACTTTAGATGGCATAAATCGGCTAATATAAATCAGTAACGTTGTGGATTGTTTTGAATGGACTGGCATATGATAATTTAAATAAAAATATTATAAAACAAAGTAAATTTTTTTAACTGTCTATTTCAACAGTTAAAATATATATTAACCATCTTTACTATACAGTATATTCTCATCTATGGCCCGGAGTGAGGAAGGCAAAGAGTATTTAGTAAAATAACACAAAAAATAACAAACTCGGTATATCTAGTTCTCCTCGTCGAGCAGTTTCAGTAGCAGTCATCAAATTACACTTTCAAGTCACTCCGTTATTTCCGGAGGTAAGGTCTATTCATAACTAACAAATCGAGCTCAAACTCGGCACATCTAGTTCCCCTCGTCGATGAATTCCAGTGGCAGTCGTCAAAACACACTTTCAAGTCACGCTATAAAGCCCGGAGGTAAGCTCTCATTGTAACTAACAACACGAGGCCAAACTCGGCACATCTAGATTTCCTCGTCGGGGAGTTCCAGTAGCAGATACCGACATACTTTCAGGTCTATAAAGTCCAAGACGTATAAGTATATTTATTTATATATAAATCCTGCGTACTTTTAGCGAAATAAAATATTGTAATAAAAATCTGTGACTATAAAATAATAATAATATCTTACCTTGGTAAGGTATATATCAAATTTGGTTTTCGGAATATTTTGTATCTCTACGGCGATCGATATTTTTCAGCACGAGCCGCTGTAACAAACGACCACTCATGACGGCATTTGAGGCCGGAGTGAATAAAGTACTCTGTGGGTGTGGCTCAGGCTGGCCTATTTACTAAAACAAATTAATATAATTAATATTTTAATATTTTATGCTAAAACCACCGAAAATTTTATATTTTAGAGCCGAAAAAAATTAATTATAACTAAAGAAAACAAAATTAACTGCCATCTACTTTCAATGGTTTCCCACATGATAGATGAAGAGTTTTAAAAAGATATTGATCATTTATATTTCTGACAATGTGATTTTTGTTAGAATCTTAATTTTTTAATTAATTTTTTAATTAACTTAATTTTTTAGGCCCTAGCAGAAAATATAAGTGCAATATTCGAGGACATTTAATGTCCACCTGTACGCTATAAACGTAGTGCTGGGATCTATGATCTACATAACCAGTAAAAAATCTTAGTTGATACATATAAAACCTATAACTTGCGTTTTAACCAATATAGAATACAACACAATATCGTACTTTAAGTTACTTTATGTAACGTTCCTTTTTCTCACAAAACAAACGTCAAACTCTTGCTAAGAGTGCGACTGCGATGCAACAAATTAGTAAGTTTGTGTCAGTTGGCTTAGTTGGTTAAGATAACAAAGAAGTTCTAGATAGTTTGTTCCTTTAAATAAGTTAATCTAATTGCGGGTAAAGAAGAAAAAGAAATTTCGCCACTACACTATATTATTAGGGAGCACAGGTTGTACAGTCTCGTTTTCAAGTTATGGGGTATACCTGACGAGAAGAGGTGCCGTAATTTCCCGAACGTTGTCCAGCCGAGTTGAATCCGTCTATTGACCTCTCGGTCGAAATTGGACTTACCTAGTGGGACTGTTTGTCCCAGGTAAACATACTCGTCAACAACTCCGAGCTTAGTGCTCCCAACAACTACCGGCATAGGTGTGACATGGACGTTATACATGATCTTTGTTTTATCCATGTTCATCTTAAGAGCCCTCCGTTCGGAGGCACTATTGAGGTTATTGAGCATAGTGCTTAGGTCCTACAGCGATTCTACTATAAATACAATATCATTGGCAAATCGAATGTGAGTAATGTACTCGCCATTGATGTTAATACCGTATACTTTCCAGTCTAGAAGCTTGAAACGTCTTCCAAAGCAGGGGTGAAGAGTTTCGGGGATATAACGTCACCCTGTCTTACACCTCTCTGTAGTTGGATAAGCTTCGTACTCTGGTTCTGTAGTCGGATAGCCATCGTAGCCCTACTGTACAAATACTTTAGCACTACGATATACCGACAGTCAACTTGGCACCGCTGTAGGGTCTGCAGCACCGCTCATATTTCGACGAAATCAAAGGCTTCCTCATAGTCCACATACGACAGACATTCTGGCAAATTTTACTCCTCGGACTTCTGTACAATTTGCCAAAGGGTATGTATATGGTCTATTGTGCCAAAGCCTTTTCCGAAACCGGCTTGTTCGGGAGGCTGGAAGTCGTCGAGTCTGCATGCGAGACGATACGTAATGACTCTCGTAAACATCACGTAGACGCGGCTCAGAATGGGAATTTGTCTGTAGTTATTTAAGAGAGCATTGTTGTCTTTCTTAAAGAACAAGACCACTGTACTTCTGCTCCACGCCTCAGGTGTAGTGCCACCATGGATGGCGGAATTAAAGAGCGTCTGAAGGACTTCAAGTACGAGTGCACCACCCGTTTTTAGAAGCTGCGCTGTAGCTCTATCCACGCCTGTGACCTTGCCGTTTTAAACAATTGCAAAAGAATCTCAAGATTTAAGGATTTCTGTTTAATCGTGATAACATGATTTTGTATAAACTTAACACTTAATAAATATTACATTCAAATCAATGCCGCCCCGCACATATTTCGGCTCAATTCACACAACTATTCGCGGTAATATGAACACGCCCAGCGTTTTCCAACGACGCGAATCACTCCTCACATCCCGCATTGCAGTCGCTATTTTATAAACGTTCCTTTATTAAATGGAAGTTACATTTACTCGACAAAATGTTATTCAAATGACTACTTTTACTAAAATTGATTTTTTTAAGCGTACGTTATATATATACGTTTACCGCTAAACTTCGTTCTGACAACTATTGAGCCACCGCAACACGCTGCAACATTGTAAACTTGGAATATGTTGCTAAGGTTTCACTATAGTATAATATGAGTTATTCTGAATAAAAGAAACTAGACTTCAAGAGAAATGATTGTAAGTTGTTTTTTAAATAAATATTCAGTTATTATATTTTAATCTTAATATATTTCACATAATACATTAAATTACATTATCAACATCAATGAATTATTAAATACTAAAATAATCATATAAGATTACCGGTATAATTAATTATTCTAGAATAAAGCCGTATAGGAAATAATCCCGAATTATTATTAGTACTAATATTTATATAATAAATACTTATTTAAAGCGTAATACACGCTTTAAATATTTTATGTTATAGAATAACTTAAATAAAAAAAAAGAAATTATAAACGTAAATAATATAATCATGATAGTAAAGCTATATTAAATAACAAAAAAAATCAAAGCCCTTTTTAAGTGTCTAAAACTTGAAATTTGAAACCATTTTTTTACCATTAAGTATTCCAACTATTGAGATATTAACATACATGTACTCGTAAAATGATATATTATTCGACATTATATAAAAATCGATCAGATTCAGAGTTTAAACGCTTTCGTTTGTTTGCGTCTTTCATTTGCGTCTAAACACATGTCTAGGGTTGCATCTGTAATAATATAGTGCTTTCTTTATGATCTATACAAATCTTATATAACTAATACTTTTTCTACCACTGACTTCACACTTCTTTGTGATTTGAGATTGATTATCTATCATTACCCTCCTAATAAGGTGTTTTTATAAAATATATTAAGACAGCTTTGAGAATTTTAAATGTTCGTATTTAAAATCTGATAATAAAGTCGCTATAAATACAATTTTTTTTATTAATTAGGCAATATTTATTCTCAAAATTAAAGATTAAAAATAACAACAATTTATAAAATAATTGGTACTTTTAAATAAAACTAATTTTACGGATTTTATCGCGTATATTAACTTATTTTAATTCCAAATTAATTGGTACTTATTTGATTATCTAAATAACGCGACATTAATAGATCCTATCAAGTCGAAACGGGGAGGATCGCTTGTAAATAATAAAATAAGAAAGAACCTTAAATTAAATCTTTTCAACGAGTAATAGGAAAAGTTGTTGACGTTGACACCAGAACGGGAAAAGCGTATTCAATTATTTTTGCGAGTAATCTCGTCATACGCCATACAACGTCCGCCGTTAATCGAATTGCTAACTCACTGAGTCAGTGCGCACGGTCTTTATTTGTGAATAACGCTTTTTTTAATAGGATAAGGTGACAAATAAGAACACAATCGACCCTGATGGTAAGTGTTTGCTGTGGCCCATAGAGATCTACATCTATCCTCGTTTGCGAATCAAAATGCAGATGCGTTGTCAGCCGTGAGGACTAAGATGGAATGCTTCTTTTCCAGTAATAATATAAAATTAAAATTTTTGTACAGCCGATTTCAATATAAGCGACTTCAATATAGGTTATTTAAGAATAACTCAATAACCATTGGTCTGACCTTGATCAAATTCATATGGGACCACACAAGAACTATCAGCTTTCATATAAAAATCATCTAAATCGGTTCGCCCAGTACAAAGTTATAAGGTAACACACATAAAAAGAAACATACACTCGAATTGAATACCGTCTCTTTTTTGGAGGTCGGCAGAAAAGCAGGCGCGGGACACGAAGCTTGATTTTTTGCAATGTCGAAACGTCGAACATATCAGTTCTCCCCATGACCATGCGTTGCTCTAAAGCATCCGAAACTTTACGAATTAAAATAAGTAAATTAAACGCGATAAAATCCGTAAACATAGTTTTATTTATATAATTTTTTTATTCATTTAATCGTTATACCACTGTCAAAATATGTAACCAGACAGGTGATATGTTTGCGACTGACCGGGGCACAGCACAAGGTTCGATACTGGGCCCTACTGAGTACTTGCTATTTTTAAATGATATGGTTAATGCAATAACTAAGGGTTCCATATATCAATTTGCCGATGACACCTGTATCGTTATTGCCGATCGTAGTATGGATGTAGCACAAACTGAAATGCAGGCAAGTTATGACATGTGCAAGTGGGCACATGATGTCGGCCTAGTGGTTAACGCTCAAAAAACAAAACTTGTTCATATACACTCATCTCACAACAAAATTACCACTGCACCGACTATCATTTCCCATGGCCATGAATGTCTCCACGGAATGTTTCAACACTGTACTTGTCAACCCATTGAAAATGTCAAAAATCACATGTATAATTGGTCTGATTATTGACGAACGATTTTGCTGGAGAGCACATAAAGATCACGTGTGTCTAAAACTTTGTTCTGTGTTAAGTAAACTTTATGTTTTAAAATTTCAGCTACCATATAAAATACTTAGATTACTTTACATGGCTCTAGCAGATTCTGTTATAAATTATGGACTTAGCAGTTATGGAAAAACTTATTTAACGTACATACATGAAATTTACACACTACAACGCAAAATGCTTAGATTGATAGTACCTAAGCACATTAAAATAAGTATATAGATAATGACCGGGGTCTTTTTAATTATTGCAAAGGCATAAATGCTTTCGATAAAGTCAAATTTAATATACTGACTGAAGTAAATAATTCAGAGTACCTAGTTCTTAGAAAACGACCTGTAAATCTACGAAATATAGCTTATAAATCCAACATGTATGTACTTCCGAAAACTAAAAATTTCTATGGAGCAAGAAAGTTGGCCCATCTTGTACCTAATTTTATTAATGCTCTGCCACTAGAATTACAAAACACATACGGTAAATTAAAACTGTTGACAACCTAACTAGTTTTCTCAGATATGCTTGGAGGAAGACGCAAGATGAACAAGAAAGCGCGCTGGTCTAGATATAGCTATACACCGTATTCTACGCGATGGTTTTATGGTCTATCCTCTAATTTCATTTACAGATACAAAATATAGATATAGTTTAATTGCGATTGCATGTAGTAAAGCTTTACATCTCCGAACCTCGTTCCAATCATATTTTTGTTTACTTTAAAAAAGAGCAAACGGAGTAACAGAGACTGAGCCAATTTTACAGTACGAATTACATATGCTACATGCATGACGTAAATATTTCGAATTGTAATAAATATTTCAAATCACATGTGAAGTTTACTCATCTTTTACAATATTACTCTCTTAAAATCTGAATACAATTTTATAATGCGTACCTCAAAAGATTGAAATAATAATTATAATACACTATCGATTCGTCCAGGTTTCTCTCGGGTGATTTCTGGATCTCGACAACAGTGCCCTGTACCAGGTCCGATTATAAATCTAAACCATTCAAGGACCCACTGAAACACGGAAAATATTTCATTAAAATCGATCCAGTCATTTTCGCGTTTAACAAATCAACTAGTGGTCCTATATATGACGATATGCGCTTAGCACGTATAATATTTGAGAGTTAGCCAAAATGGTGTCAAAACCATTAAAAGTAAATTCAACTCGATATCATAGCACCACATTATAATGCAAATAATATCATAATATTCTGGAAAGCCACCAAAAACTCGATATTACGCCTCCCTGCCTATGTTTGTTGGAGGTGTAAACGAACCTATTAGCATAGCTAATATGTTTGCAGACCATTTTAAAGTCCATCGCAGCCGGTGTCCGACGATGAGAGCTATCTTGACAGTCATGTCTTAATTAGATTTACATCTGAACAAGTGGCAAGTGCCATTAAAAATATGACTAAGGCAAAATCTCCCGGTCATGATTCTCTCAGCATTGATACAGCGTGCCAGACCTCATCTACCTCAACTATTTACTACGTTCTTCTCTTCATGTCTCTGTCATTCGTATCGGTCCTACGATCTTATGTGGACTTTAGTTGTGCCTATAATTAAAAATATATCTTAGGCAATTATTATGTTTAAAATACTTGAAACCCTGTTGGATAAACAGTTGAAAAGTTATTTTGAGTTGCACGATGCACAGTTTGGGTTTCGGTCTCAATTGTCTACGGGGAATGCTATCGCTTTTGAATATTATACTAAGCGCCGTACCCAGGTATATGCATATTTTTTATCTCTTTTTTGATTTCTCCAGAGATTTCGATCGTAAGCTACGAAAAATTATGTATAATTATGGCATAAGGGACACCAAAAAAGGTTCCAGTAGAGCTTTTAAGATATTTCAGTACTGGCATAACAATCAGTATAATAATATGAAATGGATCGATAAGTCTTCTAAATGGTTCAGGTTGCAATATAGGATCAGACAGGGTGGGATTACGTCAACAAAACTTTTCAACCTATTCATAAATGGTAACATAGGTTATAAATGTATATTTACTAAAAACTTACATGGATTACTTGGTTATGTGAAATAAATTATTATTATTCTTTTATTTATATTTTTTAAAGTCTGTTCCAGTTTAAAAATAACTAATATCAAATATTAAAGTAATTCTTCTTCTTTGCAACATTCAAATAAATTATTTAGACTGTCAAGGCAAGTTACTTCCTAATTTATAAATAAAATTTACTACAGTCAAAACAAGCATTTTTACTAATGATTAGGTTAATTACATCAACCACAGCAATTTGTTGGTAAAGAGTCCGGCTTTGTTTCTAAGAAGTTCTACACAAAGCTTTGTTATTTAACAAGAATAATAGAATGCTCTGTGTTAATTAGCTTCATCTTACTTTGCTTATTCAGCAGCATCAATATTGCTTACAATATTAGACCGTGCGAAAATCAACCTCAGTGTTCAAACGCTCCTAAAGTGGTTATTTGGTTTCCCGCAAAATGGCAAACCAATAAACAAGAGTGCACCAGCGTTCCCGGTATTCCGTAATTGAAAATCTTATAACTGCTGAAAATTTATATAATTAAGAGAAATAATTGGTTTCACACCTTTCGTTCAATTTCAATAAACAAAGCACTACTATCAATTATGTAATATTATTTCTATTCTGCAAGACAAGGTAGTAAACACAATAAAATATATATTTTTCTTGGTATAGATTTTTAAATTTAATGTACTGGAAACGATATACCAGTTTCTTCTCATTTTGTATATATATAAATAAAAATAGTACTTACAGCAGTTGGACTCTTCTTGTTCCGATTGGAGGAGAAGTGCTCAATGACTTCCCAGTTCGACTTCTTTGGCGCTGGTGTGTCGGCTGGTGATGGAGAGGCGCGGTGAGCAGCGGAAGGAGTGCTACGACCCGAGTCGTCCGTGCGCGCCGGTGTCGCAGCCGAGCGTAACGAGGCACAGCGGCGTCCGCGGAGCGCCTCCTGCACATGACAGTCCGGTTAGTTCAGAGAAGAAGAATAATAAAAGTTGAATATTTTCGGAAGCTGTCCGACTACACATCTGCGCAAGCAAAATCATATCATATTATAAATGTGATTTGGCTCGACCATAAGAATATCAGCGTATTATAGCTTAATGCTGCTGTGTTCTGTATGAGTGCAGAGAAACGGAGACCCTTTTAACTGAAAACGAGACATTCCATCTTAGTCCTCCGAGGTGACAACGTATCTGCATTGTTATTCTTAATTGAGGATAGATGTGAATGTGTATGTAAATCTACTTATCACCGGGTGGACTGTGAGTTCGTGTGTCACCATTATTCTATAAACAGAAACAGAAACTTTTTATTCAATAAAGGTTATAAATAATAATTATTAAAAGTCACGCTTTTGTTTAATTACCACTGGTTCGAAAAAAAACCTCTGTCCTGGCCACCAAGAACCAGCAAGAACCCAGCGGGATTTTTTTAAATAACAGCTTACAATTGATTGTGAGAAAAGGATATGAAATGCTTCGTCCCATTCCATTACAGCCAATCATAAGTCTGCTGCTGAACATAGGCCTCCCCTAAGATATTTTCCAAAGATGCCACGGTTAGCAGTTGCGTTGGAAACCGCATTATTTTTGAATTGTTAGTAGGATATATTTCCATCGATATATATGTACTAAGTACTAGATTGCGCATTCCGAACATACACTATGTTCAACTGAACTATACTGCAATCCATACAGTGTGTCATTTAGTGTGGTTTCAATCTACTAGTTATTCTGTGGTTTCAATATTCATGCAGTGTGGAGCGGCGCTAATAATACAAAATTTTAAATTAGAGTCTAAACCTGGACGTAAATAACAATTCAGTAGTCAAGTAAGTTAAATTATTTGTTGTTCAAGTGAATAAATAGGTAATAATATCGTAACATTACAAAAGAAAGAATCATTAAAAAATATATTTCTTTATATAAACTGACCGCGCAGGCGCAACGCGCTTATATCAACTGCGCATGCGCGACTTTACTATCTCCCGCGCATGCGCGAAGACATAGAGTAGGTAGAACACATTTTTTTGTTTAAAAGGCTTCTCCAGTACGTAGTACATATAACTTAATTATATATTTCTGATTTTTTCGACAGCCACTACTCTTACGACACTCACGGCACGATATGGGGCAGTAAATATTCTTACATCGATATTAAACGGTAAGGTAATGCTCGAAAAGTATATTTAAATTGTAGACTATGGTGTAATGATGTCATAATTGATATACATAAAACAATAAGACTGGTTTTGTAGTAAGTCCGCAGTCTACTACTGCATAGGCGATATTGCTACTGTTACAAGCCTACGATCTAATACAGAGACAGTCCTTATCTACCCGTGAATAATATAAGAGGCATCAAATATAGGGTCAGGGATTCTAAGGCAATTAGTATCAGTAGGTTAATATCGAAATTAATTACGAAACAATTATAATTTGTATACATGATTCAATGACAGTCAGTCAGTTATTAGTTTCGTTGGTAATATCCGAATATTATGAGACCCCAGCTAATTCAATAAATGCAAAAATGTAAGTCTTAAATGTGGTAACGTGGGAGAGCCAAGCTGCAGCTATATTATGGTTCCAGCACAAATGGGTTGGCTTGACTGGGGTAGGACCACGCTCTCACAGACTACCAGCGTAAAATATCAGCTTAATGGTGCTGTGTTTCGTATGGTGAATGTAGAGACCCTTTTAACTGAAAACGAGGCATTCTATCTCAGTCCTCAGGGGTGAGAATGTATCTGCATTTTGATTCTTAACTGAGGATAAACGTGGATGGCTATGGGCCACAACATCCACTTACCATCAGATGGACTGAGTGCTCGTTTCTCACCCTTATTCTATAAAAAAATGTTTTAAACAACTGAAATTGGAAATTAGGACCTGCGACACGAAATACAGTTATAGATTTTATATATTATACAGAAAGATGTCAAAATTCACAATAGTATAGTAGTAGCTATGTAGCAACATACAGGTTTTTAGGGATATTATAAACTTAACTGTTGGTACGCAAAGATACATACTCGTTCAAGTTTGACGAAGGTGGACTTAAATAATGTAATTTCAAAGATATGAGCATCATTGTAACACAACCAGAATCAAAAATTACAGCCTATAAAAGTTCAGAAGTCAACCTCCCAAGTCAGTGTTGAGTTTGAGCACCTCATTGTTGTGAGCGTCTACAGACCCCCATGTTCTATATACGATACTTTTGAAAAAAATATGGAGGAAGTTTTTACTAAGCTTAACACGTTCGCTGCGGCAACTATTTGAGACATTATTCCCCCAGTGCGTTACCAGGTCTATAGGCCTTATACCTAAACTTTTCACCGGTGCGTCAATGGGTCAGTAAACCTGGTAAGATATGGGTCACTTCAAACTCTAATAACTCTGCGAAAACTTTTGATATTGAATATTTTTTTTAACTAGGTTATTGAGAAAATGTAAGCCTATCTTATACTAGCGTCGCAAATTGCTCCGCTGGCTAATTTAGAAAATATACAGAAAAACAAACATAAGGCTTATCGACCCATTACCGCACCTAGGTAATGGTATAATTGGGATAATTTTAGTGATGGGAAATAACATAAGTACAGAAATATCGAGATCAACTTTATTTTATTATTAACTGTTATCTGTTATAGATGATTTTCGTAAAAACATTTAGCGCAATATCCCTTGTTGCACTCAGCGCAATACGATTTAATTTTTTTTGGTTTTTCTTTGAGCATCTTTGCTATTTAACGTTGCACGAAGCTTATTGTAACAACCCGCACAGTTTCTTCTTTTTATTCCTTTGGTTTCGAAGGTATGATTCGTCTTTGGCATAGCAGCACATTCATTATCCTTATTCAGCGTTTTCCAGTACATGAAGAGTATTGCCAGTACTAGGACTAACATAAACATCGTTTTCTGATTTTTGTATTTTCTTTCTTTTAGGCGTAAAGTCTAAATAAGTCTTTCTAACTTGAGGACTTACCCGCATTGAGCTATCGTGTAAAGTTGAACTGAAGCTAGGTTCTTGAAAAGCAATAGATGAACTGCAGCGAGGTTCTTGAAAAGTTGTAATTTCACTGTTTGTAGAAGCTGGCTTAACAATAACATCCTGAAGGATTTGAATTTGTTTTTTTTTTTCTTGTAAACTGGCACTGTTATTTTGGTCCACCACTTCTTGAGCATTTTGAAAAGACAGCTCGAGCATTTTTCGACAACGTTTATTGACTCGATGCATTTTTTATGAATCGTACGCGCATGCATTTGTAAAAGCTGTCAACACAACACTAATTAATTTTGACTCTTCAATCAGTGCGGTATTTGGCAGATAGGCATTGTACTTCCCATAAGGCCTATGGGCCTTGTATCCGCACTGAATGTCAATTTTTACTCTCCAGTGCGGTATAAGGTCGATAGGTCTGATACAAATATTATTATTTAAATGAATAGCCATTGAAAAGACGATCTTAAATATATACTTGTCTTTATCACTTATAGAGAAATCTTTAAGTTACTGCGTTCGCACCAGAGGGAGAACGCTGTATTTTCGCTCCGCACCGACTGCAAGTTCATGTATCAGGCCTATAAGCCTTGTGCCGCAGCGAACGTGTTAATAAGCAGAATAAATCTGTTGTAATATGTGGAGACTTTAATATCAATCTCCTAGAAGCTTCCTCAATCAATATTAAATTTAGATCATTGTTTAAATCATATGGTCTTTTTAATTTATTTTTAGAGCCAACGCGTATTGCTCAATCTAGTGCAACATGTATAGATAACATTTTTACAAATGTGAAGCCGTTGCATAAATGTATAATTCAAAAATTAAGTTCTGATCACTGGGGACAAGTAGTTTCGTTACCATATGTTCACAAAAAGCAAGTAGATAAGAAAGTTGTGTTTGTTCCAGTAAATGCACGTCGCTTGGAGAAATTTAGAAGTAACATAGTGAAAAAACTTCCATCACTTTCACACCAAAATGATCCAAATTTTTTGTATGGAACATTATTTAAGCTTATTTGCAATGAATTAAATAATATTTTAATAATACTTCTAAAACATCAGACGTAGGTTATATGATCTTTACCATGAAAGGTCATATAATCATAGCGTCGAATTTAGAGAATATGTAAAAAAATATTCAAAAATATTTAAAAGAGTGTGCTCCACAGCCAAGTCTTTGCATTTGAGCAACAAAATTAAGACGGCTTCTAATAAAATTAAAATGACATGGAGTATAATTAATAGCGAAACTGGTAAGATCAACTCTCGCAATTCAAAATACCAGTTAAGTGTTAATAACAAATTAACCGAATCAGATCATGACGTTGCAGTGGTTTTTGAGAAATATTTTACTGATATTCCGATATTAACCACTAAGTCACTGAATTCTTCTCCTGCGGTCGCCGAATCATTACTTAAACAAAATGTAAATGCGTGTACAAATAATTTTACATTTCATAAAGTATCATCAAAAGATATTGTAAAATATTTTAAAACTATTGATGTTAAGAAAACTGCGGATCTGTGGGGGATTTCCGTTAAAGTTATTGCGTCTATAATAGATACAATCGCGTCTCATTTAGCTGTTATTTTTAATACTAGTATCGAATCTGGTGTTTCCTGATTTAATGAAGTATAGTAAAGTAATACCTTTATTTAAATCTGGTAACACATTAGACCCCGCAATACCTATTTCTGTACTACCAACACTTAGTAAGATTTTTAAAAAAAATATTCTTGATCAAATGTTAAATTTCTTTAATATAAATAATGTACTTCATAAAAATCAATTTGGTTTTACAAGGGGTCGCTCGACAACTGATGCCGGTGTTGAGCTGATTAAATATATATTTAATGCATGGTAGAATTCACAGGATGCTTTAGGTATATTTTGTGACCTATCCAAAGCCTTCGATTATGTTCACCATGAAACATTAATCAGGAAACTTCAACACTATGGTGTAAGAAGTGATGCTCTTAAATTAATTATTTCATATTTAAGTAAGAGAACGCAAAAAGTTATTATTAACAGTATGAGTTCTTCCCGGTCCATGGTACAGATGGGCGTGCCTCAAGGCTCATTTCTCGGCCCCTTTCTGTTTCTGGTATACATTAATGACTTACCTTACATAGTAGAAGATAACCATGATATAGTATTATTTGCAGATGATACTTCTTTAATTTTCAAATTAAGTCGACAATTGCTAAAATATGACGAAGTAAATAATGCTATATCTAAATTAGTAAATTGGTTCAATGTTAATAATTTGCATTGAAATGGCACTAAAACGAAATGTATAAAATTTATGACTCCAAATGTCAAACAATTAAATACTAATGTTATTTTAAATGGGAAGAAACTGAGTCTTGTAGATACCACCATTTTTCTTGGAATGACACTAGACGCGAAGCTTCAATGGAGCCCCCATATATCAAAACTAGCAAGCAGACTTAGTTCTGCAGCATATGCCGCAAAAAAGATTAGAAGTCTAACTAGTGTTGAAACAGCTAGACTAGTTTACTTTAGCTATTTCCATAGCATAATGTCGTATGGTATTTTGCTATGGGGATACGCAGCTGACACTGAAATTATATTTGTTTTACAGAAGAGGGCCATAAGAGCACTTTATGATTTCAAGCCTAAACAGTCGCTGCGACAAAAATTTAAGGAAATTAATATATTAACTTTGGCCTCTCAATACAGTTATGAAAATGTAATGTACGTTTTTTTTTTATAGGATGAGGGTGACAAACGAGCACACAGTCCACCTGATGGTAAGTAGTTGCTGCGGCCCATAGACATCTACATCTATCTTCTATTACAAATCAAAATGTAGATGCGTTGTCATCCGTGAGGACTAAGATGGAATGCCTCATTTCCAGTAAAAAGGGCCTCCGGCCACCTGCACTCACCAAGCAAAACGCAGAGGTAAACCTCTACTTCACGCTGGTATTTTGTGAGGTCGTGGTACCACCCCGGTTCGAGCCGGCCCATCCGTGCGACAGCAAAAGCTGCCGCGTGACTCTACCACTGTTGTATTACAAAAATAAGTGATATTCATTCTGTAAATACTAAGAACAGACACAAGCTAGTAGTACCAGTTACTCAACTCCATCGAGTCAGTAATTCATTCTTGGGGCGATGTATACGCTTTTACAACAAAATACCAGAAAATATACAAAATTTGACCTGCTCAAAGTTCAAAAACTTTATTAAACTAAGTTTGTATAAAAGGGTTATTATAATATTAAAGAATTTATATATGATAATAACCCCTGGAAGTGAGGTGATCGCTCCCAAGCTATTTATAATTTGTTGTGTTGTTAATTTGTGTAACATACATGATTGTAAGCTGTTATTTAAAAAAAAAAGTCCCGCTGGGTTTCTTGCTGGTTCTTCCCAAGACAAAGGTTTTTTTCGAACCAGTGGTAATTATACAAAAGAGTGACTTTCATTAAGTATTATTTATTATATATAGAGAATAAAAAAAGTTTCTGTCTCCCCTTATAGACCATATATATATATATATATATATATATATATATATATATATATATATATATATATATATATATATATATATATATACATAGATCAGAATCTAGGGATATTTTGTATTTAATCAAATATCTAAAAATCTATGAAGAATTTCCTGATATAGTAAATGGAAGAATAATAGATTATTTTAAGGGAGAGAGGTAAAGCCCCAGTGTGGGATGCGACTTGCGTAGATACTCTGGCGGCCTCTCATCTCAGGGGTACCTCGTTTAGAGCCAGGGCGGCATCAGAGGCATCTGAACTGAGTAAGTGGCGCAAATATGAGTCTCTGAGAGATGACTACATATTTGTGCCATTTGCTATAGAGACTATCGGTCCGTGGGGTCCACGTGCGTATCAACAGAGTCTAGGGATAGCTAAATCCTATATTATTTACGACTTTATAGTTTAAAATCTTTTTAGCTTCCATAAAAAGTTTATATACAGATTGAAACCTCTTCTAATCTATTTTCAAAATTTAAAAATATAAATAAAAAACAAATGTAAAACAAAATACAGTGGCAAAATTGTTAAGTAGTTCGGTACGTTGAGTAATACTAAAATTGTTCTACTGATATCTACACAAATAAATAAAATTGAAGTGTCTGTTTGTAATGTTAAAATAACAGCTTTTTACTAAATGCATATGAATGTATATACAGTAGTTTTAACAAAAACACAACTTTTTTAATTTTTGTCCGTCTGTCTGTCGGTCTGTCTGTCTGTTTATTCCGGCTAATCTCCGAAATGGCTGGACCGATTTCGACGGGACTTTCACTGGCAGATAGCTGATGTTCTAAGGAGTAACATATACTACTTATATTTGAGAAAAAGAATTAGGGTTCTGAGCAATATAACTAAAACCCTAAATTACATGCGGGCGAAGTCGCGGGGAACAGCTAGTTAATTAATGTAAAGGGATTAGATTGTTTTTCTTTTTTAATTTAACGTGTTATGTGAGCTTTATAAGTCATGTCACGTCGTCATTCGAGTCAAGATGAAATGTTAAATGGGCATGTTAAAAAATGGTACTGTTCAACGCGTCGTTGCTGAGGCCCTACACACCAGCCGAAACGAGATATCAACCTTGTGGTCACGTTATCGTAGTACTGGGAATGTGTCGGAGTGGCACACGGGTAGATATCGTGTTACTACACAGAGACAAGATCTATTTCTCCAAATGACCGTTTGAATAGAACCCCATATCACAGCGATGCCACTACTACAAAGACTCCAGGAAGACCACCAGCTACTGGTAAGCGACCAAACCGTGCGAAGGAGGTTACATGAAGTTGGTCTTCATGTTCGAAGACCACTACGTGTTCCAGCATTGCGACGTAGCAATCGCGGTTGGCGGCTTTCGTGAGCTCGGGAGTATTTACCATGGAATGACAAACAATGGTCTTTCGTGCTGTTCATCGATGAGTCACAGTTTGGGTTTTACCCGGACTTACGATGAACACGCGTTTGGAAAACTCCAGGGAGAGTTAATCGTCTGCGGTACCCTCAGGAGGTCCACTCATACCAAGGCAGGACAATCGTGGTTTGGGCAGGAATTCGTCTTGGCGGACGAACCCAGCTCGTTTGGATCCAAGGCCACATGACTGCATAAAAATACCACGAGGATGTAGTAGAGCCTAGTATTGTCCCACGTAGAATTTAAATGGGCCAGGAGTTTCTACTCATCCACGATAATGCTCCTTCCCATACGGCGCGGCATGTAATGGCAGCTCTCCGAGACCACGATATTCAATTTTTGGATTGACCTGCACAGTCGCCCAACATAAATCCTATCGTGCATGCTGAGAAATATTACAACGAAAAGCTTTGAGAGATTAAAAAAAATATTTATTTTGATTATTTTTTTGATTTCCCGGTAAATTTCACGACGGAACAACAACTTTACGAACACTTGCAAAGAACGTGGGACCTCATACCGCAGCATGACATTGACAATTTAATTTTAAGTACGAACAATCGATGTCGATGTGTAATTAATGTAAATGGTGGCTACAATGATTATTCATAATTAGATTTTATAAGATTTTAATTTTAATTAATTGAATTAGAATTAGAATAAGTGATTTTTTATCATACAATTTTTTGTACGGCAATTTAAAAAGTAAATATTTATATTTAAAACAAAATAATTTATTTTTAATTTTTATTAAACACCTTAAAATTACAATACTTATTCACATAACATAATATTTTATTATATACAATATTAAAAACTATAATATTAAAAAAAAAAAACTAGTAACTTAATTATCATATAGTCCCACTCTCCGGGGTATCGTACCAAGAACGCTGGCTACATTTCCCCGCTGAATAGCTATACTTAGCCTTTGAGCGAGAAAGAACCAGCCCACTTATCACCAGCAGCAACGACCAGCCGCGGATGGAGTTCCTTTAGGAACTCCACCGCACGTGGACCCCACGGACCGATAGTCTCTATAGCAAATGGCACAAATATGTAGTCATCTCTCAGAGACTCATATTTGCGCCACTTACTCAGTTCAGATGCCTCTGATGCCGCCCTGGCTCTAAACGAGGTACCCCTGAGATGAGAGGCCGCCAGAGTATCTACGCAAGTCGCATCCCACACTGGGGCTTTACCTCTCTCCCTTAAAATAACCTATCATTCTTCCATTTACTATATCAGGAAATTCTTCATAGATATTTAGATATTTGATGAAATACAAAATATCCCTAAATTCTGTTGATGTATATATGTATATATATATTAGATAGTTGCCTCGCTTAGCGGGTGGGTTGGCATTTGCAGTTTTTTAAAATTTTAAATTGTTTTAAGGAATATGTTGTTGCGCATCTTCTGTTGCAGTTTCCCTTTGTCGCCTCTTACGACTTCATCGGAACTATTTGGTATACTGAATATTGTTATACAGCAACTACACGGGTAATATGCTACCGAATACAATAATATGCTAGTAGATATAGTTTTTTGGAACGCATTTCCTTATCGGATGATAACAATTTAGCGGATGGGATTAGGTAAGAAAAAGTGTGAGATTTTTCTAACACGACTCACGACCCCTTCTGACGTAGTGTAGATGGCCTTGGCGGCTATAAGGAAACGAGTTGGAATAATATCCATCTCCATCGTACTTTTTCTTACCATGAAATAAATATTATTTTAATTCAAATAACGCTTCATTTTAATAGACGCTAGTAATTCATTTATTTGTATTTGTTAATCAATAATATAATACGTATATCAATTATAATATACTACGAAAGGAACGTCGTTCCAACTGAGTGCTCTACGACACTCACGCGTGTTTTTTTATATCTTCTCGTACTGTTAGAGACAAAAGAAATGAAGCACGTAACTCATAATCACCAAAGTTTTAGGAAAAACAATTATAACAATGGTTATTAGTGATAATTATTTTTATCACAGCAACAACTCCCTCCACACAAATACAAGTGAAATTATATAACTTTCGTAATATATTGCACGAATTAATTTCATTAACATAATTATATTTCGCAAGGCACTCAAAGATTTATTTCGGAGGAATTATTAATCATGTAGTGGGTTGGTAATGCGCTAGCTAAGTAAAAGCTTCCCTGACCTCATTTACTCTTAGAACTATAGTAAAAGTCAACTAGGGAGGTTCGGTAGCTGGCGGTATAAAAAGTACGTATATGTTAAATCTAAATTTTGAAATCCGTGAACAGCGCCCAATTTGCGCGATATCTTTCGTTACGTTCCGTTCCGTTACAGCCTATTAAAGTCCACTGCTGAACATAGGCCTCCCACATAGATTGTCTCATAGGGGGGATATTTGCCGAGTTGGAAACTGCAGATTTTTTATTCGTTATCAGAAAGACGCTGCTGTCCATCTCCTGATCTGTTTCCCTATGTCGCCTCTTACGACAATCACGGAACGATATATGGTAGTGCATATTCTTACACCCCCACTACACGGTATAGTAGATCTTTCGTATTGTTTTTAAATTACGTGATACTTGGTATGTGGAAATCAATAATCAGCAGTAGACTTTTGAATCGAATTTATATATATATATATATATATATTTTAAATTGTATCTATTTTAATGTTATAATGTGTTATTTAGATAACGTTTATTTAAACATTTATAAAAATATAACATTGCTAAGAAGACGGTAATTTTTCACCACATACTGTGAGGAAAACATCGTGAAGGAACCGGCATGTGTGATAAATAAAAAAAAATATTTCGAAGACATGTGAAGTGCGCTAACTGGTATTGAGCGCGGCGGAAAATTTCTTTCCCTAAAACCCTCTCAGAAATGAGATTAGGCCTGTGCCCAGAAGTGAGACTTATACAGGCTGTAACTTTACTTTTTTATACAATGAGGGTAGCAAACAAGCACGCAGTCCATTTGATGGTAAGTGGATACTGAGGTCCGTAGACGTCTACATTAATACTCAATTAAGAATCAAAATACAGATGGGTTGTCACCCTTGAGGACTAGGATGGAATGGCTCATTTCCAATAAAAAAAGTCTCCTGTTCTCTACATTCACCATACAAAATACAGCAGCATTAAGCTGCTATTTTACACTGGTATTCTGTGAGAGCGTGGTCCTCACCCGGCCGAGCCGACCCATTCGTGCTACAACAATAAAATAGCTGCAGCATGGCTTTATCACGGCTTAAACTTAAACTTTAATTTTACAATTTTTTACTTTTTCACTGAGAACATGATAAACCAAATTTTAAAAGTTCTGTTAACAATTTTGATGGTTTCGACGAGGGTCAAACTTACTTCGAACTTTTTCACGTACTTAAATTAAACGTTGCTAAATGTTCATCTCGAGTGGCAGCCTCGTACCGGTAGGCGAAGTGTAGGGCGTCCCCCCACAAGATGGAGTGATGACCTGGTAAGACATGCAGGAAGTCGATGGATGCAGGTGGCTCGGGACCGTGCTTTGTGGCATTCCTTGGGGGAGGCCTATGTTCAGCAATGGACTTGTGAAGGGCTGTAATGATGATGATGATGATGAAATGTTCATGGAGTATTTTGTGCATTTGACTCATACCGATGCCCTTGTCCGAATCTGTTGATAAGTCACTCTTTTGTCAGTCTCTATCATATGCCGCACTACACTGATGTTATCTTCAGTCGTCGCCGTAGAAGATAGTCCCTTATGCAGATCATCGGTGAGATTAGTGCGACCACGTTTAAACTCATTAAACACTCAACATTTGACCCTGCCGCCCGTAGCCGGTGTGGGTATTGCATGCCGTAAGCGCATTCTACTAGCGCCTAAAAATCAAGATTCCAACGTTTTGTCGCATTAAATCGTATCTAGCAATCATATTATACATATAAATAATATAAAAAGCACGTTGTCAGAAATAAAAATGATTCTTGAACTTATTAATATTTTTATATCGATTAATTGCTATTTTTACATAAAAAGGGGTCTTAGTGGCTTATGGTGTGAAATTATCAAGTCCGCATGGCTTCGTAAACATAAAATTATCGTGTTTGCGAAGCCATGCGGACTTGATTTATGTCTGCTCTGACGTAACCGATATGTTTACCATACAATATGATCTAATTGTGTCCGTAGAGTCTGCTCCTTGTTACTTAAACTATTAAAAATATCCTTGGTGCTATCTAATATTTGTTTCCGAGAAATGTCTTTAATGTTATTTAGTATTAATTTTGTGTCTATGTATAAGCTAAAAATTAGTATTTTTTATAACGAAATTAATTAGACTTTTCTAGCGTTTCACATAGCTACCCCTTACTATATCCCCATTATGTAACGGTGTAATGATTTTATTTAAGCCACCACTATACGGCGAATGATTAATTTCGTATTGTCGTACCCTCCTTATTATTGAAATTTGCTATGCAAGAAACCTTATGAATTTATAAATTACAATAATTAGTAAGATTGCGATCAATCACTGGTAAATTTCCTTAGTGCATATCAACGTTACTGAGTTTAATTTTAAACTAGCAATCCGCCGCATGGTTGATTTCTGAATCTCGATAACAGCGCCACCTAGCGAGTCCAATTTTTAATCTAAACCATACTGGGAGCTACCCAAACGCACACAAAATATATTAGCCGTTTTTTAGTTAAGAGCTTTAGTTAAAAAAAGGGACAGCAATTAATTTTACATATAGAGATATAATATTGAACGGATACGGCACACTACGTGTTTAACTAATTCGTAGTATCGTTTAAAAATATTACATATATTCAAAACAAATACATAACTAATACAGATTCTATGCGAACGAAGTCGCGGGCATAGCTAGTGTAATAATAGAATAGAATTTTCTCATACCTTACTCTTTATTTGGCAGGTAAAGAATTTAGTCATGTCGACATAATATGATGGATCAGTCCATCCATCACTGTCAGATAATTTAAGCCATCTGCCCTAAAAGCAAGACGATAATATTAGCACTAAAAGTACTCATTAAATAGCACTTACATGAAATATTATTTGACTTTAACTAGCTGACGCTATATCTGGAAATTGGTGAAAAACTCGTTATGACAAAATTGTTTTAGATTAACTTTTTTAATTTAAATGCTTGATTAGCGCTTACATAATCGCTTTTTATAACACCGTAAAACGATTATCAGATTCGTTAATTATTATCCAATAAGAGTACTGCAAAGCCCATTTCCGGGTTTCATATCTACCGCCTATTATATCTTTAGCATGCACAATTTGTGTTAATGAGGTTCGCATTAGTTCAGAAGACAAGAAACCAACTGAATCACTTCTATCTTGCGCCACCGCAACTGTCTTTGTGTAATTTAGATATTAAACTATACAAAATTATCGTAAAGTGTATAGACATTCACAATAAGGATATATTTCGCGATTATCTGTGAAGTTTATATGTGTGAAGAAAGCCGGCGTCCAATCATCGTAGCTGCAGCCCTTGAGACACGAGTCAGATTAGCAGAAGTCCTGGAGTGCACATGCACCCCTTCACCTGTAGCCTGAATTTAGGGCCATTTGCAGTATCACGAAATAGTAAATTCGCACCGTACCTTACAGACCATTAATTTACACATAATCACCCTTTTAATAACTCTGAACCAGCAATTGGTCATTTAAACCAACATTGTTTGGCCCTTCGCCAGACAAACCATTTCTTTTGGTCACTTTGATAATACATATTAATTAATTAAAAAAATAACACATAATTTTAACCAATGTAATGCATAAGTATTTTATCTCAGTCGTACGTGTTTGATAATGTGATAAATATAACATTTTGTGATATTACTTTCTAAGGTTTAACATTTTGTGTATGCCTAGTGAACAGCGAATGCAGTAACCGTAAATATAATCCACATTTTACTATAACAGCAAGTTGAAATAAAACATCGTGTATTGGAAAATACTCCTGTCTACACAGAAAACTAAATAGAATTTACATTTCCTGCAAAATATCTGGAGGCAACCAGATAAAAGCTTTTTATAATGTTAAGCAGCGAACGAATATCGAAAACAGTGACATTTACGTTACATAACATAGATAAACACTCACGCCTGTTACCCATAGGGATAGGCACTACGGACTTCCATTTGGCACGATCCTGACACACCTCTTTCGCCTCCTCCACATTCATATACCTACGCATACATGCTCTTCTGTTAAGGGTATTCTTAATTTAACCCATTTTCAATATATCGCCAATTCGGTAGAGAAACTATAGCCTAGGGCGTTTCCTCCTGACTCTGTCGTTCACTTCTGCAACACAAATTTGCTTTGTCACTCTTTTCTTATTCATTCTGCCTAGATGATCAGACCACCGAAGCATTCCTTTCTTAATCCTGGTTACAACATCATCTTGCAAAACACACTAATCTCTTTTCACACAATTTCTCGCCCTATCATTTAGATTCAGTCCTAATATACTCCTTAATGACTGTATTTCTACTGCATTTATTCTACTCTCGTGCGTCTTTCACACCCAACTTTCACTACCATACATTAAAGTAGGGACTAACACAGCACTGTGAATTGCCATATGTGAATTTTTTGAAACGGTCTAACTTTCCACAATAGAGCGTAGAGCCCCGTTTACTCTATTTTCTGCGTTCACTCGTCGTTCTATATCCTTATCATATCTACCAACCCTGATAAATACACATCCCAAATACAACAAACTCGTGCGACGTTAGATTTCTGTAAAAAAGAGTAATACTAGAGTTCTCAAATAAAGCTAGCCATTATTTTCCATAAGAAGGCGTTTAATAAGGCGTTATATTCCAAAGAAAACCACAAAAAAATTGTTCTTTACTTGATAAATCAAAACCATCGCGAACGACATTGCAGCGTATTCTGGTTGCAGCTTGACTTGACCAAGGAAGGACAATGTTCAGAAATAATACCGGCGCAAAATAGCTGCTATCTTTTGTATGGTGAGTGACGAATATCTACTAATTGAATGAGATGGAGGTGACAGGTGTGCTCTTTTATCGTTTTTCCTTCTTTAAAAAAACTAGCTAAATCTCCACGGCTATCAATTCCACTGTGAATGTGATGTGAAATGTGAGAGTTGGTGTCCATCACACTACTGATTTTCCAAGTTGATTGTCGGCACCTCGAAGTGCTGAAGTCAGAAGGACGATGACCATCCGAGCACATAACCTGACCATAACTGCATGGAGGTGTAAGAGAGTGACATTATATCCCCCAAAACTTTTCTCCGAAGCTTTGTAAGGCGTTTTCAAGCAATTAGTCGGGTATCAATATCAATGGCGGGTACATAACTTACCATTGATTTACCGAAGACATTATGTGAAAATCGCTGAAGTATCTTATCATAATGTTTAATGGCTTCAATAGAGTCTACCCGCAGATAGATATCAAGATGAGCATGGACAAAACAAAGGTCATGTGTAACGTCCTTGTCACACCTCTGCCAATATTTGTTGGGAGCACTGCGCTCGAAGTTGTTGACAAGTATGTTTACTCACGACAAATTTCCCGATGAGGTAAGTTAAAATCTACGGAAAGGTCAATTGTCGCATTCAACTCGGCTAGGTAGTGTTCGAGAGATAATGACACATCTTGTTAGGCATACTTCAAAACTTGAAAACAAGTGTACAACCAGTGCATGTTTGTTTTAAGTTGGTGATAAATATGGAGCTATGAAGCGGGTTATGTTCGGAGCTTATCCGCCTGATAGACTTTGAAATGAGGATATCTGTGGTAGATCCGGAATAACTGAAGTGGCAATGGGCCAGATATATAGCTCGAAGAACCGACAACCAATTTATATGAAAGGTTTTTTCTTTAAGGATAAGGGTAACAAGTTAGCACACACCCCACCTGATGGTAAGTGGTTCCTGTAGCCCATAGACGTCTACATCTATCCTAGACTATGAATCAAAATGTAGATGTGTTGTCACCCGTGAGAACTAAGATGGAATTTCCTCGTTTCTAGTAAAAAGGGTAAGGTTAAATACTGTGGTAAGCAGGTAATCTTTCTTAAAAAGCTTTCTTAAACCTTTTTCATATTTTACACATTTTTAGACCGCTTAACAAAAGAACGAATTATTGGCTCTCTCCACTTCGAAATTTCCAACACGATTCTTCAAATGTGAAACGTATGTAGCGACTGTATTTCAATGTGGTTTGGCATTTATCCAAGGAACAGATTTATCAACAATAACAAAGGCGTGAGAAGTTAAATATTTATTGCTCTAACTCTAACATTTAATTACATTTTCGATTCTATAGGGAATGTGATTATTTTTACGATATTTACATTGACGAGGAAATAGTTATGTTGTATTTTAAAATAAATAGTTCAAAGACAGTACGTTATTAAGTAAAATATTTTTTTTTTTAAATCTCAACACCTTACTTTTTTGGGGAATGCTTGCTTGACAAACTCTTCAGGGCTCTTGTGTCAGCAGCTAGATTTTCTCATCACGGTTATTTAAACAATGTCATCTAAAAAGCTCTTGTCTCTATAAATGTTCCCTCAGTTTGAGTGATATGTGGCATATTTAGAGAAGATGGCAAGAGACCCGACGGTATGACTTTTGTTCCTTAAAGTCAAGCCATAGTGTGGCGCAATCGAAGTCATTAGTCAATGTGCATTTTTTTTGTCAGGATTAAACTTTTGTGTCCTAAGTTTTTAAAGCAAATGGTGTGCTACGTTATATTGTTGTTTTTTTGTATGTGGTTGATATTGGTTGCGTAGACACTTTGGTACTCTCTCTTAGACCTATTTTATAGCCAGGGCGGCCTCGGTGGTAGCTTAACGGTGTAAGTAGCGTAAATATGAGTCTTTAAGAGATGACTACATAAGTATTTGTGCCATTTGCTCTAAATACTATTGATCCCTGGGGTCAGCGAAGTTCCTAAAAGAACTGTATCCATGGTAGGTCATCGCTGCTGGTGCTAAAAGGGCTGATTATTTTCTTGCTTAAAGGTTAAGTATAACAATTCAGCGAGGAAACGCAGCCAGAGTTCTTGGCACAAGTACGATTGTGCGATAATTTAAGTTCCTTATTGCAGATTTTTTAACCGACTTAAAAAAGGAGGAGGTACGCAATTCAACTGTTTTTTATGTGTGTTACCTCGGAACGTTTTTCTAGGTGAACCGATTTCGATTATGATTTTTTTTATTTGAAAGAATGTGTTTCTCATGTGGTCTCATATAAATTTGATCAAGATCTGCCCAGTAGTTTTTGAGTTATCCTTAATAATGCGTATTTAATTGACTTCAATTACATTGATGATGTTCTCATTTTATTATTATTGAAGTCGGTGGTACAAATTTTTTGATTCTACCACTTGTTTATTATTACAGACTATTAATATTGTATATAATATTCGAATTATTTGTTAAAACATATTAAATATTTAATATTATTATTAAAACTACTGTATCTCTATAACTTAAGATAGTATAAAAATAAAATTTAAAGTTACACTGTGAATTTTACGTGGTAGAGCGATGCTGCAGTTATGGTATAGATGTAGCACGAATGGGTCGGCTCGACCGAGAAAGGGCCCCGCTCTCACAGAATACCTGCGTAAAATAGCAGTTTAACGCTGCTGTGTCTCTTATGGTGAGTGTATAGAACCGGTCTGAACTGGAGACCTGATTTAATGGAAACGAGGCATTTGATCTTAGTCCTCACGGGTGACAACGCATCTGCATTTTGATTCGTCATCGAGAAGAGATGTATATGTGTATGGGCTACAGCAACCACTTACCATCAGGTGGACTGATGATAAGAATGGAACAAAATGATTTAAGTTCTTAATGTGTTTATTTAACAACATTACTACAAGGCATTAACTACATATAAAAACTTCGTCATATTATAATATACTTATGTGTTTAGTGCAATTGAGGTATATTGTTATTATGCCTTTTAACATATGTGCCTATTTCTGGCAAATAAATGCATTTTCTTTTCTTTTCTTTTTCATTTATACTTATAGCTACTATTATTGTTATTATTGTTAAACAAATCCTTAGAATATAGACACACTAATCGTTAATATAATGCCATGTATTTTGGAACGAAGATCCTTATCGGACGGTACGAATTTGGCGGATGGGGGCTAGGTAATATAGTATACCTATATATTTAAATCTCTTTGGGGCAAGTCAAGAAAAAGTGTAAAATATTTCCGTCACGACCCCTTCTGACGTATCGTAGACGACCTTGCCGGCTATAAAAAATCGAGATGGAATAATATCCATCTCCCTCACACTTAATCACACTTTATTTTAAATGACGCTTCATTTTAATAGACGCTAATAATTCATTTATTTTAATTTGTTAGTCAATAATATAATATGGTTATCAATAATAATATAATACGAAAGGAACTTCGTTCCTACCGAGTGTTGCACGACACACACATGTTTATTATTCTTTTTTTATATCTGTATTATTTTTATTTTATTATATTTATTTCTCAAGTATTCACCCATCAACCTTTTGGTTGACTTTAAAAAGAACACATTAATATATTAATTAAATACATACAACATTTTTGCATTCAAGAAGTATTTATATAATGTTATAGAGAGTAACAATAATCTTATATATGAACATTTATTAAATTTGTTTTATTAATTTGTTCGTATTTTATACACCGCCATACCGTTTACCTGATCGTCGTAAAACTTTCTCAACTCATTGCTTGCACTTGCGTATGGGCTTAGTCAGTGGCGTAGCTATGTAACAAAGGGCCCCAGGGCAATAATGAAATTGGGGCCCTATTTAAACTAAACTAAATACTTCAAAGGTGAAAACCTACTTCATCATCAACTCCTTGTCGCCTCTGCAGGGCATAAAAGAGAGTGGTGGCGCTGTCGTCGCGTCACAAGCAAAATATATCGAAGCCTAAATTGCGCTAACAAAATTCTGAAGTTATAGCTGTATATATAGAATAGCTCCGAACTACCACTTGGAGCATTGGCCGCTCTCCGGGCAGAACACCTTGCCCGGCGGGAGATCTCCCCTTTTCCTTCCACGCGCCACAGTGGTGACCCCAACGTGATATGAACACGCAACCAACAACCTTCGGAAACTACGACTTCAAAACCTTCGTCATCGTCCTCAAGTACCCCATTCATTCGCTCCCGTGCAGATATTGTCTGCAGTCTTCACATTCTGCAAGCCATTTAGCTTTACAAAGGTTCATCGCAGCACTAAAATAATAATGCTTCCTGTTCCTTCAAGCTAACTCTGTGCGTTACAGTGTTCGGCATGGCTCTGAGCCTTACTGCTCGCCTCTCCTTTACGGCACTCTCGCAGATTACTTGTCGCCTTCTCGACTCAGCGCAGACTACAAGGCAATTCCCTGGCACTTGTAAATTCGTCGACATCTAGACTGCACTGTCGACCTCCAGTCTGAGCAGAGGGGTGATGTGGTGGCGCTGTCGTCGCGCCACAAGCGAAACACATCGAAGCCTAAATCGCGCTAACAAAGTTCTGAAGTTATAGCAGTACATATAGAATAGCTCCGAACTACCACTCGGAGCGTTGGCCGCTCCCCGGGCAGAACATCTTGCCCGGCGGGAGATCTCCCCTTTTCCTTCCACGCGCCACAAGAGCAAAGCTACTTAATACTAACTATTACGTGTAACACATAAACAATGACGAAGTAGATTACAGTTAATAATATACGCAGACAACATAACAGTGGAAGAGCCACACGGCAGCTTTTGCTGTCGCACGGGTGAGTCAGACTAGATGGAGTGATGACCTGGTAAGACGAAATGAAGAGCTGTAATAAATGAATGTAATGAACAGGTGGACCGGCTCGAACCGAGGAGACACACGACCTTACAGATTACCAGCGTGGAGTAGAAGTTTATTTCGCCTGTTAAGCGTAGGTGGTCGGAGGCCTAACACCTCTCCTCCTTAACATGGTAGTGTAATTAAATGAGAAACCATCCCAGGAGGGTACCAGCACCCCTGGTATTGGAGAATCCCTGGCTGAACATCCACGCCCAAGCTACCTCACTTTTCCTTAGCTCGGGTGCTCATGCTGCTTCGCGTATCCTGGGAGGTAGGGCGGTCGGGGCCAAATTCCGTTCAAAACTAATACTGCTCGTGGCAAGTAGAGCAATAAGACAAAGGTGACCCCTGCTACGCTATCCGCGAATTTCTGCAATTTCTGTTAACGAAGTCCACTAGGCACCATCTGAAGACGGCGAAACCGACCTTGCTCTTTCTAACCAAGACGCAGGTGTCCTCTCCGGTCGATACTGTTCTCCTATCCGGGGTACAAATTACAAAATCTTTGTACCTCGGGCTGGAGTTTGCGTATACGTCAGAGAGGACATTTCGGCAGTCTTGAAGGTTAGCAATTACTATCTTCGCGTCTACGCGCTAGCGCTAGCTATATGGCCAGACACAAATGATTACTTCACCTACGCGGATTCTAGTTGTGGAGTATCATGCACTTTCCTTGTACGACCTTCTGCTGACCTCTCATCCGGACGGATATCAGGTCTCCATCGACGCCCCTCTTGGCTCACTGGACCATTGTCTGATCCGGGCTATGGTGCCACTAACACTCCCATCGCGGTTGCGTTTTGCAGATCGCCGCCGTTTTAGACAATATTGTTAACCGATTGGGATAGGATGCGGTCTTTTTTCGCATCTTTCCCTTGACGACAGGGGTATGCTTCTTTCCGGATGATCCCAACGTGATTCTGTCACTGATGTGGTACTTCAAGGAGTAGAACTATTTAATCTGTGGTACCTGGTTTGGTCGCTCCTGTAAAATTGCATCGCACTATGATAAGAGTGCTTCACCTGATAAAAAGAAGTATAATTTCACCTTCAGCTCGGTACCATACGGCTTACACAGCGCTCGGTGCATAACACTACTCTTCCTAGACGTCAAGTCGAGTGGGCCTGATGGAGTTCTTCCTATTGTGCTGAAGACGTGTGCTCCCTAGTTGGCCCCGGTCGTAATGTGTCTTTTCTAAAACTCCTTCTCCCTAGGCGTAGCCCTGAACTCAAATAAGACAGCTTAGTGCACCAGATCCCTAAAAATAATCGAAAATCGACCGCTTAGACCTTTTCAAAATAATGAACACCATTGTGAACTGCCTGCTCATGAGGTTGAGGATCATCAACTGAAAAGTGACCACCAGTACGGTTTCCATCAGGGTTGCTCAGATAGTGATCTTCTGACTTACTTGACTCATAAATCGGCGGAGCCAGAGAAGGAGATCCTGGCCTTTAGTTTGAACATAGCAAAGGCCTTCGATCGGGTTTGGTACAAAGCACTTCTTTCAAAGCTCCCTTCCTATGGGCTTCCCGAGAATTTGTGCAACTGGATCAGCAGTTCTCTTGCAGATTGGAGTAACAAAGTCTTAGTAGAAGATGCATGCTCTATTTACAAGCCTATTTTTCCTGGTGTTCCACAAGGCTACGTGCTATCATCTACGCTGTTTCTTTTGCTTATCAATAATATGTTGCAAACCAGTAACGTGCACTGGTGATGCTTTATACTCGTACACCGGCTGTATAATATAGGCATATTTCTCGGGAAAACGTCGCCAAGTACCGGAACAAACTTGTGTCTGAAGTCGAGTTTTTGCAGGATAAGGTCTCGAATTGGGGGACTAAACCTAATTAAGTTCTATGCCCAGAAGACACAAGTTTGCGCGTTTAGCACTAAAAGTACCACTTTGTCGTAACTCCTCAATTTCAGGGCACTCGCTTTGTTACCTCAGCCAGTTTCGGAATATTCGCCGTTGAGATATCTAATAACGTGCAGTTTCGTAATCACTTGGAAGAGAAGGTTGAATTGGCCTCTAAAAAGCTCGGCATGCTCAGCAGAGTGGGACAGTATTTTATGCAACAAAATTTCATCAACGCATTTCACAAACCCACATCATCGGAATTTTTACGGTCCACTTCTGTCGGACCGATACGACATAGGGAGCTTCAAGAAACGAGCTTACTCCTTTTTAAAAAGTCGGCCTGCGATTCCTCTGGTGTTGTATTTGTTAAAAAACGATGGTCGAATCTTGCCTTCAGTTGAGCATCATGCTCGTTTGTCCCACACTTCTATATAAAAAAGACAATGAAACGAATTAGACGATTATCTTTAACAATTTTATATTTATGTTTTGGAAGTGGCAGTAATTTTTGTGATTTCAGTGCGAGCCGATCGCGGTCAGGGCTCAAAATGTTAAAACTCGAAAATTATTTATAATAATAATAATAATAGTTTCTACCCACTATATATAAGACACTGACATCCATTTTGAGTACGCGAATCATTCGTCACCTGGATTTAAACCAGGTGCTGTCGCGTGCTCAGAATGGATGCCGGGGTGGTGGTCGTGGAACTAAGGAACCGCTCCTCCTTGACGCGGTCATTGGCAAAGTGGTTAAACGCAACCGTCGGAACTTCTCCGCCGCCTGGATAGACTACAAAAAGGCATTCGACTCGGTGCCCCAGACATGGCTAAAGAGGGTCCTCGAGCGGTACAAGGTTGATTGTACAGTTAGAGACTTCCTCGGGCAGTGTATGGGGCAGTGGATTACAATCATTTGTCATCTAGGCGAGCGGATGACGGATGCGGAAAGCCGCATAAGGATAAAAGGGGTATCTTCCAGGGCGATTGTTTGAGTCCAATCTGGTTTTGCCTCTCTCTGAACTCTCTCAGTACCTTACTGGAGGACTCCGGGAGGGGATTTCAGCTTCGGAAAGGAGGGACAAAAGTGACCCACCTTTTCTATATGGATGATCTCAAGTTATTCGCCTCCATCATCTCATCTTATGGAGCTGCTAAACATCACTTGTGATTTTAGTAGTTCTATTAGAATGGAGCTGGGGACGGATAAGTGTGCGGTCCTCCATGTTGAAAGGGTAAGGGTTGCTAACTCTGAGGGCATAGACTTATCTATGCCCATCAACATAAGGACCCTTTCCGAGGCTGAAACATACCGATACCTGGGTATGTCACAGAACATCGGTGTAGATGAGGCGGGTATGAAACAGTCAGTTTGCGATGTGTTTTATGCACGCTTGACCAAAGTGCTTAACAGCCTTTTGTCCGGTGTGAATAAGACGCACGCAAATAACGGTTGGATCATGCCTGTTCTCATGTATACCTTTGGCATACTCAGTCCGAACTGAACGCTCTGGACAGAAAAGTCCGCACTATTATGACGTCCCACAGGATGCATCATCCAAGATCGTCAGTAATGAGGCTGTATTTGCCGCGGAAGCATGGTGGGCGCGGCTTTTTAAGCGCGCTTACCATGCATAATCGCGAAGTGTGCAGCCTCCGAAATTACTTTTTGACGAGAGCGGATAATCCATACTATAGGGACGTTATTTCTTGTGACAAAGGACTTACCCCTCTATCCTTAGCCAACGAGCAATGGCAAGACCCGGCAGTACAGAGCATTTCCGACCGGGAGACCCTATGGAAGGAGAAGGAGCTCCACGGGAGGTTCTACAAGGCTCTACATGAGCCTTTCGTAGACACAGTCGCCTCCCTCTACTGGCTACGTTTCGGTGACCTCTTTGGGGAAGCCGAGGGTTTTGTCTGTGTAATACAGGATCAGGTTATTAAGACCAACAATTATCGGAGATACATCCTAAAGGACGGCACCGTCGACATCTGGCGAGCTTGTCGCCATACCGATGAGTCACTTAGGCATGTCATCTCCGGCTGTTCGGCGCTTTCTAACTCTGAGTATTTGCACAGGCACAACTTAGTAGCCAGGATTCTACACCAGGAGCTCGCTCTGAAATACGGTCTCGTGGATCGGAAACTGCCGTATTATAAGTACTTGCCGGAAGCCGTGCTCGAAAATGACCGAGCAGGCGCTACTGGGACTGGGCTATCATCACAGACAGGACTATTCTTGCAAATAAGCCTGATATTGTGCTGATGGACCGGGCACAGTCAAGGATATTTTTGGTCGGCATTACCATTCCTTATGACGAGAACCTTGTGAAAGCCGAAACAGATAAGCTGACAAAATATCTGGACCTGGCTCACGAGGTGACCGACATGTGGGGTGGTCTGCCGGCCGAAATTATTCCTGTGGTCGTTTTTGCGAACGGGTTAATCCCAGTTTGCCTCTCGGGTCAACTGAGGCGACTGGGACTCCGTGATGGACCGCTCCATGCTCAAATGCAGAAGGCGGTGCTCGATACCGCCCGCATCGTCCGCCGGTTTCTTTCCCTTTGCCCCTACCCTCGGCCGTTTGGTGTCCCCTGCCGAGGGCTTCCATCTGGTTGGGTTTTTATATATTTATGTATTTTTTATGTATTTATTTTATTTTATTGATATATATGTACGTTTAACATGGTTATTTACAATTATATATTTATATTGCCCAACCAGATGAGAAAACTTTATAGATACCACATAATATTAAAAATAATAAACCATTTATTCTCTCTTCACAAATAGTACTTTTAGATTAACAATTTGCCATAATTAGGTTTTAGCTTTGTGAGAGACTGGTGCCTGAAGTAGGTTTTTGTAAAAAATCTTGTGTTACAGGTCACCAGAGCCCCAACCCGCGGACAGAATTAGTGGCATAATTAAAACCAATAAAAACAATAGATATAAAAAGAATGTATAAAATATTGCAGAAATTATAAGTTTTTTTAAGTTGGTGTGAAGTGTCAATAAGTGTGTGAGTGCAAATGTATGAAAGAAGCGATTTTTGGGAGGATAAATGTGTACATATGTGTATGTGTGTTGCGAATATGGAGTTAACGGCTAGGAGTAGATTTATCTTGAATTTAGGATTATTTAAGTACAGTAAAAAGGTGCTCTGTTTTTTCATAATCTAGATTTTTTAAATAGTTTTTTAATGTTATTTTACAGTGAAATTTGATTTTAGGATATGTATTAAGGATGCTATTTAATTTGTTGTATAGATTTTGTCCAAGAAATCAAACGAACTTATGTGAGAAAGATGTTTTAAATTGAAGTGTGTGACATACCTTATCTTTTCGGAGCTTATCATTAAGTAGCTTCTCATCATACTGCAGCTGTGAGTGTGTTTTGAGCACAGTATGCAAAATGAAAGTTTGCCTAACAGTAAGAACATCCCATTCCTTATAAAGGTCTACAGTAGGAAAGCGGAAGGGAAGATCAGCACTTACCTTAAGTATGGCACGCTGTGCTCTCTCTACTTCGATTAGATGAGTTTTCGCATAATACGTAGTAAACCATCTTAATTTAAATTTCGGTCAGCAGATTGTCTTAGGATTTTGAAAATAAAGATCAATTTTCGGAGTCTGGTTATAAGGGTCTCTATGTGTGGTTTAATGTTGATCAATTATCCAAGATATTTAATATTCTCTTCTCTTTCAAGGCTGGGACATGAACACATGGTTTTGAGATCACATGCATGGGCAGAAATAGTAAAAGAGTTCGGTGGGAGTAGATTGCTTTTATAGGCAAAGGTTATATATTTAGTTTTAGACATGTTGAGTGTTAGAACATTATTTTGTAGCCAGCTCCTGACTTTATTGAAACCTGCTTGTGCGACACGAAATACTTCTTCCCAGCTATCTCCACTGAAGGACAAGGCGGTATCGTGAGCAAATGAAAAAGTTTTTCCTTTATGAAGGGGAAGTTGGCAATGGTCATTGATGTACACTAAGAAGAGTGTAGGACCGATTATGCTGCCTTGTGGAATACCAAATTTGACAGCTACCTCATCACTTAGTAAGTTTTCTATTCTGACCAGTTGTTTTCTACCAGTGAGATAGTCTTCCATTAATTTAAATGAAATACCTTTTATACCGAGTCTTTCTAATTTTTTTTAATAGGTGCGGAATTGAGACTGTGTCGAACACGTTCGCCAGGTCCAGAAACACCGTTAAATCTAACTAACACCTTTATACAACTAGGATAATACATAATTTTTCAAACGTCGTCTTGGGGGCTGAGGCGCCCTTTTAGCTTGGAGGCCCCGGGCACTGCCGCGCCTAGCCTCTGGGTAGTTAAGCCACTGGGCTTAGTACAGTTAACAATTAGGTGGCGTGCGTATCGCACCGACCAATTTATTTGAAAGTTTTATACCATTCAACTTCAATTAAGGTATTATCATTGCTAATTAAATAATCTAACTCTTTTTGAGGCATTTCCTCAATTATTTCTTCTACGGCTGCAACACGCTGGGTACCACTTAGTCAAAAATAAATATATCAGCTAATGTTCACTTATTTTAGAAAACATATTTTTTGAGTAAAATACTTTATTGTTCAATTACAATATTATTCTCAAATGCAAAATATGTACTTGGACTGGTGACAGGCAGCACTGTCAGTGCTAATACTTTCGGTGATTGCTAATTCATTTGACAAGTGAGATAAATGAAACTTGACAAATTCCCTCCTGTATTATGGGATAACCGCATTTCCAGCAGTTGAATTTATATGGAATGATTAATGTGATAAATTAAATGTACATGTTGGGTTGCTTTATCGAAAAAACACTTTATTATTCCTACTTTTTATACTCTCGCCGTAGAGTACATAAAATGCGTGAAAAAACTGTCTGAAAAACAAAATTCTGAAAGCTTAAATTTGTTTCATTTTTTTAGTTACTGAACAGCTATAGTTCGTAATAGCAGCTACTCCCACATGCACGTCGTATAATATAATAAAACGGATTGTCACGAAGAACGTAACTTTTTTTTAAATATAGGAATTGATCATAAATATTTATAAAGTAATAAATTTAAACAAAATAAAAACCGGTAAAGAGAGTTTAAGGCTGGTAGCTCAAGATCGTGTTTGAGGCATACTTTGGGGGATGCCTTTGTTCAGAAGTGGCCTTGTAAAGATCTATATTGAATATGTAGGTTCAATTGTGAGTGTAAAATAAATACATTATAATGTTACTGTATATTATATTATTATCTACTACCATTATAATTTTATATAATTTTTTTAAACCTAATAGTGCCATAAAAATTACTTTTAATTTATCTTTTTATATTTTTGCGCGAAAACACTATGTGCCATGCTGTTCAGCTCGTGACGTCACTGCTTTAGTAAATGAAACAATTTTATAAAAGATCTTTCGGGATGTTTTATAATGAGTTATCATCTTTATCATTGGTGTATTGTGTCTGAATGCAACAATATGAGCATAAGAACGCCGGGCAAGTCATGGATTCAAGAGCCAACGGCAAGAAGAGACCCAAAGACATTATCTACAAAAACTAGACTTTTCTTCTGTGAGGACCACTTTGATGTAAGTATGACTTATCGTTTATACATAACAAAATGTTATGTTCATCGATATTATTAACAAGCCAGTAAGTTGTGAAGAGATAAATAAATAAATTGAATGAATGGAATAAATTGAATATACATAACAAAACATCATAAAGTGATTAGGTACTGCAAGTCAAATTTTGTAAACGTGTAAATATTCTTAGATTATAGCTAATGATTGTAATCATAGATAAACACAACTATTTATTATCAAAAGACGCTCTGACCTGGTATTGTTTTATTGTGTAAACTAAAGTTGTTAAAAGGTATTTACATTGATGTTTTAGAGCGGAATGTTTTAGGTCAGGGATCAATTGGACAGAACAAAAAACGGGATCGCTTGCAAAAAATTTTGCCACCATCAATGTATTTATTCTTAGTATATTAGTAGTCTTTGCTTTTACGAATCCGTCTTGGATGATGCCATTTCAATAAAATACGGAATAAAAGTCAGCAACAGTGATGATGACTTGAAACATTTTGAAATAACACAACACATTAGCTTATTTACTTTATCAGTGACGTCACGACTAAATCTAATATGGCTGAAGCGTTTTGAAGATTTAAAAAAATCTTAAAATTGACTTGTGAAATGTATAATTCATTTTTATGAATAGAAATCTTTCTCGTTAACTTTTTACAAAACCTATCATAAATATTTATTTTTGATTTTTTTTTACATTGTGTATAATACCCTATTATAGTTTTAGGATCGGCTGAAACAAAAAAAAAACGCTCCCACAGAATACCGACGTTAAATGGCAGCAAAATGCTATAGTATTTTGATTTTCAATTGAGTCTAAAAATAGATTTGAACCTCAACATACAGTTACCATCAAAGTTCCATGGTTAATTTTAAAACTAGCCATCCCCCTTTATCACTGTCTTTAAAGCGAAGCAATGCAAAATAATGTCTCTTTTTGTGTTTGCTGCAGCACTAAACTATCACATCATGGTGATTGGGTGGGTTCCATCCAGTGCACATGCCCTAGCCAACGGGAACTGTGAAGCTTGCTCAAGGCTTTAGTTATCTTAAAAACTTTTTTCATATATTTTGAAGCGGCGGTAGTAAAATGCATTTGGATATGAATTGCGAAACTTAAAAGTCGTGTATTCGACATCGGCTACTGTAGTGAACTACTTTTAGCGCAAGCATTCACAGCTTAATGTAAGTGGTGAATAGTTATACTCATATTAGTTATGTTAATGGCGTTACTGATATTATTTCTAGTACTATAATTTTTTTATAATTATTTTATAGCAATGACAAACGAGCACGTAGTTCTTGGAAGCTGTGGTCTATAAACATCTACATCTATCTTCGATTAAGAATCAAAATACAGATGCGCTGCCACGCCTGATAACTAAGATAATTTTTTTTTTATAGGAGAAGGGGCAAACCAGCATGCGGCTTACCTGATGGTAAGTGACTACCGCCGCCCATGAACAACTGCATCACCAGGGGAACCAGGGGAATTGCAGATGCGTTGCCGGAATGCCCCAGTAAAAGAGATGCTATTTTACGCTGGTAATCTGTGAGAACGTGTTCCTTTCCTGGTCGAGCCGACCCATTCGTGCTACAACCATAATGTATGTAGCTACAGTATGGCTCTACCAAGTTCAAGAATAGAACTCTAAAACGTCCTAATTTTTTAAGCTTTTCAAAACAGAGTCATAAATCATCGAACCATTTAGTACTTTTGTACTTTTGTGTACTTTTAAGTTTCTATGCCAACAAATTAGAAATTATTGCAATAAAATTGGACATTGACGTGTTCGAACCCAAACGGGCCTAGTTCATTGAATAACATAGATATTTGACCGTAAACATGACCTGACATTTGGCATTTAAATAAGATCATTAAAATTTAACCATTGGCTTGCTCGCAAACAATGGACATTACCATAAAGGAGCAAAGGACATTGCTCTGCGCCCATACATTGTTCGCCCTGGAACTAAGAGCATCGGAAAATTATGTATTTTATTGTTGATCATTAGTAAATTACTATTTGATCTTATTTTTATAGCGGACTAGCTGCATAATAGATATATTTCAAAAAAAGTATCAGATTTTGAGGTTATAATCGAATCACGAATGTTACGGTTTTTCATAGATCTGAGTGATTTTTAACAAACTGAAAAAATATGTCCTAAAACATTTTACTAGTTTTAGTACCTATCTACATAATTAAGTATGCAATTTTTATTCTAAAGCCTAAGTGTATGTAGGTGCAACGTATAAATGCATAGAATCTAGTTAACAAACCTGCTTTCTGAGCATTGGTTTTGAAATGAGAGATAATGTCATTAGCATATACGGTAGGGTAAGATACCTAGTACCTAAATTTATAAGGATTTAGACTGCCAGTCACGCCGCTAGACATGCCGTCGAACAGCGAGCGTATCAACCACGGTTTCAACCAAGTATTAACAGCGCGCGTGTGAACAGCGTAAAAATTATCGACTACTAATAGTCATCTAGTGTATTTGCAAGCTTGTGCGTATGGACGGTGCTGTTCAAATGCGTGACTATGAAACCAGCCTTACCGAGTTAGTACCTAATTGGTAGTATAAGTTGTTTTTATACCTACATTAACTTATTATGTTTGAATTAGAAATAAAACACAGATTAACTTCATATTTATTGTTCATCTTCTAAATTGGAAATTAGAATATTGTTTAAAAACTGTGCAGGGATGTCGATATTATTTTGATGTCTCGTAAAGCTCAAGTACCAAATAATGGTCATAACATGGGCGCAGCAACCGATGGTTCTGCGTACAACGATGCAATTACATCAATATTGCACGATTGCTTCTCTGTTCATCTTTCAACAATATTGCATAATATATATTAATATATATATATATATATATATATATATATATATATATATATATATATATATATATATATATATATATATATATATATATATATATATATAATTATATATATTATACCACCAGCAGAGCCGCAATTTACACAAAATACACTTTCCATTGCGTATGCGTAAGTCCGTTTATGAATGCTAGGTTATTGTTTGAGCGGTACACAGTTCCAAAAACCACAGCAAGGTAAGTTGTTCTTGAAAGTAATCTGAGTCCCTTAAATAGCCAAGTTGTAATGTTCAATATTTAGTCCCGAAAGTCACCACAGCACCGATACAAATACAAAGACAACTTCTTCTTCTTCTTTCTTAGTTTTATGTATGGAGTGTAGAGTAGAAGGAGGACCATCTCTATATATGAAAAGTGTCCCTAAAAACGTGTCCAATAAGGGTGGCGCTGCAGTAGCATAGGATAAGTTTAAAAAAAGCGCCAAAATTAATTAGAATAAGATGGAGAAATAAAGAAGGACCGACCAATCCGCTTGGTTTTGTACTACGTAAATAGTTGAGATTTTGTATACTGGCATTTTACTAACTACTCTAATTATGAAATTTTTTAAATATCTGAATTCAGCTGACTTCACTCCGTTCACAACAGCTATCTTCATATCGTAGTTTTTCAGACGTCAGCGCTATTGTGGTAGGTTTTGGAATCTCTATTTTCAGTAAATAGTAGGACACTTTTTCAACTTTCGCACCTTATAAGATGGTTCTCCTTCTACTCTACACTCCATAGTTTTATGGAAAGACAATTACAATTGCAAACGACGCCAACCAATGTAATTTTGACAGAATGAGAGATGACAGTAGAAAGTAGGTATGTCAATTTAAAATCATTTTATCGATTGTTTATAGTAAAATAATCGATTTACCAGATCGATATAGATCTGAAGAATCCTTGTCTAATGTCGATACAAAAACCTCTCGAATCGGACTTATTCAAGAACTAGCTATAGGTATTTCAAACGATTCAAGAAATACTTTTGCATAGTTGGAACATCTGTTCCTTGTGAAAGACAGAAAAACTGTTCTATTCTGGGTTCGATCCCAAGGTCGGGCAATTTATTATTAGGTTTTAATAGCTTGAAGTTCCCAGTAGTTAGCACGGAGTCTGGATTTGTGTCCGGTGTTTGGCAATACGCGCAGCCCCTATTACATGGGACGTATAACATAACAGTACTATAGTATGTTTCTAGAGCAGGCGGAAAAACGTACATTGACCTTTGACAACATCATCGGGGTAGCCAAACTTTTTCTTAGGTTTTATCTTTTTATGCTTGTATCATTACATACATCATCAAAGTGAAAGAAAGAAGAGTACCGAGTGCGAAGTTCTTCGTAGGTCCTGTGTCTATTTTATCATGAAGAAAGAAGAGTATCCCGTACTTATATGAATTAAAAAGCAAATTAACATTAGTTTTTATTTATTTTTTATAAACCATAGTTAATACAAATTTAATTATTACGTTAACTGTAGGTAAGTAGTATAATAAGTACGTAGGAAGGTAGTTGTACAAAACATAACCACTTCTTGGCAGTCGTATAAAATGGCGAATTTTTAATGCATTCTTTAGCAGTTAACCTTGAAGACAACATAAAACTTCTCATAATAGATTGTCAGAGGCACTTGACAGACTATGCTTTTGTAACTATTTCAGAATCATTTTCTGGTGATAAAGATGTGGAAAAGTTCGTCACATTGATTACAAAACTCTCTACCGTTTTATCAATAGCATTATCCAATTTATTTAATTTGTTTTCTTCTTTTATGACGTGGTTAATGCAGTTCTTCACTTTAAATGGTAAATATTGTATAGGCCTTCTTCAAATAGTTTTTTGAGGTCTGCCATTTTAAAAATGGTATTGTTTCGGTTTAGGTTTGTTATCTCTAAATGAACGCTTCCTTCACCCCACCCCGTACCATGAGACACGCTTAGCGCTTAACGATACGTAATCGATAACGAAATGTATGGAAGCAATACCTGTCGTTTCGTTTCGGTGCTAACATAATACTTTAGGTCAATGTACGTTTTTCCGCCTGCCCTGGAAACATACTATACACACCTCTACCTACTTCTTCTGGGAAATACAGGCATGATGTTATGTTTATTAATTTAATGATGTTTCTATACAGTTACTTGTATTTACAGTAAATTACTTTGTGGCATTCTTTGGGGGAGGCCTATGTTCAGCAGTGGACTTGTGAAGGGTTGTAATGGTGACGGTAAAGTATCGATCAAAAATAGATCTGTTAATGCTTGATTTTATCGAGAATCGATTCTAGTATGTTCGATTCGAATCGATTTGGAGATCGTATTTTTTTATGAGAGACTGACAAGTGACCATTTAGTGACATGAAAAATAGGAGCGTCAAATAAGATACGATTTATGAATATTTCCTAAGATTTATAATAGTCATACGTTACAAACAGTATTATATACTTCATCTTTTGTCATACGATAATATTAATACCATAACAAGTAGAAAAATATCCTACTTTACTTATAATAATACGTGCGTCTCTACTTCTTCCATACTTGTAACAATATTAATAATAACATCTGTATCTAGTCTGCAATATTGCTCTTTTTAAAGAACACATTTATAATTAATGCAGTAACGAGAAATATTTTTTTATATTAATTGTCGTAAACTCGTAAGTTATCGTTTAGTAAGACGTAAAATACACTCATTTCTAAACGATTATTAGAAAATCCTGAATAACTATCTTTACGAATATTTTTCTTCAGCATTATTCCAACTACCAATTCAAAATCGAGTATGACCTCATTCAATAGGTATAGTAGGCAGGGGCGTAGCTACCGCCGTATCAGCCGTATCAATGATACGGGGCCCCCGGGCTACAGGGGCCCCCAACGTGTGTAAGCAAAAACTCCAAGGACTTCTAATGGGACAGGAAAGGCTATCACTATTCTCTAAAGAAGTAAAGAATTTAGTAAAACTGAAATCGTCTTCAGCTATGTTCGCCGAACAAAAGGCACGAAAATTAAATTGTTTGGCTAGCTTAGTTCCTAGGAGTATTTATTGTAAGTAATAACTCATAAGCCCGTGTAGTGGCGGGTAAGAATACTCACAACCCCATATCTTCCCGTGGGTGTCGTAAAAGGCGACAGACGGAAACTGAGGCAGAGGATGGGCAGCAGCATCTTTCTGATAACAGCAAAACAACAATAAAAAAACTGCGCTTGCCAACCCGCTCGCCAAGCGTGGCAACTATGGCAATATACCCCCATGAAAGTAACGAAGAGATGGCCCCCAGTCCCCGGCAGCCCCGCTATTCCTGGCTAAGGTGGCGACCATGGTAACAGCGAGGCAGGGGGTGCTAAGAGTCTCCGGTGGAGGTTCTGTTGCCACCTACGACGACTCGACATGGCAACTTATAACGCACGCACCCTGAGGACTGACGAGAAGGTCCTGGAGCTAGAAGAAGAGATAGACAAGTTGCACTGGAATGTCATAGGATTATCCGAAGTCTGAAGAGAGGGGGAGGTCACGGTAATCCTCGAATCCGGCAATTTGTTCTATCACCAGGAGGGCGACCATCTGTCCCAAGGAGGTGTCGGATTTATCGTCCACAAGTCTCTCGTTAACAACGTTGTAAAGATTGGGAGTGTGTCGACGAGGGTTGCGGACCTTATACTCAGAATCACCGAACGGTAATCGCTGAAGGTTATACAGGTTTACGCATCAACCTCGGTACACGCCGATGAGGAGGTGGAAGAAATGTATGAGGATATCTCTAGAACAATGCATTCCTCCAAAACCCACTATACGGTGTTAATGGGAGACTTCAACGCAAAACTAGGCACAAGAGAGAACGGTGAGCTGAAAGTAGGGAAATTCGGAATAGGGCAACGGAACCCAAAGGGCCAGCAGCTGGCGAACTTCATGGAGAAAGAAGGACTCTTTATGATGAACTCTTTCTTCCAGAAGCGGCCCCACAGGAAGTGGACCTGGTCGAGCCACGACGGTTCGACAAAAAATGAGATTAACTTTATTATGACGACCAGACGACAACTATTCAGTGATGTCTCAGTGATCGCGAGGGTGAAAACCGGCAGCGATCACCGAATGGTGAGAGGCACACTGAACCTAAACGTTAAGTTGGAGAAGTCACGTCTAATGAAGTCAACGCTCCGTCCTTCTCGTGCTCTAATCCAAAGTCCAGAAACCTTTCAGCTCGAGCTACGAAACCGTTTTCAGTGCCTAGAAGATTGCAATACAATGGACGATATGAATGACAAGCTCGTGGAAACTGTCCATGCGGTCTGAGCTAAGTTTTGCAAGACCCGCCGCAGAAGAAACAAAAAGTCTCCGATCACACTCTAATCTCAATGGCTTTTAGACGGGGTATATAGCTGCAGTCTTCAGTAGATTTGACAGCGTACAGGCAACTGAACATACAGATCTCCAAATGCATGCGGCGGGACTTGTGCAACTTTAATTCTGCTCGTATTAAAGAAAAGATCGAGCAGAACCAGGGCTCCCAAGTCTTTGCAAGAGATCTGTCTGCCAGAAAGAGCCAACTGTCGAAGCTGAAGACCGAGTATGGCAGCGTCGTTTCCGGGACACCTGAGGTTTTGAGTGAGATTGAGAGGTTCTATTGGCAGCTGTACACATCATCGTTGGAGCCACACGTAAGTGTGAGTAACGATCCAAGAGCGAGTCTTATCCGACACTATTCCGATGATATCTCGGACGTCAGTCTGAGCGAGATTAGAATGGCTCTCCAGCATCTTAAAAACGGCAAGATCCCAGGCTGGATGGAATTACAGTGGAGCTTCTGAAAGCGGGTGGAAAACCGATACTTGATGTCCTTCAGAAGCTCTTTAATTCCGTCCTCCATGGTGGCACTACTCCGGAAAGGTGACAACGCTCTCTTGAAGAACTACAGACCGAGTTCCCTTTTGAGCCGCGTCTACATGCTGTTTTCGAGAGTCATTACTCCCGAACAAGCCGGTTTCCAAAAAGGCTTTAGCACCATATACCACATACATACCCTTCGGCAAATTGTACAGAAGTCCGAGGAGTACAATTTACCACTATTTCTGGCGTATGTGGACTATGAGAAAGCCCAAAGACTTTCAATCAAAATTACGTCGAAATTCGGGCGGTGCTGCAGTCCCTTCAGCGATGCCAAGTTGACTGTCGGTATATCGAAGTGCTGAAGTGCTTGTACAGTAGGGCTACGATGGCTATCCGAGTACAGAACCAGAGTACGAAACCTATCCAATTGCAGAGAGGTGCAAGACAGGGTGACGTTATATCCCCGATACTCTTCACCGCTGCATTGGAAGACGTTTTCAAGCTTCTGGACTGGTAAGGATACGGTGTTAACATCAATGGCGAGTACATCACTCACCTTCGATTTGCCGACGATATAGTCCTTATGGCAGAATCGCTGGAGGACCTAAGCACTATGCTTAATGACCTCAATAGTTTTTCCCAACGGATAGGTCTTAAGATGAACATGGACAAAACAAAGATCATGTTTAATGTCCATGTCACACCTATGTCGGTAGTTGTTGGTAGCTCTAAGCTCGAAGTTGTTGACGTTTATGTTTACCTGGGACAAATAGTCCGACTAAGTAAGTCCAACTTCGACCGAGAGGTCAATCGAGGGATTCGACTCGACTGGGTAGCGTTCGGGAAATAACGGCACATCTTCTAGTCAGGTATACCTCAAAACTTGAAAACGAAATTGTGCAACCAGTGCGTGTTGCCAGTGATGACATACGGAACTGAGACGTGGTCCTTCACTGCTGGCCGGATGAGGAAGCTCAAGGTTGCTCAGCGAGCTATGGAGAGGGCTATGCTCGGAGTTTCTCTGCGTGATAAACTTAGAAATGAGGATATGCGCAGTAGAACCAGAGTCACCGACATGGCCCAACGAATTAGTAAGCTGAAGTGGCCATGGGCCGGACATATAGCTCGAAGAACCGGCAACCGATAGGGAAAAAGGTTCTCGAGTGGCGGCCTCGTACCGGCGGATGAAGTGTAGGGCGTCCCCCCACTATATGGAGTGACGACCTGGTAAGACATGCAGGAAGTCGATGGATGCAGGTGGTTCAGGACCGTGCTTTGTGGCATTCCTTGGGTGAGGCCTATGCTCTTTAATGGACTTATGAAGGGCTGTTATGATGATGATGATGATGATGAACTAGTGGAATTAGTACTTTTGCCGTTGTCGTGATAATTGACGATAATTTATGTGTACATAGAGAACTGAAGACCATTTTTATGTATATGTTTTTTATTCCTTTATTCGTTTTTTCATTCCTTGGACTTATGAAGGGCTGTAACGATGATGATGAATAACTTAAAATCAATATATAATAATTTGAATTCAATGCAAGCGTTTTTGTTCCTTTTATGAAATCTTTACTCTTCATTGGGGCCCCCCAACAAATTTTGATACAGGGCCCCTCGAAGGCACGCTACGCCACTGATAGTAGGTTTTTTAAATTATACTTTTAGGGAATAATATAAACGAATATAAGGAGATAGTAATTTAATATTTTTATTGTAGCTTTTTTTGCAACTTTATTCGAAATAAATTCAAAATGTAATTCAGATTAAAAAATATATAATAGCTCATTAAAAATTCAAAAATCGATTCCGATTGATTGGGCATCCCTAATCATTTTTCGACACTTCATGATGTTTGGAGAAGATGGCGGCGATTAATGTTATTAGTCGAGTACTTTTTAATGTTCATTTTTGCACGCAGCTAGTCCGTGTTATAAAAGTATTTACAACTAACATAATAAAATAGAAAATTAATTATCGTGTATGTCCGATGATTTTATTACACAGGGCGATTTTGGACATTGTCCTTTACATATACTTGAAAAATATAATTTCCTTATTTATAACCCTCCCAAGCAACACACAAGCATTATGAACATCAATATACCAGCCCATATAGAACTTAGAGTTCTTTAAGAGGCGTATAAGAGTGTCGAAAAGAGATTGTATCCTTATAAGAGTGGTTTATGAGTTATTATACAGCTCAAGCTGTATAAAGTCTGTATTATGGGATCTAGGTAAGCTTAGCGTTCTTAATCAAGATATGAAAACTCTACTCTACAACGTAACGTAAGTATTTTGTAACACTTCAATCTGATTTTATCATTAAAGCTGTATAGAAGCTGTTTTTTGCATGCTGTCATTTGCTTATTACAGCTTTAAGTGTTAATTATATCACTTAAAGCTGTAATAAGCAGCTTTGAATGATACTATTAAGTATCATTCAAATATTATTTCTGTACAATGGTGTATGTGAACTCCCTTCTAAAACTTATTCTTATGGCGTAATTGTACACTCTTGTAAATACAGTAGTTTTATAACTTCTGTCTATGAGAGTGATATAAAACTAAAAAAATAAATAACAGCTATAGTAAAGATTAAGTCTGTATAAGTGATAGAATATCGCCATTTTGAATGTGTAATAGCGTGTTTAATATATTGTGCTATAGTGAACAAATTAATTTGTTATCAATATGTGTTAAAAAAGAAAAATATTTGGTGCAGTTAGAAGAAGGATTAAAAGGGAATATTTTAATATTACAAAAAATTAACTAATATAACTAATAAAATATATATAAAAATAATAGTGATACTGAAGAATATAGAAATACTTTAATAAATCAGACAAGCTACAGTCAAGCGTCAATCCCATCGACGCCTAACAAAGAGTGTTCCGTAACAAAAACATTAAACAGTGTTAATCATGATCACAGTTATATCAAATGGAACATAGTTTTTGGCACCTGATTATGATCATTTATCATGCAGCAGCCCAAGTACTTCAAATGATGATAACAGCGAATTTTCATAAAACTATTTATTTTGCAAGCAAATAAAGAATTGGTCCACAGAAAGAAGTAGATCTTAAGTAGCTTTAAATGATTTAGCTACAATTGCAAATTGTAGATTTTATTAGCTAGATATATTAGCATCTAATCCCTTTTTTGGCCATCTTAAAACGCTTTTTGTTTCTCGCAATCTTGGTACAATTTAAATGCAATTTTTCCCCTTCTCTATGGTTTCCATAATTTTAAACGGCATATTTTCCTAAAAATTAAAATAAAACCAGTATAAGATACACCACACAGTCAAATTACTTCATAATAAGTTAACTCATGTATCAAATAAAATAGCTAACTCTTTTGGTTTTGCCGTACCTACGTGACATAAGAGTATGACTAGAAAAAGACATGCGTATGCGCTTGCTAGGAGTTACCTATCAACGAAACAGAATAACAAAATAAACAGCATGCTCTTACTGGTACTGTACTGCTGAGCGAGATAAAATATTCTGTCATAAATGTACCTTCCTTAATATTGTTTGGCAAAGAAAGAGATAGCTTTAATTCTTTACTCCACTTTTTAACATTAGAAACAAAAGATGTATAATCTTTATTTGCTAATGGTAGTCATATTTTTGGTTTGGTTTGTGAATTTAACTGAATCATAGGGGTAATAATTTATTGCCAATAAATACAATCATTTCGATTAAATCGATGGTTTTAAGTTGGTACAAAAATGAAAAAAAAATTCAATTTATTTACTTTGTCTGTGAAGCTTTATATAGTCTCTGTCTTAAAACAAGTGAAAGAAGTAAACACTTTTTTGTCCTTGTCCATAAAATAAAACAACAAAATTATTAAACACGGTTACATCTTAAAAGCTTATTATTTAAATGAGATAATGTGAAGAAGGGATAAAGTGTTTAGACAAATATTTTTCATCTTTTATACATATCTCTAAAGACAATTATCTGTGATGTTTTAAATCTAATATCCAGCGTTAGTAATAAAACTATTCTATTATACAGCTGATTAAAAACTAATGGCTGTATGATAGATTCCATACCATACATAGAAAAGCTACTAAGTATATAAGACCCTCGAAATATCGTTCAGGCTGTTTAGCAAATTGTCGCCATTTTGGGACCTATAAAAACAAAAATTAAATTGTAAATTTAGGAATATGAGACATTAGTTTTAGCCTAAACCATTATCTTTAGTTTGACTAATGATCACTGTGTCCCAATATGCATTTATTTTCACTAATTTAATTATTTTCTTATTCTTACCTATAAAATCAATATTTACTTACCATATTACTAATTATCACCGTCAATACTCCACTCCAATCCAAGTAATATTAATATGTAATATAATCTTTCACTCACTAAATATCGCCATCATTCAATAAAGTATATAAATAAATCTATTAAGTTAGGTTTGTCATATATTCATTTGTGATACCGTTCAAACACCAATTTAGAAAGTTTATCTTTAAAAGATACTTATAAGACAGTATTTGTAGTGTAATAGTTTCCTTGTACACCAAATAACAGCTATAATACAGCTATTATACAGCCCCTTTTATGCTTGTACAGCTACTGTACAGCACTACTAACGCATAAAGCTGTATAATTTGTGCCAATTATTTACTAACAAGAGCTGTATAATCGCTTATACAGCCTTTGTACAGCCAATAAATGCAGCCTCTAGTATAAAAAGGAACTCCAATACAGCTCGTATACAGCTTGCATGCTGCTTCGGCTGCTATTTTTCTTTTTTCCTGCATAGTTAATTGGATGTTACCCTCTCTCATATCGAGAGGAATTTGCTGAAATTCGCCTGGCAGATTGATTAGAGAACTCACTGACCTCCCGCACCTTTGACGTTACTCCCCGACGTTGGTCTGGCAAAATAGCCAAGGTATCCATGTAGCCCATACGAACTTAATGAAGTAGTTTGATAGTTTCTTTTAGTCTTCGAATGTAATGCTACACCAGTAGTAGTTATAACTGGAGTAGTAATCCAAGGTGAGTCCTATAAATTGCTTCAAATAGTTTCCCTACGCTTACAAAACACATTTTTCAAGTTTAAACTTGAATGTTAATTTATGGGTGATAAAGACCAAAATTGAGTGTTAATCAATTATTCACCAGCGGCCTCCACACTAAATCGCATGATTGGGTCGTAAATTAACCTATAGAATGACTTTGGGTGCGTTCAACGTGAATCGAGTTGCTTTTTGAAGTTGATCGATTGTATATTTAGCAAACTAAAATAGGTTTGTTTCGTTTATTACTCGTAAGAGATTTTGCTAGGAAGATAAGACCTTGTTTTACCTTCTAGGCCTCCTTAACGTAAACTCTTTATAAATTAATACGTAAAAAAAAATTGCGCACAGGAAGGATTGTGAGATTTGGCATAGGGGGCATTTCACATCAAGCGGACAGGGAAAAAAAGAAAAAGGTGAGGTTCTGAAATTTGTTCATATTAGGTCCAGTTATACTTCTAGGAGATATAAATACGAACACATTTTTTGTTCTCATATATTGTGTATTTGTCTAGTTATGAGCTCCTAAAGAATCGTCTAAATCGAAATTAGGATTTTTTTTGAAGACTTTTTCGTATTGAAAACAATTACAATAAATTTTCAAACTAAGCAATTTATATAGAAAACTTTCTAATCTTTTTAAAAAAGGAATCAAATTTGAAAATATTTTTTTAGTCTTATTAATTGCGCTCGTAGCTAACAGATGGCGCTACTAGTTGAAAGTAATTGAATCTGCTCGTAGCTAAGAGATGGCACTTGCTAGTCGCGTTTTCGTGATCCTTAAGGGGTGGAAATTATTACTATGAAGATAATGAATATGTAATTAAATAAATAATTAAACAATTGGTAATTAAATAATTAATCCTTTAAGAAATGAAGAATAAACTTTTTGATAAGCTAAAGATAAAATTTTAAACAGTGGTAGGGCCACGCGGCACCTTTTGCTGTCGCACGGATGGGCCGGCTCGAACCGGGGTGGTACCACGACCTCACAGAATACCAGCGTGAAGTAGAAGGCTTACCTCTGCGTTTCGCTTGGTGAGTGCAGGTGGCCGGAGGCCCTTTTTACTGGTAATGAGGCATTCCATCTTAGTCCTCACGGGTGACAACGCATCTGCATTAGACGTAGATGTCTATGGGCCGCAGCAACCACTTACCATCAGGTGGACTGTGTGCTCGTTTGTCATCCTTATACTTAAAAAAAAATAGCTTTTACTTCTTTCTAGTAATATTTGCAGCTATTCAAATGTTTTTATCAATATCTTGATATTATTTTATATTTAAATAATTACCCCTAATTATTGTTAGAGCTTCAACAATCATGAACAGGATAATAAATGTTAATACTGTCGCGTTTTATTTCCATAATTCGCATATTAACCGACATAAACAAGCGCCTAACATTATACTGACTGTTACATGTACATACATTAATTTATCTATGTATCTCCTTAACTAATGCAGATCCCATTTCAAAACTTCTGGTGTATTATGAAGATATTCTAAGCTTTATTTTGAAATAAAGAAAATGAAAAACAAAATGGTCGAAGTTTCCAAAATTTTGTTTTGAAATGTTTACTTCCGGTTTAGAAGACTAAAAAAAATATTTTCAAATTTCATTCCTTTTTCAAAAAGATCTGGAAATTTTCTATATAAATCGCGTAGTTTGAAAATTTATTGAAATTGTTTTCAATACGAAAATATTATTCAAAAAAATCCTAATTTCTGTTTAGACGATTCTTTAGGAGCCCATAACTAGACAAATACACAACATATGAGAAAAAAAATGTGTTCGTATTTATATCTACTAGAAGTATAACTGAACCTAATATGAACAAATTTCAGAACCTCACTTTTTTTTCCTGTCCGCTTGACGTGGAATGCCCCATAGTTAATGATTATTTGGAGAAGGAATGTAGAAAACTATAACGTACATATGTCGCAGTCAACTAGCTTAATTAGCCTGTCAGTTAACAGCCTAGCCTTTTTACTAAACGGCGCCGTTTAACTAGTGGCCTGAGTTTTAATGCGCAAGAGCCAATGCGTTTCAGCCGATACGTCTAATACAACAATTAATGCCTAATTATGCATTATGTGCTATATTATATAAATAAAGTGGCTTTAGGGGGACCCAAGGGCCATCCCAGCCGCACCTTAACCTACTGTCGCTGATATTACAAGATAGTAGCAATGTTGTATTAGATGCTTAGACTTAATATCTTTCGGGTAGCTAGTTCAACGGTCAAAAGATAGCCTGTTAACTGAAAGGCTGATTGGGCTAGTTGGCTGCAACATAATATAACCTAATACGTGTTACAAATACATTAAATTGATAATAATCAAACATATACGTTACTGACGTTCATACTGCCAATTTCAAACACATAATTGTCGCTTGGACATAGAACACTATTACTTTCTACTGAGAGCGTTTGGAAAAATTATGTTTTTTTTCATAGGATAAGGGTGACAAACGGACACACAGTGTACCGTAATGGTAAGTGGTTGCTGTGGCCCATAGACATCAACATTTATCCTCGATTATGAATCAAAATGCAGATGCGTTGTCACCCGCGAGGACTAAAATGGAATGCCACCTTTCCAGCGAAAAGGGTCTCCGGTGCACTACACTCACCGTACGGCACAAAGCAGCGTTGAGCTGCTATTTTACGCGGGCACTCTGTGAGAGCGTGTTCCTTACCTGGTAGAGCCAATTCATTCGTGTTACTTGACCCACTGAAGAGTAAGGCAATTCTATATTATAGCATTTTCAGGTTCAGTGGTGTATTTTATGTATAAATGTTACCTACCTACTTAGATAAAACTGAAAATACTGTGTTGTTTTTATAAGAGTTTTTTGTAGAACTAAAAGTGAGACTAGACGTAATAAATTACATTATTTGTATATAGCTTAAAATGTTTTCATATTCGCTCAAATAATTTTCTCTCCCACGCTTAAAATATTCTCTTTGAAAAATATTCTCTGTGTTTTTCCATTAATAAAATACCGTAATATTTTTCATTTCACTTTAGTTTTAATAAATTAACATTTTGTTTAAAAGCTATGTCAATACTCGGTGCCCGTGGGAACACCAAACACAAACAACAAATTTACCCGCTCGCGGTAAGTTTACGTCTGGGTGATTCATCTCATGCTGGCCATTTGATCACGTATTATCGTTTATTACGATTTCGTATTACTAAAATGTTGTTTTACATGCGAATAAATTTTTTTTGGGATCAACTAACGTATTATCTATATATCGTTTAGTATAGTCGGTTTCTATCTGACATCTGGTAGAAATAAAACACAAAGTTTGTAATGACGTGATATAGTGTGCATAATTTGACTATTGGCTGTAAGTTCTGCCCTCTTCTTATTCTTTTTTTTAAATATTACCCCCACCCTAGGAATTTCTCCTATATTGTGGAGGCAGTTTACAAACATAAATTTCACAAGGACAAACATCTTCGTAAGGCCGCTGACCATGTGATCCCGGGTTTGAGTCTCGGGTCGTGCTAAAAGCAGTTATAGGGTTTTGCTGCCAAGAATTTGGCTGTGTTTCAACTCCGTGCCTCAAAAAGTAGGCAAAACCTTTGTTCTTGCGCCATGGCAATCCACACGTCCAGTAAGATATCATTCCGCAGGCAACCGAGCATTGTTCAGATAAGAAAAAAATCTACAAAAAAAAAAACATTATCTTAATACAAAAGACATCGTTAGAGCCGAATAAAAACCAATAACAAATCAATTCATTAAACATGAACCAGTATGAGATTAATATAATGTTATTTAAATTGAACATATATACAAATTGTATATTATAGAAAAATTTCCATAATATATTTATTTCCATGATGTTGAATTTCTTATTTCTTATATTAAATAAATATTGTGGTGGAATGTGCTCTATGTGTGCTATCATTTGTCACATTGTAAAAGAGAATATTCTTACGGATTTATTTTTTAATAAAGAGGTTCTTTTTTCAAAAACGTTCTCCCAGTCTCATTGATTTTTGTAAAAAGTTACATTGTGGTGCAATGTACTATTAGTTAAAAAAATCCCAGAAATATGAATTAGTGAGTCATAAAACATTATTTTTTGGAAATTAGCCCCACCGTTTTGGATTAGCGTAAATATATGAAAGTATTATTCAGAAATATTACAAAAAAGTGGATTTTACCATCAAAGAGATTTGGTATAGAATAGTTTTCCCTCTACAAATCCTTAAATAATTACTTTATTTTGAGACAACACTAATAAAATAAAATAAGTAACTTTTGAAGCTTTTTTATGGCAGAAGACAAAAACGAACATACAACTTAACTGATTTTAAGTGATTACTGTCGCCCATGGACATCTGCAACCCTAGAAGAATTGCAGGTGCGTTGCCTAGCTTTTGTAAAGGAGTAGGCTCTTTTCTTGAAGGTCCCTTGAAGTGTTATCGGTCCGGAATAACCGGTGGCGATAGTAAATTCCACAGTATGGTGACCCGAGGCAGAAAATTTCGCGTAAATCCAACCGTAATGGACTGCTAACCATCGAGATGATGACGATGGAATTTCGAGTTCTGTTGCAGTGTATACACTAGAATATAGGTAGAATTAAGCAGCTGGAATTAATAAGAACAAATTCTCTGAGCACTCCCCGTAGTATATATAAAAGATGCACAGAGATGCAACGTCTCTTTGCAAGGCTATATTTTATAAAATAAGTAAATGAAGATGTTTGGCACCATGCAAATCCGTCAGCTAAGAGTACAATTATAGAAAATCTTGGCGGGTTCATGGAGAAGGTGGTATAATTTTGTCTGTCGTTTAATTAATGTTTTATTATTCTTAATCTAAACTAGTGATCTAACATTCCACCGTAATTCATTAAATTTTCGGGTTTTATATTAAGAAACCGGTTTTGATTTTCAATTAAACATTAATATTTAAAACACGGGTAACTTATGTACAAAATATAAAATAAACGTTTTTTTTTTCCTTGACACCTCCACACACTATTGAAAAGGGAATATTTGAAATCATATAATTCACGGATCAATCAGTCAATCTGTCAGTAATTATTTGTTGGCAACCATTGGCAACGTTTTAAAATTCTTTGGTGACAATGCCTGGTTGACCACAGCCTATTAAGTGTTTGATATTGGGTTTACATAAATAACATACGCTTGTACTTACTCTCAAGCTCTGGTTTCTTGACGATTGTAACAAAGCGGTGAATGACGTCACTATAACGTTAAACAAAATAGCATGATTTCTTAGAAAACGATATTTAGCCTACCCGTAACGTCCATTCTATTTATGTATCATATTAATATAATGTCATACAATAAATAATTGTATCAATTAATACCTAGGCCTTAGATTTAGACGCAAGTTTTATATCTCATATAAAACTAAGATCGACGCTGCGTTGGTCTATCTACGTTTTTATACGTAACTACAGAACGGATTTTGCACCGGGTTTCAACAATGGGTATGTTGGTTTGTTTGCGCGGCTTTAATATTCAATTTATTGTCAACCGTTTATTCAGTTCTAGTATTATAGAAAACAAATCAGCTGCTAAAATAGCGTCTGTTCTAATTATTTACAGGTCTCTCTATAGACAGAATAAACGATATCTTTTAATATATAATAATTAATATTTGTTTGTTCGCACTTTATTGCTTGTACTTGCGCGAAAGTTATAGGTACAATTAACTTACACTAGGTGGCGCGCGTATCGTATTATTTATTTTAAAGCTATAGATCCCTAGCTATAGAAGCTCCCTGGCTATGTGTCAAATATTGACAATTTGTAACTGTTATCCATCGCGACGATGAATTCCCGCCATTTTACGCTATGTTTTTTAAATTACTGAAAACTACTTGTAAATTAAATACGCTTATCACAATGTTAAAAGAAACGCAGGAGAAAAATATTTTTTAATATTTATTTAAGCTTATTCTAGGTCAAGGGTAAACGTATTAGAAACATATTTTGAACGCATCTAAATTAGCCTTTTTCTGTTTTACATTGAACTCTGTTTCTGAGTTTTAAACATATTTTATGTTTTATTTAATCAGCAAGTTTTTCTTAATTACTCTTTGTTTAGTATTGATTAATTAAAAATAACATAATAATTAAATAAATTAATCATGCAGTATGTCATTGAGTGCGCACGAGTGAAACGGATTTTATGACATTTGACAGTTCTACAATTATCATCGGTGCAGTCCTTCGTTGTTGCCAAAAAGAATATAATCACTTGTTACGTTTGCACCTCGTCATGTATTGTGCCATTTCGTGGATCATATAGAATAGACATATTTAGGGATACACAAGAATTTTCTCAGCATACTTAATCTCAGAGGAAGTAGTGATAGAATATTAATAAGAGACCCAAATCCTAACCTAAAGAGTAACATCAATATTTTTGGGCTTAGTACCGTTTAAATTGTAAAAATTACTACATGACATTATTTTCTAAACTTACAGGAAGTTTTTCTAATATATCTTATAACTAAACATAAAATTTTACTATCAGGTTTTTAAATGTATGAAAAGTGGGTATGGTTCTTTAGATGAGAAAAACATTTTTATTATACTTTATTGTATAAACCAGTTGAACATAAACTGTTGAGGGGTAAATCTATACAAATAAATAAAATTAAAGTGTCTGTTTGCAATATCGAAATAGCAAAGTCTTTTTACTAATTGCATATGAAAGTATATGCGGTATTAATAACATTTATTTTTTAATTTCTGTTTGCCTATTGGTCTGTTTGTTCCGGCTAATCTCCGAAATGGCTTGAGCGATTTTGACGGGACATGCAATGGCAGATAGCTGATATTATAAAAAATAACTTAGGTAACATTTATTTTCAAAAAAGAATTGGGGATCCGCGCAAAAAAGTTAAAACCGAGTGAAATCCAATCGTAATAAATTAACGCGAACGACATCGCGGGGTACAGCTAGTAAATATATATATTTGATAAAAATATAATGTGGACCTCGTTTGTGATATGAATTAAAAGTTGCAAGAAGGGAACAAGGAAATATCAATTAAGTTTTATCCTGTGAGTGGATTGAACGTACGAGTATGTAAAATAATATTTAAATTAATTTCGAAGCCAGTTCGTAACAAAGGATTTTATATTAAGCTCTGAAATTATTTCTATTTTTTTATAGGTAAGGTGGCAAACGAGCATATTGTTCAGCTGATAAGTGACTTATTGTGAGTAAGTGACTACCGCCGCCCATGAAAAACACCAGGGGAATTGCAGGTGCTTTGCTGGTCTTTTAGAAAGAAGTAAGCTCTTTTCTTGAAGATTCTTAAATCGTAGCGGTCCGGAAAAATCGCCAGTGGTAAACTATTTCACAGAGAGGTCGTACGAGGGAGAAAAACTTCTAGTAAAACGTACAGTGGTGGACCGCCAAGCATCCAGATGATGTGCATGTTATTGGGAATTCTGCTGCGATGTGCGTTCGTGAAATTTGTCGGCTGGGATTAATCCGAACAATTCCTCAGAGCACTCGCCGTGGTAAATGCAAAAGAAAATGCAAAGGGATGCAACATCTCTTCAAAGCGCCAGTGAATCGAGCCGATCGGAGAGGACTCGGTTGTCGACGATTCGAGCTGCCCTACGCTGGATGCGGTCAACTGGAAGGAAATAGCCGAACCTGCGCCTTGTAAAGTTGCAGGCGGTGTATCGGCATGTAATACTGCCCCGCTCTGCTGAGCACACCAAGCTTTTTGAAGCCAATATGGCCTTTTCTTCCATGTAACCACGAAACTGCACATCATTCGATATGTCGGCTGAGGCAACAAGGGGAGCGCCTTGAACCTGAGGAGATACGACAAAGGGGTTCTTTTTAGTGGTAAACGCGAAAACTTGTGCCTTCTGGGGATAACATTGGACTAAATTTAGTCGCCCCCAATCCGAGACTTTGTTCAGCAAAGACTCGACTTCAGACACATGTTTATTCCGTTCCTAGGCGACGTTTAACCGAGAAATATTGCCACGGCCGACGTAAAGAGCATCACCATTGCTGTCATCCGCATAGCAATTAATGTTAGCGGTTTGCAATATATCATTGACATGCAGGAGAAACAGCACATTGATAATAGTACACAGCCTTGTGAAACACCAGATTTAATAGGCTTGTAATCGGAGCATGCACCATCTACTACAACCTTGATGCTCCGGTCTGCAACAAAGCTGGTGATCTAATTGCACAATTTCTCGGGAAGCCCATAGGAAGAGAGCTTTGAAAAAAGCGCTTCGATCCCGATGAAAACTGTAGTGGCGGTAACTAATCAGCTGGTGATCCTCAAGGTTTTTTTTTATAGAAGAGGGGGCAAACGAGCATGCGGCTCACCTGATGGTAAGTGACTACCGCCGCCCATGGACAACCGCAACAGCAGGGTAATTGCAGATGCGTTGCCGGCCTTTTAGGAAGGTGTAAGCTCTTTTCTTGAAGGTTCCTATGTCGTTTCGGTTCGGAAAATTCGCTGGTGGTAATTGATTCACAAGGAAGTTGTGCGAGGGAGAAAACTTCTACTAAATCGCACAGCGGTGGACCGCCAATCATGCAGATGGTATGGATGGTAAAACGCGTTTTGTCGCGATGTGCGATGGTGAAATTGAGCGGCTGGAATTAGTCCAAACAATGCCTAAGAGCATTCCCCGTGATAGATGCGATAAAATACGCAAAGAAATGCAACATCTCTACGCAGTGCCAGTGTATCGAGCCGATTACGGAGAACTCGGTCGTCAGCGATTAGAACCGCTCTGCGCTGGATGCGGTCAAGTGGAAGGAGCTGGCACTGGGGTGCCCCGGCCCAGAGATGAGAACAGTATTCCATGTGGGGCCGCACTTGCGCTTTGTAAAGTTGCAAGCGATGTGCCGGCATGAAATATTGTCTCGCTCTGCTGAGAACGCCAAGCTTTTTAGAGGCCAATTTGGCCTTCCCTTTCAAGTGACCACGAAACTGCACACTATTCGATATGTCGACGCCAAGGATTCCGATACTAGCTGAGGCAACAAGGGGAGTGCCTTGAAACTGAGGAGATACAACAAAGGGGTTCCTTTTAGCGGTTGACGCGCAAACTTGTGTCTTCTGGGGATTTAACTGGACTATATTTAGTCGCTACCAATTGGAGACTTTGTTAAGCAAAGACTCGACTTCAGACACAAGTTTGTCCCGGTACTCAGCGACGTTTTCCCGAGAAATATTGGCATGGCCGGTATGTAAGGCATCACCAGTGCTGTTGTCTGCATAGCAATGAGTGCTATCAGTTAGCAACGTATCATTGATATGCAGAAGAAACAGCGTTAGTGACGGCCAATGCCTCCCCCTTGGACTCTACTGCCCATCTTTGAGTCAGATAGACTAGAAGATCACCAGCTAATCGACCCCGACGAAAACCGTACTGGCGGTCACTAATCAGCTGGTGATCCTCAAGGTACCTCATGAGCTGGCAGTTTATAATGGATTCCATTATTTTGGAGAACAAGGAGGTGATGGCGATAGGCCTGTAGTTGGACGGATCTGAGCGGTCGCCTTTTTTAGGGATCGGGTGGACCAAAGCTGTCTTCCATGAATTCGGAACTACGCCTTGGGAGTAGGAGTACCGAAAAAGACGCGTTAAAACCGGTGCCAACTCCGGAGCACACGTCTTCAGCACAATGGGAGGGACTCCATCGGGCCCACTCGACTTGCTGACATCCAGAGAGAATAGTGCTTTGCGAACCGAGCGCTGTATAAACCGCACATCCGGCATGGAGCACTCACATCGCGGGATGGTCAGCGGTGTTTTCCCCCCGTCATTTAGAATCGAGTTGGATGCAAAAAGAGAGCTCAACAGATCGGCTTTCTCCTTTGCGGCATTGGCCAGTGAGTCATCCTCTCTGTGCAGAGATGGAAGAGATGGCTGTCACAAGTTCCCTTGGACAGCCTTGGTGAGAGACCAGAATGCACGGGTTCCCGAAGGAAGGCGAACTAGCTTCTCGCCAATTCTGCCGATGTGTTCAGATCTTGCCTTGGCAATGACGCTTTTGAAGGACTTGGAGGCGGAATTATACTTCTTTTTAAGTGCGCTGGTGTTTATATTCTGAGACGTTGATGCGTCAGCCCAGGCCCGGTAGCACTCCTGCTTATAGCGTGATGCTATTTTACAGGAGCGACCAAACCATGGCTGGGATCTGCCGCCGATGGGCACCATAGATGATGGAATAAAAAGTTCCATACCCTGAAGTACCACATCAGCAACAGAATCGGAAACAACGTTGGGATCTTCCGGCGAGGAGCAAACTCGCCCCCCAAGGGTAGGATGCAAAAAAAACTGCATCCCGTCCAATCAGCTGACCTATAGTGCCAAACACGGTGGCAAGCTGCAGCTCGCAACTGTGATTGGAGCGTGAGTGACACCGTACTCCGGATCAGACAATGGTCCGAAGAGCCCAGAGGGGCATCGACGGAAACCTGATATCCGTCTGGATGAGAGGTCAGCAGAAGGTCCAACAGGGAAGGTACATGGTCTTCCACATCTGGGATCCGCGTAGGCGAAGTAACCAGTTGTGTTAGACCATATGCCAAAGCAAAGTCATAGACAGATCTACCCGCATGATCGGTTAAACAAGAAACAAGACATTCAGCGTGGTGGGCGTTAAAATCACTGAGTATCACGATCTCTGCGGATGGGACCTGTTGTAGCACGGAGTCTGCAGCCATTTGAACGTGGTCAATGAGTCGGTCTGTGTCGGCATTATCGCTATGGGACCTATAGAGGCACCCGTAGACGCGGGGATGGTCGTCGCTGTCTACGCGCAGCCATAGGATGGACAGGTCCGTACCTTCAAGACTACTGACGCGTCGAAAACAGATGTCCTCTCTGACGTATACGCAAACTCCAGCCCGGGGCACAAAGGAGTGTTCCAGTTTGTACCCCGGGTAGGAGAGATATGAAGTATCAGCCGGAGAGGACCAGGTGTCCTCGGTTAAAAAGAGCAAGGCTGGCTTCGCCGTCTCTAGACACCACATGAGCTGGTAGTTTATAAAGAATTACGTTATTTTGGAGAACAATGAGGTGATGGCGATAGGCTGAACGGTCGCCTTTTTTAGGGATCGGGTGGACAAGCTGTCTTCCATGGATTTGAGACTACGCCTAGGTAGTTGCCAACGTTGCAAACTCTGGAGCACACGTCTTCAGCATAATTGGAGAAATTCTGTCAGGCCCACTCAACTTGTTAATATCCAGGGAGAGGAGTGCTTCGTAAACCGAGCGCTGTATAAACCGGACATCTGGCATAGAGCACTACCACCGCGGGATGGTCAACGGTGTGCTCCCCCCGTCATCGAGAGTCGAGTTGGATGCAAAGATAGAGCCTAGTAGATCGGCTTTCTCCATTGCGGCATGGGCTAAGGAGTCGTCCTTCCTGTGCAGAGATAGAAATGATGACTGACAGAAGTTCTCTTGGATAACCTTGGTGAGAGACCAGAATGCACGGGTTTCAATTCTATCGATGTCCTGTGAATTTTACTTGGCAATGAATCTTTTGAAAGACCTGGAGGGGGAATTATACTACTAGCTGTACCCAACGATGTCATCCACGTGAATTTATTACGATTGGATTTCATGGGTTTTGACTTTTTAAGGGCGCTGATGTTTACATCCCAGGACGTTGATGCGTCAGCGTGATGCTATTTTACAGGGGCGAGCAAACCATGGCTGAGGTTTGCCTCCGATGGGCACCACAGAAAAAGAAATGAAAGTTCCATACCTGAAGTACTACATCAGCGACAGAACTAGCAACAACATTGAGATCGTCCGGCGAGAAGCAAATCCGCCCCCAAGGGTAGGATGCATAGAAAGACCGCGTCATATTTTTTTTATACTTTTAGAAAATAAATATTCGCAGTTTCATTTATTCAAATAAATATTAACCCTTACATATTCCGTACAAACTAACTTCCCCGCTATGAAATCTGACAAATATTTCACCTCATACCTAAGAAGCGCCGCCCTAGTGGTAGAAAAAGTCATCCCCTGATTGGGGCATCGTAAATAAATTAAAGTATTTATTTAAAAACTATTTTTATAAAGACAGTCGATTTTTAACCAACTTCATAAAAGAAGGAGGTACTCCATTCGACTGTATTTTTTATGAGTGATATAGCAGATTTTTTTTTGGAGAACCGTTTTTACGATTCTTTTTTTATTTGAAAGCTGGTGCTTCTCATGTGGTCTCATATAAATTTGATCAAGTTCTGACTAGTACGTTTTTGAGTTATCCTTAACAATGTGTATTGAATAGACTTCGACTACATTGATGATGTTCTCATTTTATCTACCGACTTGCCAAAAAGGAGACGGTACTCAATTTGACTGTATGTTTTTTTATGTGTGTTACCTCATAACTTTTTGCTGGGTGAACTGATTTCGATGATTCTTTTTATTTGAAAGCAGGTACTTCTCCTGTGGTCCCATATGAATTTGATCAAGGTCAGACTAATAGTTTTTGAGTTATTCTTAATAATTTATATTGAAGTCGGCTGTACAACATTTTTAATTTTTAATTATTTATATTGAATTCAATTGTACAAAATTTTTAATTTTACCACTTGTTTATAAAAACGATATCTGGGGGCACGGCAGTGCCCCGCCAAGTCGAGCAAACAAGCGGCACGGCCGTACCATCCTTTTCTCGAAGCAGATCAGGCCATTTTCGAAACCCTATAACTTCGTTGTGGATAAAATTAGAAGCCTGAATTTAGTACCTGGTAAGTAACCAAGTAGGCATTGTATAAACTCGGTATATTTTAAATTTCATTAAATTTGAACCAGTAGTTTAAGAATTAGAACTAGTCAAAGTTTCTTAATTTTGTCACTAACTGACTGACCGATCATCAAAACTCTAAGGCACTTCTAGCAGACACAGAAGCTTCAAATTTGGAATACAACTATTGTTTAGTATATAAATCAAGGAAAAATTAAAATATTTTGAAATTTCGGTTCAGTTTTCGAGATACACCAACTGTATTAATAATTTTGTAATCCCATACAAATATATAGGATTACAAAGTTACATTTGCAGTGAATGTATAATATAATGGATTTATAGGTGTAGCTAGGTACCTAGATATAACTATCTACAAAAAGAAATGAGATGCAAAAAGAATTGATATGGTAATAAACAATGTAATAAAACAATAAACGCAATATATCTCGCAAGTAATACATATTATATTACATTAGATTGTTTAGTGCGATTGCCAAGTCAATTTATTTATTTAAAATATAAAAGATTTTTAATATTGATATGGTCACTATAAGATGTTGTTAGGTTAGCTAATTACGTAATAACTTAAGACAGAAGGACCTTTAAGTAGGGACTGAATAAATTAACCGACTTGGTATTACATGGATCTCACAACATTTTACGGTAGAAGAACTGAGTTGCGAGACTTGGTTTTTTACAAGTTATGTTTTTGATGGCATCTTTTTTCTTTAAAGATAGCCACCGGAGGCAAACCATACGGTATTGTGAAGGTGGTTTAAATTACTCGTGTATTACTAACATCTCGAGCTGATATAGAACAAGTATTTGTATGTCATATTATAACGTTGGTAAGACATTCGTGTAACTCAGAACAGTGCTTTGAAGAATTACTTGGGGTAGGCCTATGTTCAGCTGTGGACTTGTGAAGGGCTGTAATGATGACGATGATGCCTATAACGTTTTAACTTGTACTACCCTTGTATATTTTAATTCTGTTTTAGTATGCTGACTTTTATATAATAGTTTTCTAAGTTTCTTATGACTAAAAAACAGGGCATAGACAGTAGCGTCTTCCTAGTAACAAATAAAAATTAAAAACTGAGGTTGCCAACCATCTGCCAGGCATGGCCACTATGGCAAATATCCCCTTCATGAGGCAATATATGAGGAAGCCTATGTTCAGCGGTGAACCTTTTGACAAGCTGTAATGAAAATAAAATATGAAAATGTGAAACATAAAATTAGAATGGAAATCTCGTGTGTCGTTATGGGTGATAGAAAATTTTCAGAAATAATAGGATATATTATACGAGTATATCTTATATATAAAAACGACGGGTTGCACTCCGGGAGTGCCGGCAGAAGTGAAAACTTGAATATTAACGTTGTGCATTTTTGATATTTTGGAATGGCGGAGATTATTTATTATTATCTTATTTCATTTATTTTTATTCGAAATTATTTGTTTGGTAAACCTACACCGCACATGTGCTTATTGTGATGTTATGAAAAAATAGGTTAATGCTCATAAAGTATAAACATATTACAAATATTACATCTATAATGTGTAAGTACAATATGTATCTATATTAATAATTTCGTCAAGCAGTACAGTAGACTCGATCGAAACCTAATCTTAATAATAAAATTATATTAATTAGTAAATGAAATTTAATTAAATCTAACTTACTTCCTCTCCTAAGCCGCGCCGGCTGTCTAGTCTCCGTCCGTATTACGAATTTTCGATCAGGACACGTGACCTGACGCGAGTTTAACATTTTTTACCCATTACAAAAAAAGTGCACAACGCCGCTAAAGAAGTTTTCACTTCAAAAATTAATTTTTCCTTGTTCGTATTTTATACGCTGCGATAAATTTTTGTTAACTTATTGCTTGCACTTGCGCGAAGGTTATACTCGTAGGCATACTACAAATAAGTATGGAGGTGGCGCGTATATCGTACCGAAAAAAATATTTTAAAGTTATATAACTTTCAACTTCAATTAATGGATTATCATTACTAATTAAACGATATAGCTCATCAAAATTTAAAACAATATTTCCACAATTATTTCTTCTTTCGCAACAACGCGCCGGGTACCAGTTCGATATATACCTCTGAATTGTCTGGGGAGTAAGAGGATTGTCAAAGACCCTGTTTTGCTTAGCTTTAGCATCGGCTAGTGTCAGTAAGAGGTAATAAAACCACATAAAATATATTTTTTTTTAATAAAATTAAAACGAAATATGGTCGAGTTTTTAAAAAAAAATATTTCTATAGGTTTGAATACTGATCCTGATAACGTACTTAACGGGGACCACAGAGTTTTTGTTACATGTTGTATATACATAATTTATCTATAAGGCTCACTTAATTTGCTGATGTTTTAGCAGATACTTCGAATTTTCGAGTGCTTCAAGAAAAACTGGATTTCAGAAAAGACCCGCGGTGAAGATACTACTTCGAGCTATGAGTTGCGACTTCGGAGACAGCTGCGTGCTGCTGCTGCGTATTCTTGGCTATTGGCACGCTTCTGCGTGCTCCTGATGAGGAGCAGAAGTATGCCTATCGGCTTATGGTCCACTATGACGTGCCGATATGGGCCTCCCTTATGATCTAATGTCTATTTAATACTTTAGGGACTGTAACGTTTGATAGCCTTTAGTAAATATTTTTACATATTCACTTTTTTATTTATTTACTGCGCGTAGCCTACGTAACAACTCTTGATCTATGTTTTCGGACGTGATTTGAACCCACGGCCTCGTAGGGCCTCAACCAAACGCTTAACCACCTCGCTACTGAGTACTCTAGTTCGTTGGTGTGTCTTCCATTGATCATCTAATTTCTGAAAGACATGGCCGATTGAAATCATTTTAACATAATATTTATACGGGAAAGGGAAACCAACTTCTTTCTGGCCAATTAGAGTACCTATATTTAAAAATATTTTTTGCAAAGAATAAATCAGATTTGATAAGATTTAAACAAAGACTCATAAATTTAAATTTACAACGAAAATTTCAGAACAAGCAACCATCTCGAAGTATTCTAATAAAAGTGGCTCACATAAAGTCACCTTAAAAAAGTAAACGGTCCATTTTATGAGTCCCTAAAATGTCATTAGATTTTGCTATACAAAGCTACACTATCCAAAAATTATCACTTTGGGATAGCCAATACGTTTTCCATGTTTTATACTACCTATGAAGTTAAACACCGTACTTAAACATTGTAAACTACTTCAAATTTAATTAGAGCGTAGCACAAACAAGTAGTGTATTCAGAACCAACTTTGCCTCTTAACACGTTAATCACATTATCTACACATTATGTTAGATTTCAAGCGATAGTAACCTAATAGTGGAGCATACAAATTAGAAAGCTTAAAAAGTTATAGACTGGATCCGCCATTCAAGTAATGTTGTGAACTATTTCTAACGCAAACTTTTTTTAATAGAAGAATTATAATAACAATCATCATCATCATCGTTACAGCCCTTCACAAGTCCACTGCTGACCAAGGAACGCTACAAAGCACGGTCCGAGCCATCTGCATTCATTGTCTTCCTGCAAGTCTTTACAGGTCGTCACTCTATCTAGTGAGGGGACGCCCTACACTTCGCCTGCCGGTACGAGGCTGCCAAAAACAATAGTACCTAGTATTTACAATTTACAAAAAAAATTTAATAACTGCATAAAATTACAATATAAGAGCACATTTAAAAACATATCTTCGTAAAAGAACATACAGCTGACGTGAAACCCTGTGTTCTAAGTCTACCATCACCCCATCATAACTTTAATAGACAAACACCAATTCTTAACAAGGATGATCCGTGAAGATACTTAGATATTTGCGGTCCTATAATTAACAAAACTAAATCCAAATCCAAACACATCACTGCCACCGTGAGATAATGTAATCTTACTAGCGATGTGCGTTGAATCAAACGACTAGTTGAATGAACGGTTAATCTTCTGGCGACGCGTCGACGGTTGACCGTCTACGCGGTCGTTTACTAATTTAACTACATACATAGATAAATGGTTTTTAAATAAAGTTGGGAACACATATCTTAATATGTCTGAATAATTTTTCTAAAGAATTGAAAAGAATTTTCGATAAATCCTATTCAGTCAGTTTTAAGCCTGAAATAATTAAAAAGGAGGTTCATCTAAATGTAATTTACCGGGATAACCGTTCATCGTCTTATATTCGTCGTCGTATATATATGTATATATATATATATATATATATATATATATATATATATTTCACCTAGCTAATTAAATAGTCAACAAAAAAAATCTACGGTCTAGTTACGTTAGCGAAAAAAAAGTCGGCGACCCATCGCTAAATCTCATTCAAAGTAAATCGGACAAAAAATTGAGAATTAAAAGGTGAAGGTTGCCCGGGTTAACAGAACAGGACGTTAAACAACTCGATTCCCATGACTATGGGTACAGCAAAGTACTCGTTAATCTATATCAGTCGCAATCGAAATAAATTAAAATAAAATTCTTAGTTCTAAATTGAATTAAATTGATTTCATTGATATTAATTTTGATTTGTAATATAAACAAAGTTAATGAAATAGCACTTAAAACGTCGGGAATTGAAAGTTAAACGAGTTGAAATGGTTTTACTCAAAGTGTATTACGAGTATGTTATTTCGACGGCTTAGTAGCGTATATTAGATGTAGACTTACAATTCCCCACGGTAAGACACAAGGAAACATGAATTTGAACATGGGTCAAGCATTTTTTAGCCAACAAATAATTGAAAAATTATAATGGTTGTCACATCATTTAAGTTAGCTAAATTTAGCATATACAAGTACGGCTTACAGGTTCGTTGGGTCGTGAATATTTCCACCTCATCGGTTGTCGATTCCTCGCGCTATATATCCCTCTGCTACTTCAGTTTATTATTCATTGAGCTATGGGTACATAGGTTTCAATTGCGTCAAAAAAATCTTATTATGTTGTAATTTTAATGAAATTGTTTTTTGTTTGTTTGTTTGTTTTTTTTTAAACGTTATCCCACACTAGGATTTTCTCCTGTATCGTGGAGGCAGTTTACAAACATAAATTTCACACGGATAAATATCTAGACCCGGAACAATCATTTGTAGGCCATACAAATACTTGTTCCGTGCGGGATTCGAACCCGCGCCCCCCAGCGCAAGCAACTCATTGCTAAGCCACTGCGCCACGGAGCCGTCACATGTTATGAAATTGTACTATAATATATACTTACCACGCTATGTCCGCTGCGACTCCGAAGGCTGAGCCTCATCTTCCAGTCTCTTTTCGACGACGCACCGCCTTCAGAACTAAAGGATCGCTTGATCGGCAGCGACATCCTTAGTTATTCACTAAATATAACGTTCTAACCGTGTGAGAGCATAGTGCGTCCCTATCGCGTCGTCTACACGCCTAGAACTTTAAACAGTTACTGTTTCAAACACTAACTTTATTTACACTGAAAGCACTTACGTTACACTGAGAATCGTTAACATGGCTTATAACTTAGTAATATACACTCAACTAACACTCATAAACACTTAGATTGCAACTACAATATTAACCTCTAAGAATATAGTTAAATGAAAGAAATAGAATGCAATAAAGTTTATAACTTTTACAACAATAAGGAGAATTCAAGCATTGACACACCATAATACTTAAGCTGAAATTCACAATTCGAGAAGAAGGATCACTTTAAGTACCTGAAACAAACAGAATACAAAACACAATTAAAAAATTAAACTCATAATTAATTAATTTTCTTCACAATACAAAGTAAATGACAAATTAGATATTTATTCACCGCTGCTCAGTTACTCCGTTGGGCCTGCCAAAAGTCCACTGCTGGACGCAAGCCTCCCCTTGGTTATTATAGGGGAAATATTTGCCATAGTTTCTATGCTTGGCAGGCGGGCTAGCAACCACAGTATTTTATTTTTAGTTGTTACAAGGAATGTGTCGCTACCCAGGTCTTGTTTGTTTCCCTCTGTCGCCTCTTACGATACTTAATTTATCCCTCATGTTTTAATATAAAATACTTAAATTTAAATATAAATAATAAATATTACTTATAATTAATATTAATCACCGTTGGGCTCTGAGTGTGTCAGCATCATTATTTTTTTAATTTATCGTAGACCCCATTCACTGGAAACGAGGTATTCCATCTTTGTCGTTCTATGTGACAACGCATCTTCGTTTTGATTTTTAATCGAGGATAAAAATATAGATGTCTATAGACTACAGCATCCCATTACCACTATTATCTTTATGTATAAATATATTAAAAAGTAAAATTAAGACTAGAATTTTATCGTTTTTATTAATTTATTTTAATACATAACGGTGATTGTAACACTCACAAAGTAGAAAACGTTCTTCGAAAATGGCTGATCAGACTAAGTCCTACAATTTCTGCTATGAATAATACTTTCCTTTTACAAGTTTCGTACAAATCCCTCTTTCATCTCCTCATTTCAAAGGCTTCGTTTTAATTGACTGATTTCAATTTGTAATGACAAAATACTAATGTAAAATTAATATTCTACTAGGATTTTTTAAATACTAGCTGTTCCCAGCGACTTCGTCCGCATGGAATTTATTGCGAATGGATTTTATGGGCTTTGATTTTTTGCGCGGTACCCTAATTATTTTTTTAAGATAAAAGTAGTCATAAGTTACTCCTTATAACATTAGCTATCTCCAAATTTAAGTTCCATCAAAATCAGTCTAACCATTCGGAGATTAGTCGAAACAAACAGACAGACAGACAAAAGTTTTGAAAATTTTTTTTGTATTAAGTACCGTATATAATTTCATAAGCATTTAATAAAAAAAACCATTTGACATTACAAACAGACACTTAAATTTGTATAGGTTATAAATATGAAAATGCAATAAGTTATAAGTTCTGAAAATTAAAGGAAACAAATAATGTAATATGTTTCAGATTAAAAAAAAAACTAAAACTAAAAAAAGAAACTAAAATATATTCTTTAGACTAAATCCATCTTATTACAAAAAAATGTTCTTTTTAGTCTTAGGTTTAAACTAGTGTCTGTTTCATTAAAGAAATTCCATGGCGAACTATAATATAAAGTAATGTATTGAGACAGCAAAATATCAAATTTCGCGAGGACTATGGCCACTACTACATCATAATTATGTGTAACGTGTAACAGAAACAGAAACAGAAACTGTTTTATTCAATATAGATTATAAATAATACTTAATGAAAGACACTCTTTTGTTTAATTACCACTGGTTCGAAAAAACCCTCTGTCCTGGGAAGAACCAGCAAGAAACCCAGCGGGACTTTTTTTAAATAACAGCGTACAATCATGTATGTTACACAATTAACCACACAAAACAAATTAGAAATAGCTTGGTAGCGATCATTCCCAGGGGTTATTATCATCCATAAATTCCTTAATATTTTAATAACCCTTTTTATACAAACTAAAAATTTGAACTTCGAGCAGGTCCAATTTTGTATATTTTCTGGGATTTTGTTGTAAAAGCGTACACATCGCCCCAAGAATGAATTACTGACTCGGTGAAGTCGAGTAACTGGTACTAATAACTTGTGTCTGTTATATTATTTTGAAAGAAAGAACTGCGTGAATGAACATAGCAGACTTGAAGCACCGACGTTCCGGGAAATCTGCAGTGTGTGAACATGTTCTAGATCGTCCCCGCCATTACATTAGATTTGATAGACCACAAATTGTCGCAAAAGAACACCGAGTTCTACCAAGGATGATTCGCGAGGCTATTGAATTTAAAAAATCTCCTAATTTCAATAGAAATGATGGATGGGTGCTGCCATCTGCTTGGGATCCTATAATTAATAAAATTAATTCCAAACCCAAGCATACCACTGCAAGACTTCAAGATACTGTAAGCTCATTCTGCGTAGATCGGACCTAAAATTAATATTCAAAAACTGAACGTAGCCGAGCTAACTATGACATCGGGACGTCAAACACCTCAGTCCCCCCCGTGACCACGGGTGCCGTAAAGCACCCGAAACGTCGGGAATTAAAATAGTAAATTAAACGCGATAAAATCCGTAAAAATTTGTTTCGTTTAACGTTATATCTCATTATTGATGGATTTTACTAAAAATAAAACAATAAAATTATAATAATTGCTATTTACTAAGCACTTTAGTAATTTTCCCAATCAAACACAAACATAATATTTTTGATTTGGAATTGCTATACAATATAAGTGTTATTTATTAGATCTCTTTAAATGGGTTATAATAAATCTGAAAAAAAAATTCAACGTGTATATAGATTACTAATCTGACATAACAATAAAAACTCCATAAGAGTGCATTACCAGTTTTTGTTCGAGAGCGTCGGTTGGTATTTTTATTTAATTTTGCTGAAATAATGATTTTCGTACAATCTTTAATACACATTTTAATTAACACAAATATGGGTCTTTCTTTAATAGATAGAAACAAACTCAATGAATTCAAAACTCATGATAAATGATGAGATCTAACGCCGCGAGTTGTGGAAACAACGGCATTTTTTTTTTAAATATAATAAGGATGACAAAGGAGCACAAAGTCCACCTGATGTTAATTGGATTTCGCAGCCCATTGTCATTTACAATTATCCTCAATTAAATATTAAAATGCAGATGCGTTTCCAATCCTGAGGAGTAAAATTGAATGCATCATTTACAGTAAAAAAGTTCGGTTCTCTACACTCACCATATGAAATACAGTAGCATTAAACAGCTATTTTACGCTATGTATATTCGTGCTACAACCATCCATATAACTACAGCATGGCACGTAGTAAACGTTGAATTTACGATTGCTCTTCGTTTATTTTATTTTTTCTAAACTCATACTAGCAATGCTAACACTTCTTACATTCCCCTTTATCATTACAACTAAGCGGTTCACAACAGTCGTCAAATAGTGGATTCAAATTTAAAACTTTTAAATTTACAGTCCGTTGTCCTAAACTTTTTCGCTACTGTGCTAATTTGAAACGAAAAAAACGTTAATTTAGAACTTCCCTTAAAATAGCAAAATCAATGACACTCTCATATTCAAGTAATAAAGGTATACTTGAACTTGTTAGGCATATTATATTTGATAAAATTATTGCTCCACGAGTTTGTAAGTAAATTACCTCTGCCAATCCCATACATCGCATCTGCTCCAAAGTTTAGAAGATAAAAGTTTAAAGTGTAAAATAATTGATGTATACGACTCGATGAATCTCATTGTTCCCTTTAACAGAAATATTTTTATTTTTAGATATTTCTTAGATGTTTGATAATGGGTTTGGTTGTAGTGTCATAATTATTTTATTAGATTTAATAGCTATAAATTAATCTAAAAAGTAATGTTTTCAACACAAACCAAGCAAGCAATTGTCATAAAAATAAATAACAAACATTATACATATTACTAAAAATGAATATTAACATAATATATTACATATATTATTGAATCATACACATATAAATTTTATTACTTGAAAATATTATATTTAGAAATATTTTTTCTTTATTTCAATTAGTAACCTAATAATATATTTAAAGATAAATAATGTTGTTTTCAGACCAACACGAGGAATAAGTCGTGTATAGAAATAAGAAATTCTTATATCGGTCACGAAAGGCTATGGCTAAAAGAATTTTGTGTGATTTTCTTGTTGGCAATGTAAAGTATATGTAAGTAGATAAACAAAGGACTCGTTCAAGAATTGTCAAAAAGCACAATCCTGAGCCATCTCCATCCATCGAATTTCTACATGACTAGCCACGTCATCACTCCATCTTCATCAAATAAATATATGTATTTATTTCGTACAGAGTTCTTAACATTCGTTCGTTCAATAATCGGTCACGAAGTCATCATCATCAAAGAAAAATTTCATCACAAGATGATAGTACACAACAGAATTAAATTTTAACAATAATTCAAGAAGTCAAGATGTTGCAACGGATTTTATACAATATTTTACAGACATTCCGATCTTGATTGCGAAGTCATTGAATTCCGCTCTTACTGTCGCCGAGTCATTACTCAAACACAATGTAATTCTCTGTGAAAAGAATTTGAATTTTATTAAATAAGATATTGTAATATATTTCAAAGCTATTGACATTAGTAAAACAGCACATCTTTTTGGATTTCCGTTAAAGTTATTACGTCTATAATAGATAAAATTGCACCCCAACTTGCTATTATTTTAAAAGGTACTAGTATCAATTCTGGTGTGTTTCCTGATTTAATGAAACATAGTAAAATGATGTCTTTACTTAAATCTGGTAGTTCATTAGACCCCACTAACTTTAGACCTATTTCTGTACTGCCAACGCCCAGTAAATTTTCTGAAAAAAATATTTTAGGTCAAATTTTAAGTTCTTAATGTAAATAAATTGCTCCATAAAAATCTATTTGGTTTTACAAGGGGTCGCTAGACAACTGATGCCGGTGTTGGGCCAATTAAATATATTTTTTGTGTATGGGAGAATTCAGAGGATGCTTTGGAATAATTTTTGATTTTTCTAATACTTTCGGCTGTGTTCAAGACATTAATCCAGAAGCTACATCATTATGGTGTAAAAACAGCGCTTTTATATCATTTTGTATTTTTTTTATTCTTAGTTTGTCCCTTCCTATTCTTAGTTAAATTAATGACTTACCTTACTTTGTAAGGAATAACCATGATATATTTTAATTTACTGAGGATATTTCGTTGCTTTTCCTGATTTTTGAATAATGCTATATCAAAAGTAGTAAACTAGTTTAACATCATTATATTTGCTTTTAAATGATAATAAAACGAAATGTATTTCATTTACAACACCAAATCTTATACCCCATTTAGACTCTTGCCTCGCGCCTCGCCTCGTACCTCGCCTCGCAGTTCGCGTGTTGTTGCGATGTAACGAGTGCCTGTTCACACTCTCGCGATGCGTTCATTGCGTTCAGTTTGCGTTAAACCAACAACGATGGAAGACGTCGAAATAAAAGCGGCATCAACTCTTGCCTTAATAAATATTTATCAATGCCTAACCATTTTAAAAAGAAGGAAAGTAAAAAATTTCATAGAGGCATCAACTCTTGCCTTAATAAATATCTATCGATGCTTGACCATTTTAAATAGAAGGAAATTAAAAAATGTCATAGATTTTTTCAAAGATTTCATACATTGCTTTTTTCTTCGTAGGTGTTGACGAAAGGTAGCCATAAGCGCATTCTTTTTTACTTTGAGCTCTGCTAGCGGTCTGCACATAACCTCCGAAATTCTATTCCAAGCATCATTTACTTTTTGGGTATTTATATGCATAATATGTTTTGGATCCCAAATTATTCGCTCAGTCTGATAGAGTTCCAAGAACTGCAGCGTTTCTTCTTGCGACCAGTCCATTTTTAATTGAAGTAAAGATGAGACGTATTTACGCTACCAGGTTTTAAAACCAGGTATTCACTTCAAAGTACGGCGCCCTGGTACGAGCAAAAAATACTTGCAAGTATGAAAATACTTGCATAGGAAAATTATCCATATCTCAATAGTAATAAGAAACTCAATCGTATTTGTGAATGAAAAATACTTTGAACTTCAAAGTAGTTTTTTTTTATTTATACGACTTTGCTCCTTAATCATAGTAGCCTAACATGGAAAGCGGGTTGAATTCCTATGCAAGTATTTTCAAACTTCGACACCGTGGCTGGTCACGTCGTGTAAGCGGTGTAAGTAGTAAGTAATAAGAATTATGTTTATATTCGAGGAAGTAAAATTTTGTTTCGATTTTTTGTAAATTCAATTGTTATGGTGAACTGATTACGTAACCTACTGACCTTGACCTAATTTTAAATAGATATTTCGCGTGTATATTGAATTTAGAGACAGTTTTAAAACTTTTATTAATTAAGAGTCCTAAGCCAAAAAGTAGGAAGGAAAGATTTCATTTCGTTAATAAAAAAATTACAAACGTTCAGTATACATTTTTGCCCGAATCAAATTAGGCATTCATATATATATATTGACACTAACAAATACTTTCAAGTATTTTTAAAACCTAGTTTTCGACCCTGGTATTTTTCCATACTCGTACTCAGAAGCCCAGGTATTAAATTTTGCAAGTATGTCTAATTTCTAAATTGAAGTCGAACGTGTAAACCCAACAAAACCACAACCTGCACGGAAGGGCGCCGTAAACAAACTGAAACGAGAGCGCGAGTGTAAACACCACGCTCGCGTCGCTCGCGAGGCCCTTTGCCTCGTGCCCAAAAAATCGCCTCCGACGCGAGCGCCGCGAGTGGCGAGGCGAGCTGCGAGGCGAGCCACGAGCTAGCGTTTACACTCGCGCCTCGTGGCTCGCCTCGCGACTCGCCTCGTCGCTCGCGCGAGAGTGTAAATGGGGTATTAAACAGGTGCTTACTAGTGTGCTTTAAAACTTACTATCAAACATAGTTCTGCAGCATATCCATACATGTGTTGAAACAGCTAGATTAGTCTATTTTAGTAGTTTCTATAGCATAATGTCAAATGGAATCTTGCTATGGGGTAATGCGGCTAACATTGTAACTATCCTCGTTTTGCAGAATAGAGTCATAAGAGCAATTTAAAACCTAGGTTCTAAATTGGAAATGAAGGAAAAAGGAATCCCTTATTGAAAATTTTAAAGAAATTAATAAATTAACTTTGGCCTCAAAATATATTTACGAAAATTAAATGTATGTACACAAAAACAAAAACAGTTTTAATAAAAATAGTGATGTTACTCGACTCCAGAGAGTCAGTAATTTCTTCATGGAGCAATGTATACGCTTTTTTAACAAAGTGTCAGAAAGTATCAAATATCAGAGTAAACAATAGCTCCGTAATAAATATTTCTTAAAAATACAATTACTGTGTAAATTCAAGTATTATATTACTTTTGGACACCATTGGAGTTTCTTTTGTAAACTATTGGAGTTCATAAAAAACTGGTACTGAAATCTTTCAGAAGCGGCCCCGCAGGAAGTGGACCTGGTCGAGCCCCGACGGTTCGACAAAAAATGAGATTGAATTCATTATGACGACCAGACGACAACTGTTCAGTGATATCTCAGTGACCGCGAGGGTGAAAACCGGCAGCGATCACCGAATGGTGAGAGGCACACTGAACCTAATCTTAAAACTAAACCTAAATTAAGTTGGAGAGGTCACGTCTAATGAAGTCAACGCTCCGTCCCCCTCGTGCTCTAATAACATCAAAAGTTCCGAAACCTTTCAGCTCGAGCTACGAAACCGTTTTCAGTGCCTAGAAGATTGCAATGCGGTGGACGATATGAATGACAAGCTCTTGGAAATTGTCCATGCGGTCGGAGCTAAGTTTGGCAAGACCCACCGCAGAAGAAAACAAAAACTCTCCGATTACCCTTAATCTCATGGCTGTTAGACGAGATATGAAGCTGCAGTCTTCAGAAGATTTGACAGCAAACAGGCAACTGAACAGACAGATCTCTAAATGCATGCGGCGTGACTTACGCAACTTTAATACTGTTCGTATTGAAGAAGCAATCGAACGGAACCAGGGCTCCAAAGTCTTTGCTATAGATCTGTCTGCCAGAAAGAGCCAACCGTCAAAGCTGAAGACCGACTGTGGCAACGTCGTTTCCGGGACAACTGAGATTTTGTGTGAGATCAAGAGGTTCTATGCGCAGCTGTACACGTCATCGTTGGAGCCACACGTAAGTGTGAGCGACGATCCAAGAGCGTGTCTTATTTGACACTATTCCGCTGATATCCCGGACGTAAGTCTGAGCGAGATCAGAATGGCTCTCCAGTACCTTAAAAACGACAAGGCCACAGGCGAGGATGGAATTACAGCGGAGCTTCTGAAAGCGGGTGGAAAACCGGTACTTGAAGTCCTTCAGAAGCTCTTTAATTCTGTTCTCTATGGTGGCATTACACCAGAGGCGTGGAGCAGAATTGCGGTGGACTTGTTCTTCAAGAAAGGTGACAATGCTCTCTTAAAGAACTTCAGACCGATTCCCCTTCTGAGCCGCATCTACGTGCTGTTTTCGAGAGTCATTACGAATCGTCTCGCATGTAGACTGACGACTTCCAGCCTCCCGAACAAGCCGATTTCCGAAAAGGCTTTCGCACCATAGACTACATATATACCCATCGGCAAATTGTACAGATGTCCGAGGACTACTATTTGCCACTATATCAGGCGTATGTGGACTATGAGAAGGCCTTTGATTCCGTCGAAATTTGGGCGGTGCTGCAGTCCCTTCAGCAGTTCAAAGTTTACTGTCGGTGTAATCGAAGTCCTGAAGTACTTGTACAGTAGGGTCCCGATGGCTATCCTAGTACAGAACCAGAGTACAAAACCTATCCAATTGCAGATAGGTGTAAGACAGGGCGACGTTATATCCCCGAAATTCTTCACCACTGCATTGGAAGACGTTTTCAAGCTTCTGGACTGAAAAGGATACGGTATTAACATCAATGTCGAGTACATCACTCACCTTCGATTTGCCGACGATATAGTCCTTATGGCAGAATCGCTTGAGGACCGAAGCACTATGCTCAATGAACTCAATAGTGTTTCCCAACGTATATCATGTATAATATCCATGTCACACCTATGTCGGTAGATGTTGGGGACACTAAGCTCGAAGTTGTTGACGAGTATGTTTACCTGGGACAAATAGTCCGACTAGGTAAGTCCAACTTCGACCGAGTGGTCAATCGACGGATTCAACTCGGTTGGGCAGCGTTCGGGAAATTACGGCACATCTTCTCTCCAGGTATATCTTAAAACTTGAAAACGAGACTGTACATTGTTGCTTTTGCGTGTTGCCAGTGATGACCTATGGAACTGAGACGTGGTCCTTCAATGCCGGCCGTATGAGGAAGCACAAGGTCGCTCAATGAGCTATGGAGAGGGCTATGCTCGGAGTTTCTTTGCGTGATAAACTTAGAAATGAGGATACCCGCAGTAGAACCAGAGTGACCGACATAGCCCAACGGATGTGTAAGCTGAAGTGGCAATGGGCCGGCAATATAGCTCAAAAAACCGACAACCAATGGAGAAAAAAGGTTCTCGAGTGGCGGCCTCGTACCGGCGGACGAAGTGTAGGGCGTCCCCCCACTAGATGGTGTGCGAACTTATAAGATATGCAGGAAGTCGATGGATGCAGGTGACTCAGGAACGTGCTTTGTGGCATTCCTTGGGGGAGGCCTATGTTCAGTAGTGGACTTGTGAAGGGCTGTAACGGTGATGATGATGGTCAAAACCATTCTTAACAATCTACGATTTCATATCTTACTGATTTATGAACCATCTTGAGAGTCAATCAAACTTGTTCCAGAAAATGACTTTACTTATAGAATGAAGTAGACGTCACTATTACAATAGCATAGAATAGAATAGAATATTTTTTATTCAATATTGATTATTACATAATTCTTATTGAAAGTCATTTTTATTTACCACTGGTTCGGAAAATACCTCTGTCCTTGGAAGTACCATCAAGAAACACAGCGGGACTTTTTTTTCAAACATATTTCACTTAACAATAATTTCATTTATACATTTTTTTAAATGATTTTTAATAGAACCAGCATGGTGGCGATCACCTAATTCCCAGGGGTTATTTTCATTCATGTATTCTTTGATATTATAATAACCCTTTTTTTACAGTTTTTCTTTAATAAAACTTTTAAACTTGTTTATTGATAAACTTTAAATATGTTCTGGGATTTTGTTGTAAAATCATATACATTGCCCCATAAATGAATTACTGATTCTGTGGAGTCTAGTAACTGGTATTACATGTTTATGTTTGTACCTAGTGTTTAAAGTATGCACATCCTTATTCTTATTAAACTATTAATGTTTTTATGTACATACATTACATTTTCATAAATATATTGCGATGCTAAAGTTAATATGTTTATTTCTTTAAATTTTTGTTTGAGGGACTCTTTACAATTTAGGTTATAAATCGTCCGAACGGCTCTCTTTTGCAAAACAAATATAGCTTCAATATCAGTCGCATTACCCCATAGCAAAATTCCATAAGAGATTACGCTATGAAAGTAACTAAAATACACTAATCTAGCCTTAGAGTATTCAACTAACAGGAGACGCCATGCGCATAAAGTTCCGAACAAAAAAGTCTGTCACTTCTATCTGGAGGCGAGGTAACGCACACTAAGCAAATCGTAAACATTGGGCCACGTCGTTGCGCACGCACACAGAATAATATGAGCACACGATAAAGCAAAACGCACACAACCTTGAAAATCTCTTATAAATGTCTCATCGTTACAGTGCATAAGCCATAAACGACTAGTGCGAGGGTCTTGTCGATATGGATATGTCGATGAAATTTTATGCAAGTTACATTAGCAAATAAAATAAAATAAAAATGAACAAATGTTTAATGATTAATATTACATTCAAAGTAAATTAAAAAAAATACATAAGGTACAATATAATAATACAAAATTACCAAAATTAAAACAAATTGAAAAAGTATTATATTATATTTTAACTGGTTTTTAAAGTGAATAAGTTTGGTATATGTGACGAATACACTTTTTGAGATCACTTTTTTTGCGAGATAGCTAATTCTGGTGCTTGCATATTTTTCCATCACCAAGTTTTCCAGTTCAATGTTATATGGAACGTAATCATTATCGAAATAATGTTCCTGTATGCTTAAAAATATATAATATGCCTAGTCTATGAAATGATTTTACCATTTTTTAATGTCATGATAACCAGAAAGGTTATCTGTATAGGGGTTTTAAACGGTCTAATTTTACAGATTTTACCCAATCTATAGAGTTAAACCGTTTTAAGGCTTAGGGTTGAACTACATCTGGCAGCACGGAATCGCACTTTCCTGTGCTTCTATCCTTTTTGTTTACTCAGAAACGTTATTTCCTAGAGCGAGAAAGAGAGCGGGAGTGTATAGTTTTACCCTCGAAAAGCCGATTGTAAACCGGTTTCAAAAGTTTATACATCATTCTTGACAATCCATACTAATATAATATTATAAATGTGAAAGTGTGATTTTTTGTTTATTTGTTTTTGTCCTTCCTTTACGCAGCAACGGAATGGAGTAATTAAAAAAAAATAAACATTTGCTTTATCTTGGTCGAAGTTTACGCTTAACCAAACATTTTTTCGTCATTTTACTTAGGATTGAAAAATAATTAATGCCTTCGTAAAAAGCGGTAATATTTTGTGTTCTACAGTACAAAAGTGTAGTACTCTGTATATGTTTAATAATAATAGATTATAAATATGATACTGAAATTATTTGTTTGTCCTTATTTATTTATTTAAGCGCTAATAATTCGTGTCTCATCTGAAAACAACAATTTGGTTGACACCATCTAAGAAGATAAACTTGTAAATAACATTTTAAAATGAATAAATATCGTTCACTAAATCTTCCATTTCGATTTGTTACATGTTTTGAATTTTATCCTTCATAATGTAAAATAAACCTGTATCAAAATAATAAACTTACTCGTACTTCCAATAATTTCAAAGTCGGTACAGCAGTTTCATATAATTTCCTTTTATTATTTGATTGGATTACGAAAACCGATTAGTCAAAATGCTCGGAACAAATAGTGCTTGTTCGTTTAGGTACCCAGGTTATATGATCGCCACATGCTTTCATCCAAACTTGGCGCCTGTAAGGATCTTTTGGAAAACTGTAAAACCAAAGATCTTTTTTTAAACATTGTACAAAAAGGAATTTTAAATAACACCTTGGTATTATATATCAAAGTATTGCTTATAGTCAAATAAAAACATCGATACTAAAGATTACAGTGAACATCACTATTATAGTCTTGATGATACCATTTTATATACTCGAAATTCCCCTTCTTTTCGTTTCACAACGTAACATAATGAAATGAAAATATCTATTTAAAATGTTTTAAATGTATAATGTATACAGTAAAACAATTTAAATTGATGTTTTCATTTCGTTAAAAACAATTAAAAATTATTAATGTTGTTTGAAATAATATAGTTTTGCAAATAGATCACAATAATATTGATGAATTTAAGACTATTCAATAACACAATTTTGTCTTGTGTAATTAGAACAAAGAGAAACGACATTTGTCTACAATTAAGCAAAATTTAATTATGTCCTAGTAGTGCAAAAGTCCTTACTATAGTATTAATACTTTAAGTTGGCAACACTACCTGCTCAGCTATATTAATCAGAATTTTCGTGATTTAATGCTTATATTAATTATTGAAATCAAAATAAATACTTAAGGATGAAAGGAAACTTCGTCTTTTTGTAAATTTGAGGTCTGTGATCTTTTTTTACAAGAAAACACACTGCAACTCGGCATTTTTCTGGAGGTCAACTCACGCTTACGACTAGTTGGTAACTGACGCCGTACGCGGCGCAACTAGTTTAATACAACGGGAATGATCCGCGCTCTCGTACTTTTGACAGCGGGGAACGCTCTTCAATGTCGTCTCCTGTTAGTTTAATACTCTAAGAATCTAGCTGTCTCAACATCTGTGAGACTTCTAATCTTTCTTACAGCATATGCTGCAGAACTAAGGCTGCTTGCTAATTTAGATATATGGGGGCCCCATTGAAGTTTCGCGTCAATAGTAATACCGAGAAAAATAGTTGTATCCACAAGACTCAACTCCTCTCCATTTAATAGCACATTGGTATTCGAATGTTTTACATTAGGTATTGTAAAACTAATACACTTTGTCTTATTGCCGTTTAAGAGCATATTGTTGTTGTTAAACCAATGTACTAATTTCGATAGAGCATTATTTACATCGTCATAATTAATTAACAGCCGTTTGAGTTTGAAAATTAAAGAGGTATCGTCAGCAAATAATACTCTATCGTGATTGTCCCCTACAAGATAGGGTAGGGGAGGTAAGTCATAAATATATATTAAAAACAGGAATGGGCCAAGAATCGAGCCCTGAGGAACGCCCATTGATACTACCGATCCGGAAGAACCTTTACCATTGATCACGACTTTTTGAGTTCTGTTACTTAAATATGAGGTATAAGCGCCAAATTTTTTACATCGTTTTGTTGTATTTTCCTGATTATTGTCTCATGATGAACACAATCGAATGCCTTGGAAAGATTACAGAAAATACCTAAGGCATCTTTTGAATTCTCCCAGGCATTAAAATTATATTTCATAAGCTCAACACCGGCGTCAGACGTCGAGCGACCCCTTGTAAAACCAAATTGGTTTTTATGAAGTAATTTATTTCTATTAAATAGAATTAACGATTGATCCATAATTATTTTTTCAAAAATTTTACTGAGAGTTGGTAGCACAAAAATAGGTCTAAAATTAGCAGGGTCCAATGTACTACCAGATTTAAATAAAGGTATTACTTTACTGTACTTTATTAAATCAGGAAACACACCAGAATCAATACAGGTATTAAAAATAATAGCAAGATGAGGTGCAATTAAATCTATTATGGACGCAATAACTGTCACGGAAATCCCCCACAAATCTGCAGTTTTCTTTATATCAATGGTTTTGAAGTATTTTACAATATCTTGCGGTAATACTTTTTAAAATCTAAATTCTTTTAAACAGGTATTAATATTCTGTTTGAGTAATGACTCGGCGACAGTTGGAGAAGTATTCAAAGACTCTGTTGTCAAAATAGCAATATCAGTGAAATATTTCTTAAACACCGCTGCGACTTCTTGATTTGATTTAGTCAATTCATTAAATAATATACTAAAATTAAGGCTCTACATGTTTAAAAATAAGAATTGTAATATTTATTTGCTATATGCTATAACGTTGGTAAGACATGCGTATAACTCAGAACGGTGCTTTGAAGAATTACTTGGGGGAGGCCTATGTTTAGCAGTGGATTTGTGAAGGGCTGTAATGATGATAATGATAGAAGTTCACGTCAGTGCGCCGTTGCGATCATTTTGTATATATTTGTTTTCAACCAACCACAATGGTGTTGGTGAAGTGTGCTAACTGTAAGAAAAATATTACCAAAAAAGCGCCGGGTCTCGTAAGTAGTAGGTATAACATTACTGTTCATTAAGATCCTTGCTGCCACAAACTGTCTAATAAACACATTTATACACTACGCAATTCGCCGAACATCGAGTGGAGCTGCGAGAAATGTATGAAAAACGTTTCGCGTAGGTCTTCCTTTTTCACTTCGCACGAAGAGTCTGATGACGATGACTCCGTGGTTGTAAATTCTTTCAATACCCAGATTGACACCTAGAAGCTTATCAGGGACATTAGACAGAAAAACGTTCCGGGAAAAAATCAGGAATCTAGAAACTTCAATTGATTACCTGGGTGATCAGCTGAGTACGATTGATCAAACCCTAAAGAAATACGATAACAAAATAAAAGAACTCGAAAATAAAAACCAAGACCTACAAAATAAGATCAACAACCTTGAACTTAGAGTGAGCATAGTAGAGCAAGAAATAAAAACGTTTCAGCAGAAATCTTTATCAAATATGGTAGAAATCGCAGGTTAATTAAGTCCTAGAAACGCTGGCTTCAGAATTAAATACTAAGTTGAGCGACATTCAATCTTCGCAACGCTTGCTCAGCTCTAAGGACCGCCCTAGTTCAATCCTCGTTGAGATCAAACCAAAAGCAGCAAAAAACAATGGATTGAAGCTGGTAAAGAGAAATATCTCTCTGTGGGAACTATCCTACCAAACTCGCCAAAGGAAGTAGCTGAATAGCGAGTGTACATCAGGGAGGCCCTTACTAAGTATTTAAAAACTCTACTATATAACACAAAAGCGAAACTTAGTAAAATCGTCAAATATATTTGGTGTAAGGACGGTAACGTACTTGTCAGGAAAGGTCCTAATACTAAAATTTACTATATTCGTAAAGATAATGATATTGAATTACTCCTAAAACAATTAGATAGCTCTAAAACCTCTTAATCATATTTTTTTCTTTTTGTTTTCCATTGATCTAATATACCTACCTAATTATTAACTACTCTTCAAACTTTATTATAACTATAAACATTAAAGAATTTGTTAACTGGAACGATATAAATAACTATTTTCAACAATCACCCCCAAAACGTCATGCATTTTCATCAAGAATTTTACAAAGTTTCAACAAATTGTTCATAGTTCCAAATACTCCATAGACTTGATTATTCTAACAGAAGTTGGCATAACAGATATGATTGTTAACCTTTTTTATTTACCGGGTTATAATATGTACTACCAATTGCGATCTACGCAACGGGGAGGCGGTATCATTGCTTATGTTAAAAACCATCTCAAGTTTACATTAACATCACATAAAAGTATCATGTTCGAAAACATAACGGGTATCTTAAAACTGACCCCGTTTACGTGGTAGAGCCATGCTGCAGCTATATTAGTAGTATAGTTGTAGCACGAATGGGTCGGCGCGACCGGGGAAGGACTACGCTCTCACAGAATACCAGCGTCAAACAGCAGCTTCATGCTGTTGTGATTCGTATGGTGAGTGTAGAGAACCGGAGATCCTTTTTACTGGAAAAGAGGCATTCTATCTTAGTCCTCACGGGTGACAACGTATCTGCATTTTGATTCGCTAAAGAGGATAAATGTAGATGTCTATGGGCTACAGCAACCACTTACCATCAGGTGGACTGTGTGCTCGTTTGTCACCTTATCCTATAAAAAAAAAGATGTAGTTGTGTGTGCAATCTAGAAATCCCCAAAAAGAAACAAGGATTTGTTTGTAAAGGAACTTGGCAGGTACATCTCAAACTACGACGCTAAAACAAACCTTTTACTAATCGGCGACTCCAACATTGATCTAAAAACCATTTCATCTTACAGGGACACTTATTTACAAACACTCAGCGAACGCGGGTTGATGTGCGGAATTTCAAATTATACTAGAATTGAAACAAGAAAAAATAAAGTCACTAAATCTTGCATAGATCACATATTTGCTAGGTTTCCCGCATCATATCCGTACTCAGTTGTACTAGACGTTGCACTGACCGACCATCGTGGCATAGTGCTTACGTGCCTTGCTGACTCGCCACCTATACGACGAGTACAAGATGTTACACAAAAAACCACTTTCGATCACACCAATTTTAGTAATGAGCTGAGCATTACAGATATACTTTCATTTATAAAAAAATCTTTCCTCGCAGTTATAGTCTGCGATTATTAGTAGGTCTGTTAGGTATTCTAAAAATCGTAGGAATCTGCCTATAGCCCCTTGGATCAATGGTAATGTCACCCAATTATGTGAAAAAAGGGTATTATTTGTTTATGCTTTGGAAAAATAGCTCTTTTGATCCTAAAATTAGACTAGAATATAATAAAACTAGAAATAAACTCCATAAACTAATTGAATCAAATCGAAATACATACTATCTTAATGTAATACATAATAACTTTAAAGATACAAGAAAATTATAAAATCATTAACCAGATGTTAGGACGAGTAACATTATCCATTGACGAGGCCATACTGAAGGCTTTTGATGGACTGAGCCTTACCACCAAAGCAATAGCTAATAACTTCGCAATTAGCTTTGAATAGGCGGTAAAAACATTGTTCCTCGATGTAGCTTAAAATTTAGCATTTCCTTAACTTATCGGAGACCGGTGGATTCTAGTATTCTGTTCCAAAAAGTTTCTCAGGACAACGTGAACAAAATCATTAAGAGCCTGAACTCACATAAGGCTCCTGGACCTGACGGTATTAGAGTAGCTGATCTAAAAGTAATTAATAAACATATATCCTTACCCATTGCCAATTTAATTAACCGCAGTATTGCGTCTGGAGAATACCCCGACTACCTCAAAATCAGCTGTGTGAGGCCTGTTTTCAAAAAGGGCAAACACGACGATTACTCCAACTATCAATCAATCACTCTGCTTTCTAGTATTGATAAAGTAGTGGAAAAAGTTATTAGTGAGCAGATTCATAATTTTTACCGAAAACAGGAAGTCATAAACAAAAACCAATACGGAATTCAAACGGGTAAAAGTACTGCGGACCTTTTATGTAAGTTTACAGATGAGGTAAACAAGCATTCGAACCATAAAAAATGTGTATTGGCCTTGTTTATTGATTTTTCTCATGCTTTCGACACGCTACAACATCAACTCTTGATCAATAAACTCGATGATTGTGGTATCCGGGGTTCTTTGCTCAACTGGTGTAGAAATTACCTCCAAAATCGTACATACATTTACGGTTAAATTAAATAACTCGTTCAGTGACCCTAAAATTGTGACAGAAGGCACGGCCCAAGGATCAGTCCTTGGCCCGTTGCACTTTTTATCTTATGTCAACGAGATGGGTAACTGTCTAAATCACAGTTCCTATTACCGATTCGCAGACGATACGTGTCTCCTCGTATCAGATAAGAATATCTCAAATGCGTGTAATGCTCTTCAGGCCGATTTGGATACGTTGATATGATGGTGCCATGACGTTGGCCTAGTTAAATGCCGATAAAACCAAAGTCATGATTATCGAATCCCCATACATGAGATATCCTACTCCAAACCCATTAATTGTTCATATTTACCAATGTCCTACAATCGAAGTTGTGACCACGCAAAAGTATTCTATATAGGTCTTATAATTAAACCAAAGTTTAACTGGAGCTACCACATTGAACATGTGTGCGAATTGAACGTGTCTTAAAAATCGCATACCATTTAAAGTAAGACTGATGCTTTACAACTCTCTGGCTGAATCCTATATTCAATATGGCTTGTCAAGCTATGGTCGGACGTACAAATCATGTTTAAAACAGATCTATGATCTTCAACTTAGAATTCCTAAAATATTGTAACCCCAAATGCGTGTCCTAATTGATGATGGTGAAAATGAGATTTTTAAACATTGTAAAATCTTACCAGTTTATGACCAAATTAAATTCATGTTATTAAAACAATATTTCTTTTGCAATAATACAAAGTCATACATAGAATAAGTTGTACGTACGCGCGCTATGACACAAAACGGGCTCCGGTACATCACTGCTAATAATGTTTACGGGCAGCGGACGGCCGCTTATCAGGTACCACGTTCAATAAATAACTTACCTTTCGATTTACGCGAAAAAATAAGACAAAAAAAACATTAAAACTAAACTCAAAAGTTTTTCATAAACATTATATTATTATAAATTAATTTCATAAATTATAATTACCTACTATATCTACTTACTTAACAATAACATATCTACCTGCCTAGTTCTTACTTTTTCCTTGCTACTACTGACTTTAACTAAGTTGTTAACTTACCTTCTTAGACTTTATATTCTTACTATACCTACTTACATACCTAACTACTTACTTAGACTGTGTCTTGCACATAATATGCTGACTTAAACTTAATTATTTAGCATCAAGTCAAACTCCCGTGGTTTTTAGATGTTAATTAGATATACGTATTCTTTTCTTTTGATCTGATAAATAGATAAAAAAAATATGCAGGCCTTATCTATCAAAAAGTTTAAAATTTTTATCAAGCAAAAATTGTTCAGTGCGTATTATTATACTACTAAAGAATACATTATTGATAATAACCCCGGGGAATGAGGTGATCACTACCATGCTGTTTCTATTGTCTTCATATCAATTGTATAAAATAATATATCGTAAATTGATTTAATTTAAAATAGGAGTCCCATTGTGTTTCTTGCTGGTTGTTCCCAGGACAGAGATATTTTCTAATTAGTAGTAAAATTAAAAAAAAAATACTTTTTAATATGTAGTTTTGTAATGTATATTAAATAAAATTATTCTACTATATTGTATACTATCATATTCATCAATATATAGTGAATAAAGTCGCGAACTTTTGCTAGAAAATTTAATTAAAATATTAATTGAAAAGAGGGGTCATTTGAGCAACATATTTAAATCACTTTTCCCGCTCTTAATTTACTGCAGCTGTCACGTGCAGCAGTATCAGTAATGAAAATGTCACCACACAAAATAAGATTTGGCTTTATGTATTCAATTATGGAATTTTTTTTTAAAATTTAAATCTCATGATTGTAATATTATCTAAGCCCAACTTTTGAGATGTGATTATCATAATATTAACTACGACCCAATAATTTATTAAAGAGTTTTTAATTCCTTGAAGTCTAAATAGTTTACATTAAAATTTCATCCCCTAATTTTTCACCCTTGTTAGTGGATTTTTTTTTAAATTTACACGAGTTCACCTATGTAGTATAACCTATTTAATAAAAAATAATCATTAAAATCTGTTCATAATTGACAGAGATACATATGTATTTATTAATAAAGGTACATTAACAATATGTTCATAAATAGTCGAGTTTCACGTGAATACATACAAGCGTAAAAATTATTTTCTTTATGAAAACTAACAAGCATTAGCCCATCTTAGTCCTCAGGGGTGACGACGCATCTGTATTTTTTTTATAGAATTAGGGTGTCAAACGAGCATACAGTCCACCTGATGGTAAGTGGTTGCTGTAGCCCATAGACATCTATCCTCGATTAAAAATCAAAATGCAGATGCGTCATCACCCGTGAGTACTAAAATGGAATGCCTAGGTTCCAGTAAAAAGAGTCTCCAGTGTAATTCGTATGGTGAGTGTAGAATCATCATACGAATTACACCATACGAACGAAACACAGCAGCATGAGGCTGATATTTTAGGCTGGTATTCTGTGAGAGCGTGGTTGGTGGACCAATTCGTGCTACAATTATATCAATAATACAGCTCAGCATGGCTCTACCAAGTCCACAATTTTGATTTTTAATCGAGGATAAATGTAGATGTCTATGGGCCATAACATCTACTTACCATCAGGTAGACTGTGCACTCATTTGTCATCCTTATTCTGTAAAAAAGAAACTGTTGCAGCAAGTTGGCTGCAATAGATAGATAGCTAGTTAACTTACCATTTCAGTTTACAGTTAGCCTTTTTATTAAGTTCACTGTTATTTTGCGATTTTATAATATTCGAATCTCATAAGTTAAATTGAGAAATAAGAACGGAACTGGTCTTTATATGCAAGATGTCTAGTGAAACTTTTTATTTACACGTAAGATGATCGGATTCCAAATAGGTGTTGTACTCCAGATATTTGCATTAACGATTATATTTTTAAAGTTAGACCGAAAATCCTTGTAAGATCGTTTAATATATCCAAGACATCTATCTGTTTTACCGAGTGTTATCTATATGTTTTTTAAAAGATAGTTTAGTCTATTACAACTCTCACATTGCATGCAAAACTTAGTTCCTCAAGACGAACGTCGTGTAACTTGTAACTAGAACAAAGAACTCGAGTGTTTCTTGAAAACTTTATGTGTAAGTATTTTCGCGCATTCGAAAGCATTTTATTTCCTATGAAACAGAAACGTTTTTAATCAATATAGATTATAGATTATACTAACATTAAAAATAATAATTAAAGTAATGAAACAATATTAATAAGCTAATAATTAAAAGTCATTCTTTTGTTTAATTTACCAATGGTTCGGGAAAAACCTCTACCCTGGGATGAATCAGCAATAAATCCAGCGGGACCTGTTGCTGCTTACAACTTCCAAGCATATATGGTACACAATTTACACCACAAAATAAATGGACGTAGTTATACTAAAACTTTTCAACCCACAAGTCATTCAAAAATTAGTTAAATACGCAGATCTACTTTTAATTTAATTCTTTTTTGGGATTTTTGTCAAAATGACATACCAATCCCATCATACCTTATACTAATTACTGCTAACATGAGAACAAAATAAAAATGTATAATTGTGAGTACTAGTTAAATTAATAACCTAAAAAGAAACTTATACTGAAGAAGAGAAGATAATTATTCAGTCCTAGAAGCAAGCCGGAATAACCCTCTTGAAATCTTTGATTTGGGGATTGATAAAACCATTTGCACTAGATCGACATCCAAAACATTTGCGTTAAATTCTTTCAACACAGCCTGTCTATCTTTTACATTCTTGACACACTTCATCAACCTATGGTAAACATCTTCAATTTTATTGCATACATTACAACTCGGTGAAGGTTTTTTTTTCCATTAGAAAAGCGAACTGTGCTGATGGAATATGATCAGAAGGAAGTCTTAAGGCTAACTTAGCAAAGGGGAATGCCCAATTCTGGCCATAAAACGCCCAACAATTTGCATTTGTTAAAAAAATACTTCCTTTTTTATGGTAATTAATCTCGGTATTTATATATCCAAAAAAGATTGCAATATATTTGCACAAAATAAAAGTACTGAAAAGATTAAAATGGAATTAGGTAAATCCGGAAGTCATTAATTTGTGGATAAAATGAAGTGTTGCAAATCACAAATCTCGTTAAAAAGTCGATTCTGTTTTTTCAATCGATTTTTATGGTGTCATTATTATAATGGTAATATTATTTTTCGATAATTATTATGATGTTATGATAATTAAATAAGCGAATTGCTAGTTGATTTACCGTGAACTCTTTGAAACATAACAAAAACCCTGCTGCACAATTTAACTATTTCTATTATCTGTTCTTAAAAATACATTTAAAGCGGAATTTATATTTTTTATAGGATAGGGTGACCAACAAGCACATAGTCAACCTGATGGTAAGTGGTTGCTAAGACATCTACATTTATCCTCGTTTGCAAATCAAAATGCAGATGCGTTGTCACCCGTGAGGACTTAGATGGAATGCCTCTTTTCCAGTAAAAGGGTCTCCGGTTCTCTACTCTCACCATACGAAACTCAGCTGTGTTATGTTGCTATTTTACACTGGTATTCTGTGAAAGCGTGGTCCTTCCCCGGTCGAGCCGACCTATTCGTGCTACAACTATACTAGTAATATAGCTGCAGCATGGCTCTATCACGTATAAGAAATAAAACAAAACATATTTTAAAAGGCGTTCAGAACTTAAATCGAATCAAAGATTATTCTTTTTTGTGAAATTATAAATCGAATAAAAATCGCTATCTATTTATCGATTTTGTGTCTGTTAATTGGCAACATCGAATCTGACAGCTAGGCTAAATAGTCACAAGTTGTATTCGGAATTAAAAAAGAACTAAGAAGAAAGATAAAAAGACTAATAAAGAATTAAGGAAAGCAACGAATAAGCTTTCTAAGTGGACTCCGATAATTCTTCTCACCTTATTGAACACGGCCTGAAAATGGATCCCGCTCCCACTTCTTACCTCTGCACGAATTTGGACTCGATATTCACTGTTAACGATGACCCGAGTTTTCACACCGGCCAGAGTTCTTTCCAGCTCTCAGTAAGTCATTCAAAAGGACATTTACTCTGTGTCAATTGCGGTTAAAAAACTTACTACGTACTAACTTTGTTGTTAAAAAACTGTTCTTGTGAAAATAAAAAACCTTTATATCTTAAAAATCCGGACTTTTTTTAAACCAATTCCTTAACCATTTCATTCTTTTAATTGCATATTATCATTCCCATATGCTTTTATATGTGGGCACCCATGGCCGAAGTGTCTATGAACGGTGGGCATTCCCCTTTCTGCTGAGATCACAATCATTAAACTAAGGTACGCGATAAGGTTCGTTTTGTATAGTACCAAAACTATACAAAGATCTACAGATCTATCTTCGCGAAGAAAAGAGAAGAGAACAGATCTGTATATTTAACTCATTTTTGATTGTCACTCACATGACTGACTTGACATTGGCAGAATTATTTTAAGAGAAGCCAAAAAGTAAAGAAGAAAAAGAAGAACTAATTTTTGAATGACTTGTAGGTTGGAACGTTTTTGTATAACTACGAGGCGGCACTGAAAATTTCGGGAATCAAGGAAGTGACACAACATTACTATTTAAAAATGTATTTATTGCTTTTCGAAGTATTCTCCGCGAAATTTGACACATTTTCCCATACGATGGAACCAATCATTGAAGCAACCATTCCATTCGGAAGTTGGGGTCTCCAAAATGGCCGTTTTGTAGGCGTCCACAGCTTTTTCAGGTGATGAAAATCTCTGTCCACGCAATTTATTCTTTATTTTAGGGAAAGTATAGAAATCATTAGGGCTTAGGTCGGGGCTGTACGGCGGATGGTCTAATAATTCTATGTTTTCTCGCTCTGGAATCTTTCGAGAGTTTGGACGCACCAAGTAACGCGAGCCGCTTTTTGCTCTTCACAAAGCGAATGCGGTATTCATCAGGAAAACAACTATTTTACACCGAATTATTCATGCAAGATTATTTGTATTTGACTCATGCCAATGTCTAAAGTTGCCTGAATTTCGTGGTATGTCACATGTCGATCTTCCTCAATCAGCTTATGCACAGCATCAACGTTTTCTTGGGGGACTGCAGTTTTTGGACGACCTTGACGGGGATCATCACTGAGCTTGACACGTCCACGTTGAAATTTAGCAAACTAGCGATAAATTGTGGTTTTGGATGGGGATTCATCACCAAATGCAGAAATCATCTGATAAACACACTGTTTTTGTGTAAAACCACTTCGAAAGTCATAATAAATCATCGCTCTTGAATTTTCTCGAGTCAATTCCATTTTCTCAACGACTAACCAAGTTTGACAAAACCTTGTGATAAGACCGAGAATCTTTTTTTAAATAAATAAATGGTATTCGATTTTTAAAACCAAGGAGATTTCAATTAAAAAGATTTTAATACGACAGGAACAGTGGAAATATTCCATTCCCGATACTTTTAGTGCAGCCTATGTAGGTCCATATTTATAAATAGCTTGTACCGGTTACCTCATTTCCAGCGGTTATTATAATCAATAAATTCCTTTATATTATAACGCCACTTTTTATAGTAATTCTGTTTAATAAAGTTTTTAACTTTGAGGAGGTCAAATTTTGTATATTTTCTGAGATTTTGTTGTAAAAACCACCACGAATATACAAAATTCAAATAATCCTTAAGCTTTTTCATGTTGTCAGAAAGAGAGAACATTTACTGAATCTAACAACATCGACAAGGTGATTAATAAAAGCTAGATATAAAATAGGTCCTAAATATGAGCCCTTTGTAACAATAAAAGTAACAGTATAATTTTTCGATTCACAACCCCCCTTTTTACATAGCGAAATGCCTATGCACACCCACCTTGGGAGGGCAAGGACGGGTTATGTCGGACTCGCACCGACTAAAACCCCATGATGTTACCACGTTCGCCGCATATTGGCAGGACCACAGTAACGCTTTCGCACAACTCCGCCAGCGCTGACCGCTCCATGGCGGCACCTCCTTGGGAGAAGACTATTCCTCCCCTATTCTCACATAATGCGCACCAAAATACACGGCAGGCTTTCCTCCAACTTAACCTGCACAATGGACACCCCATATCCGATGCACGAAGGCCATGGGGCTAAAAAGTACTAGACTGCCTCAGAAGTACTAGGCTCCGCCACCAACCAAGAGTACGTTACGGAGGTTAAGAAGAGCCGTCAACTTAACCTTCACTCCTCTGAATGTGTAGCAAACACTCACTAACGTCGAACAAATAAGCAAACACATACAAATAGATATCGTAGCAAGTTTACGTATTTTGTAACTTATAATGTTTTTTAATATTTCATAGTCGTGTGTAGTACGCTAACACGCATTGGGGCAGCAGGGTGGACATTTTCTTTCCCTAAAACCCTGTCAGAAATAAAAGGAGGCCTGTGTCCAGCAGTGTGACGTATATAGGCTGTAACTTATATACCACACAGGATATTTTAAATTACGTAGATTAGAACTAAGAATTGTTGAATATATAATAGAACACGGGCACTCATAAAATGTAGAATTCACAGCATTGACATTACAACCACAATCTCTGAATAATTAATCACAGTTCACATCTCTCAATTTTGTATACACAGTGTCATAGTTGGCTTTAAAAAAGTGTATGGCATTGTACATATATCTAAAACTACACAAAGAGACTTCAATAGGAGAGTGATGTTCATAAACTTTATATATAGGATCGAAACATTTTTTAAAGAATAGAAGAATGCTCAGAACCAATATATTGGATATATTGAGGAAATATGATACCGAAACACAAAAGCTATATCATCATCATCATGCTGCAAACCAACAATTTGTAAAGAAATCCACGTACCGCGAATAAGTAACTAGACCAGAACTAGGCCATATGTTTGTTAATTTTATAATGATAAAGAAGTAAGTTTGAAAAAAGTTAAGTTAAATAACACGTAAAATTCTTTTACGGCATTTTGGTTTTATGGTCCAAGAGTTCAAGACGTTTATCTTTAAAAACGTTCACAAAAATCCACAGAGGATTGTTGAATTTACTTCTGAACAACAGCGTCAAAACCACACAGTGTTATTTCAAATTCACCTGAAAAAGTCTGCCTCTTTTTCAGGCGAATGTGGAGAAACTCGATTTAAAACTTTGCGCGCAAACATGGCGACACCTTAGTAAATCCAAAAGTCGTTGAGCGAGCGAATCTTGTACGGCGGCCCGTACTAAATTATTCGCCTTAGTAGCCATCTTAACTTTAAATTTGGGAAAGTACCAGTCTTCAAAAGTCAGTTTAACTTTTAGTTACAATTTTGCCTAAAATACTTTTTAAACAATCGGTTTTTACGTACTTTTAAGAAAGGATAATTATATTTTAGTAACGGTAAGCTGGAAGTTAATTCTGTTGAAGAAACGCACGTTTCGTTACGCTACTGAAAGCAAATCGATATTCAATAAAATTAATCATTTTTAGAGTATTAATTATTTTACATTTTGTTGTTGTACTGTTAGCAATCATTTGAATAACACTATCTTTCCTCTTCATATTTCTATCGCCAATCATTATTACAACCACTGCTATGTTTCGATTAGGAGGATAAAATATTATTACATTCGTCTCTAAAATAAACTTAGCGGTAACGCAACATCTCACAACGTATTATTACTAGCCTAGAATATCCCACTGCAGGGCAAAGGTCTCCTTACTCTCTTTCCACTTCTATCTCTCCAGAGCCACCATAGACCAGTCCTTCATGAAGGAGTCTAGTTCATCCCGCCGTCTCCGCCTGGGTGTGCCCCGCTGACGTTGGCCTTTTATAGGAGCCCATTGAGTTGTCACTTTTGCCCATTATTTATTTGGCATTCGGCAGATGTGTCCAGCCCAGTCCTATTTTAGCGTAGCAGCTTTTTGTGTGACATCAGCAATTTTTGATTTGGTGCGGATTTCATCATTCCTAATCCGGTTTTCAAGCTAAATGTCGAGAATGCTCCGTTCCATTGCTCTTTGACAAACCTCAAGTGTGGACCTCTGCTGGACTGTCAAACACCATGTCTGGGCATCATAGGTGAGGATGGGAAGTATCCACACGTCCATGAGTTTCCTTTTCAGGGATAAAGGAAGACCGCCCTTCAAAAGATCCTTCGTAGACCAATAGCTCTTCCAGGAGTTTTCGGTGCGTCTTACAACTTATTTGTCTTGTCTTGCCTGGAAAGAGACTATTTGGCCCAAATACAGATACTCATCGACGTATGCAATCTCTGCACCCTCGACAGTAATCTTGTGATGTGTGCTGTTTGTCATCAACTTTGTCTTTGATATGTTCATCCGAAGTCCAACCTGAACCTGGCTCGCCTTGCTAAGATCGTCTAGCATTTGAGTCAACTCGTCCGCTGAAGATGAAAAGAGGACAATATCAACGGCGTCACTATCTAACTAGATAACCTCACATGTCCAACTTGAATGCCCATATCCACCCAGCTAGCTACCAACGTTCTAAATACCTCTTCTAATATGGCCGTAAATAGTTATGGAGATAACGGGTATCTTTGCTTCACACCTTTACTAATGCTAAAAGATGGGCCTCTTATAGAACTGATCTTAATAGATGCAGTGCTATTTTTGTAAATATTTTGTAAGAGTTGGATATATGTGGTGTCTATATCTTGATTGTCTAAAGCTTTGACAATTGAGTCGTGTCTGATGCTATCAAAAGCTTTGAAATAGCCCATGAGAGCTAGGTAAAGTAGGAGCTGAAATTCTAAATGTTTTTCGATGACTTTATTGATGGAGTGAAGAAGGTGGTTGGTAGTAGAGAGGCCACGGCGAAAGCCAGACTGTTCGGGAGGCTGGTGTTTATCTGTATATGCTGGTGTAGTTTTCGATTACTTTAATAAAAGCTTTGTACAAGTGTGACACCAGACTAATGGGGCGGTAATTGCCAATATCTGTTTTGTCACCCTTTTTATGAATGTGGATAATTTGTGAGTAACAAAATCTGCGCGGTAATATTACAGTTCTTAAAATATTGTTAAAAAGTTGTTGATATGTCGCAGAAGGACTGGATCTCCTATTGCAGGGTTTCCGTAGTAATACCATCATCACCAGGACTCTTGCAGTATTTCATATTCATTAGTCCCTTATACACTTCCCAATCGGTGAATGGCGATATGAAATTGGAGCATGAATATTTACTGGAATTTGGTGGGGGATTTGAATCCTCGTTGTATAACTTTTGGTAAAGTTCCGTGCAAATGTCTAATATTTTGCCCCTATCAGTGTGTTTCACACCTGTAGGATCTCCTAAACTAGCAATTGTAGATATCTAGGAAAGGATATTCCCCACTTAGTCGTTTTCCGCGAAGTATTTTGTTGTAAAGCCGTCTGCATGTGCTAAGTGTTATAATTTCTTATGTCTCTACGAATGCTTCGTTTAACTCGACTGTCTACAGCATTGGTTTGCTGAACACTATATTGAATATCATCGAATACAATGCTTCTGTCATCAAAAAGGTTCATGCTCAATTATTGGGTGAATTAAAATACAAATATTTGCCAAGTTTGTACTGAATTTTAAATGAAAAAGTGTTCGTCATGATTGAAAGTATGTACTTATGTTGTAAAGCTAGATTTATGAATTTTGACCAATTAAAAAAAGCTATAAGTAAATTACGAAGTATTATGAATCCGTGAGTGAGTGATTTATGGAAGGTTTATAAGTATTTTAAAAATACTATATATACAAAAATTACATCTTGTGTTTAAATAATACACAGAAAAATATTTATTCTCATTATACCAGTAAATATAATGCTCTCGAATGATATCCTTATATTTCATCTATTTTGATCAAAATTCCTAAAATGTCTATGCTATTAGGACTGACAGATTCTAAATAATTATTTGTGGCAAATCATAACTAAAAAAAAATTAAAAAGAAGCAAACGTGTGTGCATGATGTGTAAAAAAAGCCAAAATTACCTCGCTATTATAAGAAACCGTTTCATCTATACCAGTTGATCTATAAATATAAAAATTCTATATTTTGGATAATGTATAGTGTAAATATATTGTCTGAAAAAATAGCCCATACACAGGCCGTACGTAAGTATTTGCACTAGAATAAACACCGTGCGATCTAATTGAATTTTTTTTCTTACCTTCCTTCTCGCTGTAAGTAAGAGATATAAAATTGGTGGTGGATGGGGTTCTTTGATTGCAGACACCTACGCAAATCTAATACTTGCAACAGATGAAAAGAAGCATAAACGTAATTTACGCTTCTTTCCACCTTAAGCTTATTTTACGGAATAACGTTATTAAAATGAAATAACAAATATCACGTAAATTTTCGCTGCTTTTCCTGCACTTAAAAGTGAGCATGTCCTTTTATTCCCTTATCTCTAACCCAATCTATCATCCTTCGGTATATAACAGATTATAACAAACTTACTAACTCCTAACCTAATTGTTGTTAACGACTTTAAGGTCGTCTAATTTAAACCTGAACGCGCCTTAATTGTAATTTCAGAAAATTTGGAGGAAGATTTTGTCACATTTACCGTAACAAGTATAATAAATCTAAATAAAAGATAATCTAAATAAATATATGATAAAAGTGATAAAATCATCATCATCATCATTACAGCCCTTCACAAGTCCACTGCTGAACATAGGCCTCCCCCAAGTAATGCCACAAAGCACGGTCCTAAGCAACCTGCATCCATCGATTTCCTGCATATCCTACCAGGTCGTCACTCCATCTAGTGGGGGGACGTCCTACACTTTGCCTGCCGGTACGAGGCTGCCACTCGAGAACATTTTTTCCCCATCGGTTGTCAGTTCTTCGAGCTATATGGCCGGCCCATTACCACTTCAGCTTACTAATCCGTTGGGCTATGTCGGTCACTCTGGTTCAACTGCGGATATCCTCATTTCTAAGTTTATCACGTAGAGAAACTCCGAGCATAGCCCTCTCCATAGCTCGCTGAACGACCTTGAGCTTCCTCATCCGGCCAGCAATGAAGGACCACGTCTCAGTTCCATATGTCTGAAATCAAGTCAATCAAGAAAAAAAGTGATAAAATCTAACTTAAATACAATAGAGGCACGTGCAGTTTTCTGCCAACTTCCAAAAAGGAGACGGTTCTCAATTCGACTGAATGTTTTTTTATGTGTGTTACCTCATAACTTTGTATTGGGTGAACCGATTTCGGTGATTCTTTCCCGTCCCCTCCGTGACCATGGATGCTGTAAAGTATTTGAAACGTCGGGAATGTAAAATAAGTTAATTTACGCGATAAAATCCGTAAAATTAGTTTTATTTAAATGTGTAGTATTCGCGTAAATATAATAAATCATTAAGGTGTTGAGAGTATAAAAAGAAATGTTAGCGCAGTCAGTAACTTAAGTGCAATAGATGACTTTGCACCATGTAATAAATAACTTAAAAAAATACGTATTTATGATAGGTTTCGTATAATATTAACGTGAAACGTTTTTCTTTATTCACAAGAATGCATTATAAATTTTGTTATTCAATTTTAAGAATATTTTTTATCTGTGCCTCAAATGTCTAAAACGCTATCCGTCATATTAGATTCCGTCGTGACGTCACTTCGATAGTTAACAAACTAAAGTACTGTGTGTGATTTCAAATTTTTCAAATTATCATCACGTTCAAATTATCAGTCCGCCAACACGCATTGGGGCAGTGCGGCGGACATTTCCTTGCCCTAAAAACCCTCTCAGAAATGAGAGGAGGCTTGTACCCAGCAGTGCTACGTGTATAGGTTGTAACTGAACTAACTTTAAATATGAGTTATACTTACATCAAAATGATCTTCACAAAAGTATAGTCTAGTTTTTGTAGACATTGTCTTCAGGTCTCTCCTTGCTAGTTTTACCTCTAAGTATTTCTCATATTTAAATCAGTTGGCACTTGAATCCATAACTTCCCCTGAGTTCTTATACTCGTATTTTTGTATTCAGGAACAACTCACCAGTTAGAAACGATGATAACTTATTATTAAACATCCAAAAATATTTTATTCCATTGAAAAATCGTTTTATTTACTAGAGCAATGACGTCACGAGCTGAACAGCATAGCGGCTAGTGTTTTCGCGCGAAATTTGAAAACGATATATTAAAAGTATTTTTATGACACTATTCGGTTTACAAAAATTATAGTGGTTCATTATCACTCTATTTTTGTAATGAAATGAAATGGATGTTATAACCTATCGATGAAGTTTGGTATAACAATTAAAATTGTTTATCATTATTGCAGTCCTTCACAAGTCCACTGCTTTACATAGGCCTCTCCCAAACTACGCCACAAAACACGTCCCAAGCCACCTGCCTCAATCGATTTCCTGCATCTTACCAAGTCGTCACTCCATCGAGCGCGGGACAATCTCACGTTTCGCTAAGATTGCCGGTACAAGACTGTCGCTCAAGAACCTTTCTTCCCTATCGGTTGTCGGTTCTATAAGTCATATAGCCAGCACATTTCAACTTCAGCTTACTGAACTGTTACGCTATGTAGCTCCGGTTCTACGGCAGACTTCCTCATTACCAAAATGGGATTAAAGCAAATATTCGAAATAATATCGCCATATTTGAAGCCCATTCATAAATAATTTAAACTTTGAGAATCTTTATGAGTGTTGTCTATCCATTAAGCCGAGATTTTACTGTAACGTGCTCACTTAAAGCGCTCAATGTTCTTAAGTGGAATCCATTATGGATAGGCTTTATACCCGTGGCTTGAGTTTAAAATAATCGAAACTAGACACCTCTGGATGATATTATTCAAAGTGTCAGTAGTTGTAAAGAGTGATGATTTGAAATGTACATGTAGGGACTCCCGTGCTTGTGTCAAGATCAACGGGGCCTACTCAAACTGGATTGGCATCCATAAAGGTGTCAGACAGGACTGAGTGGCTTTTTCGTGGCTGTTCAACCTATTTATGGACAGTTGTTAGGAAAATTTGAAAGTTGAAGAATGCGGGTTAAGAATGGGTGAGTTAACCGTCAAATGCCCTTTGTACGCCGATGATCAAGTCATACTTGCGTCGTCGGCGGCCGAGTTGCAAATGATGATTACATTAATGAACAGGTCATTAAAAGAAAAGGAAGTGAAAGTGAACGCAAGTAAGAAGAAAGTTATGGTTTTTGAAAGAGGAGAAAGTAAAACGATATGTGAAATAAGAATAGAAGGGGAATTGGTCGAGCAAGTAGATGAGTTTGTGGATTTGGGATGTGTATTTATATATGATAAAAATATAGAACGACGAGTAAACGTAGGAAATAGAGTGAATGGGGTTCTCCACTCTATCGTGGGAAGTCAGAATGTGTCCAAAAAGGCACATATGGCAATTCACAATGCTGTGTTAGTCCCTACTTTAATATATGGTAGTGAAAGTTGGGTGTGGCAGAAGAAGCACGAGAGTAAAATAAATGCTGTAGAAATGCAGATATTAAGGAATATGTTACGGATGAATCTGAATGACAGAGAAATTGTGTGACAACATAAGAGTGTGGTTTACAAGACGATGTTGTGACCAGGATCAAGAAAGGAATACTTCGGTGATTTGGTCATGTAGAAAGAATGAATGACGAAAGAGTGACAAAGCAAATTTATGTTGCAGAGGTGAACGGCAGATTCGGGAAGCGACGCCTTAGGCGAAAGTTTATCAACCAAATTGGCGATATTATATATTAAAAATAGGCCAAATTAAGAGTACCTTTAACCGACGAGCGTGTATGCGTAGGTTTATGGATGTAGAGGAAGCGAGAAAGTTGTGTCAGGATCGTGCCAATTGGAAGTCCATAGGAAGAGAGCCTACCCCTCTTGGTAACAGGCGTGAGTGTTTATATATATTTATATAATATACGAGTAACCAGTGTTCGGTATACGAGCGACAACTAAAGAGGTCTTTTATTGTAATTTTAATTCCCTATTGATTTCATACACTTCTGATATTCTAATTCATGTGTTTTATTGTATGTGTAAGTATGTACTCGAATACTGTTCGCCTGTTTGGTCGCCCATATATAAAAGGAGCTTCAACGTCAATTCGTAAGAATTTGTGTTGTAAATTAAGTGTAAGACGTCAACCATCCGAATATGCTGATATATTGCACAATAAACAGTCTAAAATGACGCAGGTTAATCGCTGATTTGTGTGTACGTTATCAAATTGCGAATCTTTTATACGCAATTTTATAACGAAAACAGTACATAGATGTTATAAATGACAATATTTATAAGCCATGGTTATAGTCTATTATCTGTAACTATACCTTATAAAAAATAATCACAAGTAAAAGACAAGACCACATCATCATAATTTTCAAAAAGAAACTTAAAACATTCTTGTTTGAAAATAATAATTACAAGTTAATTTTGAATCTTTGATATATCTAACAAAATTAGCCCCATGGTGGCGGTGTTAGAATAGCCACTATCCTATATCGTCCCGGGGATGACGATGATAGAGAGAAACATAATCAGGAGATGGGCAGCAGCATTCTCCTGACAACACCTTAAAATAAAAGGCTGCGGTTGCCAGTCCACAATGTGGTAAATATAGCTATATCCTCCCTGTGTAGCAATTTGTGGGGAAGGCCTATGTTGACCAATATACTTTTATAGGCTTCAATGAATTCATAACTTAACAGAAAAATGCCCACCGTTCATAGACACTTCGGGCATGAATGCCCATTTATAAAAGCATATGGAAATGATAATATGCAATTAAAATAATGAATCCCCTTTAAAATTTTGTACAACCGACTTCAATATAAATTATTAAGAATAACTCAAAAACTATTGGTCTGATCTTGATCAAATTTATATGGGACAACATGTAAAGTACCAGCTTTCAAATAAAAAAAGAATCATCGAAATCGGTTTACCCAGTAAAACAGTCGAATTGAGTACCATCTCCTTTTTGAAGTCGGCAGAAAATGAAATCCGAAAGGTTTTGTGATAAGACTGTTTAATAGTTGTAGCTTATTTGCAAAAGCAAAATGAATAAGACACCTATTCTAGCATCCACAATGAGCAAAGCTTGAAAGCAGTATCACATAAAACCGACAAAATGTATAGGACTACAAATAAATACTTCAAATGTTGCTACCGATTAAAGCAATGCCTGGAATCCAGTTTTTTTTATTTTAGCTCGTTACTACTGACTGCTGATCATGCGACTCGGGGCTTGAATTCCTGTTCGGGACAAATTTGGGTATTTATATCAAGAAAACTAGTAGCACGGTGTCAGGAAATTGTAGATTTTCTACCCCCGTGCCTCGGAAAGAACGTTAAGCATTTGGTCCCACACCTGATATCTCTTCGGTCGAGTTGATATGCCATCCCATCTGACTATGAGATTGCATTTGTATTTGAGTACACACTTGTGCACTATAATCCTGCATCGTGCAGATTACTTGTCTGCTTTGAGACTGTCCACCGCGACCGAATTTAGGTCTGAAATGTTTCAGTATTATTTTGAATTTTAAGCACCAAATCTCGCATTCATATTTGTACGTACTTGTAGATATTATAATATTCAATATAATCGCTCATGCTCGCAGTTAACTTTTTTTTTATAGAATTGGGGCGACAAACGAGCACACAGTTCACCTGGTGGTAAGTGGTTGCTGTGGCCCATAGACATCTATCTTCGTTTGCAAATTAAAATACAGATGCGTTGTCAGCAGTGAGGGCTAAAATAGAATGCCTCTTTTCCAGTAAAATAGGTCTCCTGTTCTCTAGACTCACCACACGAAACACAATACTCGAAACACGAAACTTCATAGAACGCAATCAACTCAAGTTCCATCTCCACCGTCACCACTAAAATTATTAGTTGTAAAAATAAGAGGAGGCTTGTGTCCGGCAGTGGGGCGTATTTAGACAGTAACTTTACATGTTACTTTTAAATTCATTATACTAAAATGTATAATATAATTAGTAGTAATATGTACATTATGAACAAGCAGGTATATGTGTTAATGCTTATACGCTCGTGTACTTTTTACTTGTTTGCTTAATTCTTCATTTAATATGGATTTAATCCACTGTACTCTGTTAACTCAATACGTCCTGTGTCCAAAATAAAGTTCCAATCCTAAAAACATTTACTCGTATAATGTCCGAGTAGAAAACATCTAATTATATTATTTATTAACATATAATTATATTATTTTGTAAATTAGCTCTAAGTTTTCCAAGTAAAAAAAAATTAAAAAAATAAAATAAAAATCTCTTCTCTAAATAGGTTTCACAAAGTCGATTGATCCTTATCTATATTGAAATAACTGACTATTATTATTTAGTAGGTTATTAAGACAAAAATAACAATTTTTAAAAGTTTTGTCTGTCTGTCTATCTGTCCGTCTGGGCTAATCTTCGGAATGGCTGAACCGATTGTCATGAAACTTTCCGAACAGATAGAAAGCAATTCCAGGAGTGATTAAGGTTTTATTCAAAATATAATGTATTTTTTAAATGGATGAATTGAAAAAAAAAATGTTTTTTGATTATCTTAACTCCCAATTACGTTATTTCATAGATCCCATCTAGGCACAGCCGAGGCGGGTCGCCAGTTCTTACTAAAATTACTTTTCGTTGGATATGTAAACTTTATAACTTACCGCCTAGCAACTTATTAATCGATCCAGTTACAACATTCCGTCTTACATCGAAACTTTAGCTTTCCTTCATTACTTTACTTCGAATTCATCTCAGTACTCATTTTTAAAAGATACCCTAGTATGTGAAGTTGATGTGAAGTGCCACTAATGCATACTTGGCTGCTAAGTTTAAGGAGTTTGAATGAGGTTGGAAGGTGCAAATTTTCCAAGTTAACTGTCTTATATTTCTCTTTCATTACGTATGTTAAGTTTCACTACTAGTTACATGTAAGAGGCAAACGCAAGCAATATTTAGAACATAGTTACTTCACTATTATTTTTAGTTTACTTTATTTCTTAAAATTACCGAAAATATTTACAAAAATTTCAAGATTATACACAACAAAATAAAAGTTCACCTATATAGCCAACTAGCTACACCCCCTGCTTTGCATGGGTAGAATCAGTTAATTAAAAAAAGTCGTTATTTAGATTTAATATAGTCAAAAACCATTTATTAATAATGATAAGTTTTAAAAAAAAACACCAAGTTTTTCTCTCTAGCTGTTTGTTCCCGTGGCTCTGCCAATATGCGGCGAAGGTGTAACACCATGGGGTTTTAATCGGTGCGAGCCATCCTTGCCCCAGTAAAAAACAAACGTCTGTGTGAATGTAAAGTTTATACTATAAGATCGGACTAGGACGACGGAGGAACTATATAGCATCCGGAGGATTTGCGCAACAATTGAATAACGTAATTCATCTCTCTCTCTCTCTCCCTCTCTCTCTCTCTCTCTCTCTCTCTCTCCCTTCCACCATCGCAAACATGCAATAAGCCGGTCACCAATCCTTATTTGTCGATATACCACGCATTCGAACCAATCGGTTTGCTTCGCCGTGCTTAATTAGTACAGCACTAGAATGGAGTATTTGACTAGGATCTGTCTTTCTCTTTATTATGGGTGTCTTAAAGATTGAGTAGCCTTTTCTACTGACTTCAGAAAAGAGGAGGTACTCAATTCAACTGCACTTTTTTGTTTTTTTTATGTGTGTCACCTCATACCTTTTTTAGGTCAACCTATTTTTATAATTATTTTTTCATTTGAAAGCTGGTGCTTCTCATGTGTTCCTATATAAATTTGGTCAAGGTTTGACCAGTAGTTATTAAGTTATCCTTACTAATTTATATTGTAAAAAAAAAACAATTTTCTCACTTGTTGTTAAGTTTAATAAAACCATTTTACTATCTTCGGCTATATCACTAATTACTATCAGGTGAGATAGTTGGCAAACATTGCCTTATAATAGTAAAAAAACTGGGATTCAGATCAGAGACACGAAACAGTCAAAGCACAACCTGACCATTAAACATACCCATAGTGTTCCGTAACGTAATAACCAGGCAGAACATATGTACATGGTTTCCCCCTTTCTGCTCCCCCCAGTTGTACCATGACAATGTTGATTAATAGTGACAACGTAATTGGCTTGCTTAGGCGTATAAATTATATATAAACCATTTGCTGGGGCATATTACGAGTACAACAATAACTGTAAACGACAACTGTCTAAATCAGACATTGCTAAATTATAATCCACTATCAGTAATATTTAGCTGATTTAATACCACACATACACATCTTTATACAGACAAAATGATAACAAAAGAAGACACAGTGCACCTGATCGTAAGCGGATTCTGTGATCTATGGACACCAACATCTGTCATTGCCTAAGAGTCAAAATACAATTTTTTTAACTTATTATAAGCCAGTGCTTGACCACAATACCACCTGGTGGTAAGTGGTGATGCAGCCTTAGATGGTACATCGCACTGTCTTAGCATAACAAAAGCCTATTCACTCATGCCTTGAAGACGCCCGGATTGTTTTCGAACTGAAAGATAGACGCCGGCAAATTATTCCACTCCTTTGCTGTACGCATTACAAAAGACGAAGCAAACCTTTTGGTTCTAATGCGTGGAATATTGACAACAAAGCGATGAAGACCCGCCGATCGCCTGGTTTTCCGAAGGCGGAAAGGAGAGGGAGGAATTACAGCGTGTAATTCCTGCGCACACTCACCAAAACGCATCCTATAGAATACCGAGAGACTGGCTACTCTGCGCCTGTGCTCGAGGCTGACAAGATTAGTTTCAATCAAATCAAGGTCACTAATGAGCCTCTTAGCACGTCTCTCCAGTGAGTTCATTGCTGCCAGGTGGCATTTTGCTGCACCAGCCCATATGTGACAGCAGTACTCCATGCATAACCGGTTAAGGTTAGTCCTTAAGGGTAAGAGCGCATAACGAGCACAATAGAATGCCACATTATCAGAAAAAAGGGTATCCAATTATCTATACACATCATATGAAATACAACAGCGTGCTTATATTTCATACCAGTATTCTATGAGATTGTAGTACTTCACTGAACGAGCTACAGCCATAATACAGTTGGAGCGTGGCTCTGACAAATAAAATCGTTTAAATAACTACCAGTTAGTGCGTTACCAAAGGAAATTTAAGGAAATTATACGAAAAGAGAATGCAAAATTTCTTTTTTCTGTAAGGAGAATTGCATGGATTCATTTACATTGCTGGCAAGGGCGCGTACGAATACAAAATCATGCCCTTGGCACAGTGGAAGCTGGCAACGGTTTTGAATCAATGCAAGGCGCATTGCGGTAATAAGAATTCACTGAGCATATAGGAAACCAGACACCAACTTATTAAAATTAACTTTAATAAATAGTAAGAGCCGACTTATAGCACCTAAGTTTTATTAATTATATAAATTACTTTTTAGTGCCAAGACATAGTGTATAAAATAATATATTCCCCGACTTTAGAATGTGGAATTAGTTTATTCGTTTTTCGATTTAGATTCTTGAAGTGGTCTTTTACTTTTTATTATAAGTTAATTTATTTTACCCTTTAGAGTATACTAAGGATATGTCACAATCTCAATGTCATCACTGTTAGCTTTGGAATTTCTTTTCCAAGTTCATATGAGACCACTCCTGAAGCTATTCAGTTAAAAAAGATCTATCAAAATTGCTTCAAAATTGATATCGCATAACGTACATATATTTTTTTATAGAATAAGGGTGACAAACGAGCGCACAGTTCGCCTTATGTAAAATGATTACTGTGGCCCATTGACATCTACATCTATCTTCGTTTGCGAGTTAAAATGCAAATGCGTTGTCAGCCGTGAGGATTAAGATAGAATGGCTCTTTTCCAGTAAAAATAGTCTCCGGTTCTCTACACTTATCATACGAAACACAGCAGTGTTAAACTGCTATTTTACAATCGTATTCTATGAGAGCGTGGTCCTTCCCCGGGCGATCCGATTTATACGTTGTACAACTATATTACCAATACAGCTGCAGTACTCGTATGGCTCTACCACGTAAAAAACTCAAACTCAAGCTCAATCCACTCCTGAAGCTATTCAATTAAAAAAGAACTATCGAAATTGCTCCAAAATTGATATCGCGTAACGTACATATATATACAAAAAATAAATAATAATAAAAGAAACATACAGTTGAATTGTAAACCTCCTCATTTTTTTTAAATCTGTAATTTGCTGACTTGAGAAAAAAGGCTTATCATTTATATGAGACCCTTTCGAGTTTGTATCTCAAGCCTTTATTTAATGGCAGTTGAACGTTTTAAAGTTATATTGTTTTTAAAAGAATCATTCATTACTGCCTTTAAAATTCTACTGCTGAACACCACAAAAGCTTAAGTTTCGATGTAAGACGGAATGTTGTAACTGGATCGATTAATAAGTTGCTAAGCGGTAAGTTATAAAGTTTACATACATACATACATAACATACATAAACACTCACGCCTGTCACCCAGAGGGGTAGGCAGAGACTACGGACTTCCATTTGGCACGATCCTGACACACCTCTCTCGCTTCCTCCACATCCATATACCTACGCATACACGCTCGTTGGTTAAGGGTACTCCTAATCTGGCCCATTTTTAATGTATCGCCGATTTGGTCGATAAACTTTCGTCTAGGGCGTCCCTTCCCGTCCCTGCCGTTCACCTCTGCAACATAAATTTGCTTTGTCACTCTTTCCTCTTTCATTCTTTCTACATGACCAAACCACCGAAGCATTCCTTTTTTAATCCTGGTCACAACGTCATCTTGCAAACCACACTTTTCTCTTATCACACTATTTCTCACCCTGTCATCTAGATTCAGCCCTAGCATACTCGTTAAGGACCGCATTTCTACAGCATTTATTCTACTCTCATGCTTCTTCTGCCAGACCCAACTTTCACTACCATACATTAGAGTAGGGACTAACACAGCACTAAGTTTACATATCCAACGAAAAGTAGTTTTATTAAGAACTGGCGACCCGCCCCGGCGGTGCTTAGATAGGATCTATGAAATAACGTTATTTGGATTTAATATAATCAAAAAACATTTATTTTATCAATGAATCCATTAAAAAAACATTATTTTTGAATAAAATCTTAATCACTCCTGGAATTGCTTTCTAACTGTTCGGAAAGTTTCATGACAATCGGTTTAGCCATTCCGAAGCTCAGCCCAGACGGACAGATAGACAGACAGAAAAATCTTTTACAAATTGTTTTTTTGTCTTAATAGCATACAAATAACCTCCTAATTAATAGTAGCCAGTTGTTTCAATATAGATGAGGGTCAATCGACTTTGTGAAACGTATTTAAAGAAGATATTAACAGTGGTAGAGCCAGGCGGCAGCTTTTGCTGTCGCATGGATGGGCCGGCTCGAACCGGGGTGGTACCACGACCTCACAGAATACCAGCGTGAAGTAAAGGTTTACCTTTGCGTTTCGTTTGGTGAGTGTAGGTGGCCGGAGGCCTTTTTACTAGAAATGAGGCATTCCATCCTAGTCCCCACGGGTGAAAACGCATCTGCATTTTGATCTGTAACAGAGGATAGATGTAGATGTCTATGGGCCGCAGCAACCACTTACCACCAGGTGGACTGTGTGCTCGTTTTTCACCCTTATCCCATAAAAAAAATATATGTTTTTAACAAAGAAAAAATTTTTGTTTTTTATAAATTATTCTATTATCATTGTAGATGACAACGCTCTTCAAATAATTCCATTCTTTATTTTATATATTTCATGTGAGTACGTCAAAGACAGAAATATCAAATTCGTTTTTATATCTTAAATGGTCATGTTACGACTTGAATGTTTCGCAAAGTGTATCGTGGGTGGTTTTAGGAACCAGAGAACAACCAGACCAAGGGCTGGCCAACCCGATGAATCCAACCGGAAAGTAAATGAAAATAGCTTTAGAACTGGGTAGATATGTCAAGGATACTCAAAAGACTGGATCACTCCTCGTGTTTATGGTAAAGTCTAAATATTTATGCTGAAGTTATAGTATACACTACTATAACTTCAGCATAAATATTTAGACTTATACACATACACCACACTGTACTCTGAATGTATATGGATAGGAGCAATCGCACGATACATATAGTCTTTCAGCTTTATTTATTGAGTATTTTTAAACGAGCGGTAACGAATACAGTTTATACCATGAAGCAAATACTAAGAGGTGTTGTAATTAGATTTCACTATGTAACAACGCGTGACAATTTGCGAGGTGAGGGGATGTTAAGCCCCGCCCACTTTACACTATCTACATCTACGGATAAAAAGTAAAACGACTCGAATCGTTCCATATCGATGTTGCAATGTAGTTTAGCTACCTTGACGATAGATGGCGCCCTGTTTACAGAATGATTATAAACTAGAAAATAATATTTTGGCGATTTAAATTTCTTCCTGTCTGAATGCAAAACAAATTTCAGCACCTTCGTATGATTATTTTACCAATACTGAGCTCTACGTACCTTTATATTTTTAGTTCACATGATACAAAGTGTCGCCATCTAGTGTTATTTAATTATATTTGAACGGCGACGCAGAGATTTTTCTAAAACTATTTTAAAAAATTAGGTTAAAATTACCTAGAAATGAAATGTGATGCCATCCATAGCATCAGAGCGTCTATGTGAGTAGTTTTACACGATAAAACACAACACTTCATCCTTTTCTTCCTAATACCACGAAAATACACCGATTTGCAATTTTCAACACATAAGCGCACAGGACGAATGCTGACAGAATACTAACTAAAGCCACGCCCACTATGGTGACGTCAGGACCTACTTAGAATCACAGGGCACAGTTGCTTATGCCGTCTCCTCTTTGTATTTGCTTCATGGTTTATACGTACGCGGCCATCTTGCTTCTTAATTTTCTTGGTGATAGGTGGCGCACCATTATTGAGTAGTGCGTATATAGCGGAGGCAGGAGGATAGAAAATACTAAGGAAAAGGATATTATATCGGGACTGTTCCGAAGCCACAAAAGACCTTATTACACTTTTAAGAATTTTATGAAAATATGATCCGCTACTCTACTGTACATGGAGATATAGAATATTTTCATAACGAAATGACAATTCTTTTACCAAACTTTTAAACAAAGTTTAAATAACAATTTAAACGCAGTTTTCATTCTTTCAGTGTCCATAGATACATTGATATAGGTATTTCGAGTTGCAGCAACTAAACACTTGCAACCTAAATTAGTTTGCTCATATTCAAAACACTGGGTAGGTAGCGTAGCTTCTCATAGGCAGTAATATACCACCATTTGTTGTTTGTAATTTGCAGAAAGTATCGCGTGCGGGAAAGGATTTGGGCAAAAATCTATATTGATCTTTATGGAAATAAATATTGAAAAAAAATTTGAAATCCAAATGACCAGCGATGTCACTTATGAAGTCTTAAATGGTATGCTTAGTTGCCAGCAAAAGGTTATCAACGCTCATCATTCAAAAAACAGCAGCATTGTGCTCCGTTCGGGCTGCAGCCGTACTACGATACAGCGTGGCAGCTTTTTTATTGAAGAGAGAGCATACTAGATTGTCACTCACCTGATCGAGATCATCGCCTATAAACATTTGCAATACCAGAGGAATTACAAGACAATCGCTGGTGTTTGAGTAGGCTTTTTAAGGAATTCAAAAAATCCTCGAGAAAAAACCGCTAGCGTTTACTTTTTAATTTATCCATTACATCCTATCAAGTTCTCTGCTCTCCCTCCGAAATTACCTCACAGCGTTCTCCCCTATGAACACACGAACACACCCTGTAATCACCTAGTAGTAAATCTACAAATAAAACTGGTTCATCGCCTTTATTACCATTACAAAAAGAAAGTAGTACGAAATTCTAATACAAGACCTCGGATAAATATTATCTCATATAACACAAAATATTTTCCATTTGTTACATAAAAGATTTAAATTTAAAGTAAGAAATTGTAGTATGAATAACAGTGAAAAGAAAACTAAAGTTACAGCCTTTCAAAAGCAACAAAGTTAGCCGTACCGACCGCAAACTTAAAAGGTCGTGAGCTTGGATCCGCCATTCGAGTACTGTCGTGAACCACACCTAACAAGAATTTTAAGCTTATTTGGAGTGTTTGAGGGAAGTATTATCAATTTAAATTATGTTACTAGAATAATTATTACCGATGAAGCTATTAAATTCCACTGCTGGACATAGGCCTCCCCCACAGATCGCCTCATAGGGGGAAATTTGCCATAGTTGCCACGCTTTGCAAGCGGGTTGGCAACCGCATATTTTATTATAGTCGTTATTCGAATGACGCTGCTGCCCAGCTCCTGATTTGTTTCCCTCTGTCGCCTCTTACGACACCCACGGGATGATATAGGGTAGTGGATATCCTTACACCGCCACTACACGGTCGATTTCATATTAATAAGAAAAAATATTGGGCACAGGCCATTTCTCATTAATGAGAGGGTTATGGAGCTGTTAGTACACCGTCTGGTGTTCGTCATTGGCCAGCGTTTGGCATCTGAACTACAGCTCATAACATAACATTAAACACAGGTACTCAATCTAGTTCAGGCAGGTAGCTAATATTATAAACTGGACTTTTCAATTTTTCTTTTGTAGATTCAACATTTAATAATGTTACACATGGTTTTAATTTTATTATAGCATTTTATTTTTGTTAGACTTATTGTTACTTTATTTAAATGTATATTTGTTCCTGTATGTAAACATGTCTCATTGGAAATGAAATAAAAATTATTTATTTATTTATAAATAACTTTAGACCGGCCGGCCACATACAGTCGGAATTCAGTTTCGAAAAACCGTTTTGGAATATCGCTTCGGGATTTCGAACGCAGCAAATCCATATAAAGTTCTATTCCTATCACACACGTACAGTAGTTTTCAGTTCGAAATTTTCTTCGTTTAAAATTCGGCATGATTTTTTTTTATAGGATAAGGGTGACAAACGAGTACACAGTCCACCTGATGGTAAGTGGTTGCTGCGGCCCATAGACATCTACATTTATCCTCTATTACAAATCAAAATGTAGATGCGTTGTCACCCGTGAGGACTAAGTTGGAATGCCTCATTTCCAGTAAAAAGGGCGTCCGGCCACCTGCACTCACCAAGCGAAACGCAGAGGAAAATCCTACTTCACGCTGGTTTTCTGTGAGGTCGTGGTACCACCCCGGTTCGAGCCGGCCTATCCGTGCGACAGCAAAAGCTGCCGCGTGGCTCTACCACTGTTAAATTTTGCCTGTGCGTTTGGAATCCCGCGCGGAAAAAAGCTGTTCCGATCACAAGCCTTCGTGGATCGTTACACTTTCATAAATTCCGTAGGGAAGGAGGAAGGAGCCCAGTGTGCGTTGCACGACTGAAGCAAATAGGCGTGTTTATGTATTTGAGCTGCCGCGCACGTGAAATTACGCGCGAGATGTATAATATTAAACACCTAATTACAGCCGGGGGCGAAATATTTTCTTCATTTTGGTTAGATACAGCAACAATGTAATCGCAATGAAAAATCGTCGTACATATTCGCTGGCAGAATGTCTAGACTCAATGCCTTGCGTCTCTCAACTGAGCTTTGTTATTCCGATGGAAAATAAACGTATCTATGTAATGTATTTATGTCGAATCGCGAATCGATATTCCGAAACGGTTTTTCGAAACAGCTTCACAATTGTAGGTTACAGGTCTAATAGAATTAATAATAATTGATATTATTTCATAATTCAGTCACCCACTTGTCACCTGTCCTAGTAATTATTTTAGTATATGAACTTTCCTCCAAGTTAGAAAATAATAACATTAGTTATTTCTATAATTTGTAAATTAACTTTTGTGTAGTATTTGACTTGCCGACTTTAAATGTGAAACTATAGTGCACTCATTTACTATTTATATTCTATCTATTGTAATTAAACAAATCGTGTATTCGTTGTTTTCAATGATTGTTAATAACATTATAACATAATATGTACAATTTACTGCAAATATTAATCGTTATAATCATTGCAGTCTATCAAAAGCCCACTGTTGTGAATAGGTCTCTCCCATAGATTGCCTCACAGGGGGGATATATTCCATTGTTGCTACGATTGGCAGGTGAACTGGCACGCTAATTTTATGAATTGATAACTTCTTTAGGCACGTTGTGCGGTTTTGGAATGAGGAAACAAAACACTGAACTGAAAAAGCACTGAACCCGCGTGACCGTCACGCTCAGATTCATTAAATTCATTAATGTAATGTTGAAAATACAATTGATTACATTTTATAAAATTGGTATGTATTTATAAATGTGTTTGTATTTAATAGATAATATTCATTCTTTTTATGTAAAACAGCACAATAAATGAAAATTTTATTACTATATCTTGATAAAAATAATTTCTAATAAAAATACTTCCTAAAATATTTTTACAATCCAAAAATAATGTTTACAAGTTTGTGAAGTTAAGAAGTTTTCACTTCTGACGTGCAGTACGACTGATAGTTCTTTTAAAATATTTTAAGTTATTTCAAAAAATGCCGATCTATTATTTTAGTGCAGGTTACCATCCACGGAATGTTATTTACTTACTAATAATAATATGTATTTTCTTACTTTTAAATTACATTAAACTTCAAGTTAATAAATCTCGGTCCATGGAATAGTACTTCGGAAGTTGATATTGGAAAATGATACTACTCGTAGTTTCCATTCGTCCTGGTGTGTAGCTAAAGTTTTGTGAGTTGCTAGTGTATACTATACTCGTATAATCTAGTAGGTGTGTTTGAATTAACCCCATAATATGAAATATTTAACTTAATAACAATATCGAAAACAAAAAGGAGAAAATACGTGATGTTTCAAAACGGGCCAGCTCTGTGGTAAAATGATTTATTACAACACCCATGGCACACTGTAAAGCACCCGAAACATCGGGAATTAAATAAAAAACAAGTTAATTAAACGAGATGGAATAAAAATATATATATTAAACTGTCTTTGATCATACAAATTAATGTTTTAGTTTTAGGGAAATATTTTTGGGTGAAACTACAATTTCAAACCATACAATAATAGTCATATTATTAAATAAAAACAAAGCAAATAAAAAGGAAATTATTGACCACGTAGGTATAAAATGTTACTTTGCAAATTACTAATGCCAAAAGACATAAGTTTTAAGTTAATGCTCTAGGTAAAGGAAAAGAATGGGAGAAGCTTATACTTCATATCTTTTATTGCATCAGTTTTCTTTACTTAGTATTGAACATATATACATAAATATTGAAATTCTTTAAGGTAGAAAGGGAAGAACAAATAATTTAAAATGGAGTAGAGAACAGACAATATTCTGAAAGTGGCGCACTTCTTTATAGCATTTTCTCGGATACGATAGTTAACCATTTAAGGTGAATAGGAAATTGAGAGATATGGTCATATTTTCGAAGGCGGAAAATAAACCTAATGCAATTATTAAGAAGACGCTCAAGCTTATTGAGAAGATTTTGGTTCAAGTCTGAGTAACACACATCTGCATAATCAATGACAGACTAGATAAGTGTTTGAACAAGCATATGCTTAGTTTTGTATGGGAGAAAGTTTTTCAGACGGTAGAGCGATCTTAAGGCAGCAGTGACTTTACGGTTGACCTCAGTGACTTGTGAATTTCAATACCTTTTCTTCAACCACGACAAGGTACTTCGATCTTCAACTAATCTGAAGATTTCAGTTCCACTCTACTTTACTGGCTTTATCGGCAATTCTTTTACTGTTCAGGCTGCATTACTCTGGAACTCCTTACCTGAAGACATTAGGAAAACACCAAACAAAATAGCCTTCAAAAGATTGGTCCGGGAACATCTCTCAAAAACAATGTCGTCAACATAATACCAATGCTACCTTTATCCAGACATATTATGTATGTATGTATTTACTCGTATGTACTTCTGCGTGTGTATATGTATATATGTATTAAAGATAATGATGAAAGATGTGTTATATTTGTATAAATTTATTATATTTAGTTACTTAATTCACGTGCCACTAATTTCTCACCACGCCATGGGTTGACTAGCAGAGAATGCTAACTGGCATTAAGTCTGCCCTTTGTAAAATTTTTATTGGTTAGAACAATAGTTTTTAAATAAAAAATACTTAAAACACATATGATGAAAATACTTAATACACTTAAGTAAACATATTTATGTTTCATTCTCATTGCAAGCACTCCATTGCTTCGGACTAAATATAAACGCGAACTTTAGAGAAACCCAAGGAAACATTTCAGCGGCTCTCACGGTTCGCCGGCTCACTTCCCACTCAATTTAGCTGTTCCTAGTGAAAGTTTTAGATGATGGTTATATTTAAAAACACTTTAAAAGTATCAAAGCAATGTTTTAAACATATATTTTAATTAAATTTAATCACAAAATGTATACTTGTTGCTTGTAAGCACTACTTATTCGATTAAACTAACGCCGTTTAAGTTTATCATTATTAGCTTTGGGATTAACCCTGGCTAAAATAGTCCCGAGTGAAGTTCAGATAACCATTTTTGACACTCTGTTTAGCGTACGGTGGAATTACCATCGTAATTAATCCTTTTAAGTTGCGCGAATTTGACTCTGAAAAGGAGAGTATTGAATACGTAAAAAAGACTAAACTCCACTTTACATTTAGATAAGAAACTCTGCCTTTTTTATTGAACAAAGCTAGTAGCTAGTACCCTATAACAAATCAAAACGGCGTCTACCATAACTAACATAATCATTGAGAATTTTTTGCTTTTAATTCTCCGCTGTAAGTTTATTTGCTCATTTAATATTGTTGAATTATTTTTACGTGTTTTATTTTATTCTATAGAACAAGAATGGCAAACACGCACACAGTCCACCTGATGGTAAGTGGATACTGTGTGATCTAGTCTCAATGAAGAATTAAATGCAGATGCGTTGTCACATCTAAGATGGAATACCTTGTTTCCAGTTAAAGGATCTCCGGTTCTGCGTTTAGCTGCTATTTTACGCTGGTATTCTATCAGGGCCTGGTTACAACAATAAAAAACATCATAAAGCCATATTCCTCATTAGCCCAATCCTCAATTTACCAGATATACTTACGATACTACTTCATCAAGATATCTAATAGAAATTATTAGATATATTCATGAAGTAGAGAGAATAACCGGTTATAAAAGTACGACCGTATACGATTTATTGATAGTTGTGGTGGAGCGAGAAAAGAGAAGGTACACAGCAGTCGTGCCGCGGTATTTATGCTTTAGTTATTTATATTATATATGTCTAATGCTATATATTATATTTATATTTAAATATTTTGTCATTTTAGTGATCTTTTCAACAAAACCTATATTTAACTCAGTTATAGTTATTTGATAAAGAAATAATTAAACGAAATTGCCAAGGTATTCACTGCGGAATAGGTCCCTTGTCAGTTTGGATATTATTAACTTTAATGGAAAAATTTATTACACGGTAGACCCATTCTGCAGATTATGACTGCAGTACAAAGTCAGCGTGATCAAAGAAGTAAAACGGCTGCATTACTCTTAACACTGACACAAGCCATTTTAATAATTGAAAGGAAAGTTCATATTTTATTCGAATAAAGTAGTTCTATTCGTCGGATAAGAAAAATATTAAGTATATGTGAATTATTATATAATAGAGTAATAGCGAAAGAAGGGTATGGCGTGGCCGGGATGTCCTTTGGGACAACCCAAGGCCGTGGCATCATTTAACGTATAATTTCGTAACTCCCCCTTTGAGCATTTGAGGCCTTTCAACTTCACTTTTGTTAGAACAACTACACTGCTCTTTAAAAGCGTTATTATAACTTTTTAAATAATTATTATATGGCAGGTTCTATACAGCAGTTAATCCTTTGTATTAAAAATAAAAATATAATACGACGATAAATGAAAATTATCATTTAATGTTATCTCAGTGCCCGACGAAAGTCCACTGTTGAAAATAGGCCGCCCCCAAGGAACGCCAAAAGTACGGTCTTAACCATCTGCCTCCATCTATTTCTGCATCTCTTCGCAGGAGTGACAACCATCTAGTGGGAGGCCACCCTATACTTCACTTAGCATTACAGCAGGCTCTGCCATTTGAGAACCTTTCTTTCCCACCATAGTGATCTGATTGATTGACTTGATTGTCATGTTGCTCTAGTGGCCGTATTTTGAACCGGGTTCGAATCCTGAGTCGGGCCGGAATCAGTCATAGGGTTTTTGTCAAGAAAATCTCCGTAGCTACCGGGAGTCAGAAGGTTGGCGGTGTTGACCTGATCTCTCCCCGGTCGCGTCGGTATGCTCTTATATCGTATTGTGAGAATGAAGGAATAGATCATGCACCAGTGCTTGTACATATGCTCGTGCAGTACAATCCTGTCCTGCGAGTTTTTACAGATTGGCCGCCGGCAACTATTTTCAATCTGGACAACATTGAAGGATATTACATAAAAAAAATTCAATGTCCAATTAGTCCAGACGACGGGTATAAGATTTTCGTTTTGCTGAATTTAACACAGAACACTAAAAATAATTAAGAATTAATGTAAAGTATAATAAATTATAAACTTACTTTCTCTTAAGGAAACCTCTTTCTAAAAACATGGTCATCATCATCATCATTCCAGCCCTTCACAAGTCCACTGCTGAACATAGGTCTAAAACATGATACAAAAAACTTAAATAGAAGAATTTTCTAGGCTGTTTTAAGTTTAAAGGTTATAAAAAATACTGTGTTAATGAATAATAATTATTTTTCCCTTTTCTATTGAATTTACCTTTAGACGGCCAATTAAAAGTAACTTTAATTAAAATACAACGTTAAAAAAGAAAATCATAAGGCGACGTTATCCGTTATAAAGCTTAATTAAAGGTTGTTTAAAAGTATCTTAAGTTGAAGGAAATAACCTTAACTATGTCTTAATCACTCCTATTTTAAACAATTACTTAATTAACGGATATTGGATCTAATCGGACATTGACATTTCTTGCAAACAGATTATAATAAAACCACAATTTTTAAAATTGTGGTTTTTATTATAATTACCATATCTGTTTTTGTCTTTTTTTTATAGGATATGGGTGAAAAACGAGCACACAGTCCACCTGATGGTAAGTGGTTGCTGCGGCCCATAGACATCTACATCTGTCAAATGCAGATGCGTTTTCACCCGTGAGGACTAGGATGGAATGCCTCATTTCCAGTAAAAAGGGCCTCCGGCCACCTGCACTCACCAAACGAAACGCAGAGGTAAACCTCTACTTTACGCTGGTATTCTGTGAGGTCGTGGTACCACCCCGGTTCCAGCCGGCCCATCCGTGCGACAGCAAGAGCTGCCGCCTGGCTCTACCACTGTTTCTTTGTTTTTGTCTGTTTGTTCCGGCTAATTTCCGAAATGGCTGGACCGATTTTGACGGGACTTTCACTGACAAATAGCTGATGTTATAAGTAGTAACTTGGGCTACTTTTATTTTAGAAAAATAATTATGATATTGCATAAAAAAAATATTGGTAAATCCAATTGAGCATTCCTTAAGCGCATTAAAAAAATTACGTATAGCATGATTATACGGAATTATTAAAGTAGTTTAAATGCATTTCGACAGCACTATCGGCTTCAACACCCTCGAAAACCATGAAAATGACACCCATGATGAAAAAATTGATACCTATTGCAGCCGCCATCTTGGAATTACATTTCGACAGCACTATCGGCTTCAACACTCTTGAAAACTATGAAAATGACACCCGAGATGAAAAAATTGGTACCAACTTCAGCCGCCATCTTGGATTTACATTTCGACAGCACTATCGGATTCAACACCCTCGAAAACCATGTAAATGACACCCAAGATGAAAAACTTGATATCTATTGCAGCCGCCACCTTGGATTTACATTTCGACAGCACTATCGGCATCAGCACCCCCGAAAACCATGAAAATGACACCAATGATGAAAAAATTTATATCTATTGCAGCCGCCATCTTGGATTTACATTTCGATAGCACTATCGGCTTCAACACCCTCGAAAACCATGAAAATTACACCCATGATGAAAAAATTGGTACCTACTTCAGCCGCCATCTTGGAGTTACATTTCGACAGCACTATCGGCTTCAACACCCTCAAAATCCATGAAAATGACACCCATGATGAAAAAATTGATACCAATTGCAGCCGCCACCTTGGATTTACATTTCGACAACCCTATCGGCTTCAACTCTCTCGAAAACCATGAAAAAGACACCCATGATGAAAAAATTGATACCTATTGCAGCCGCCATCTTGGATTTACATTTCGACAGCACTATCGGTTTCAACACCCTCGAAAATCATGAAAATGACACCCAAGATGAAAAATTAGATATATTTTGCAGCCGCCATCTTGGATTTACATTTTGACAGCACTATCGGCTTCAACACCCTCGAAAACCATGAAAATGACACCCATGATGAATAAATTGGTACCTAATTCAGCCGCCATCTTGGATTTACATTTCGACATCACTATCGGCTTCAGCACCCTCGAAAACCATGAAATCGACACCCATGATGAAAAAATTGATACCTATTGCGGCCGCCATCTTGGATTTACATTTCGACAACCCTATCGGTTTCGACACCCTCGAAAAGCATGAAAATGTCACCCATGACAAAAAAATTATGCTATTTACTTTTAGTACGTACTACTATTATTTATTCTGTGCTTTTAAATATTGTAATAAAAAAATCTCTTATTATTATTATAATCAAGTATTTAAGAAATTTGGTTATTCGAATATTGTGTATTTGTACAGCGATCTTTTTGAGCCGCTGAAAACAACCGAAACAATGTCCACTCACGACGGCGACTGAAGCCGAACCATAGAGTAGAGTAATATATTCCGGAAAGCCGAACTAAACTTAATAAAAAGGTACTCTGTGAACTAAACTACTCTGTGGCTGTAGATCCCCATTTACAGAAACAATTTATATACGAGGCAACCAAATCAACGAAAATTTCGCCATTTTGGAGCCGAAAAAAATTAATTATAGCTAAACAAAACAAAATTACACTGCCATTTACATTCAGTGGCTTCCCACATGATAGATGAAGAGATTAAAAAATAGATTGAGTTAAACAATTGATATTTTCAAAAGTTATAGTATTTACAAGCCATAGGGACATGATAAATCCACACCATAAGCCACTAAAACCCTTTTTTTATTTAAAAATAGCAATTAATCGATTTAAAAAAATTATTAATAAGTTCAACAATCATTTATCGTTCTAACAATGTGCTTTTTATATCATTTATATGTATAATATGATTGCTAGATACGATTTTATTCGATAAAATGTTGGAATTTTAATTTTTAGGCGATAGTAGAACATTACCTTGCGCTTTCGCTTAAGGTATGCAATAAAACGCTAAATTACACCGGGGCGAAGTTGTTAGGAGCAGTTACTCGTAGTTTTAGAATACATACATGACATAAGACGTGTTAGCGGGGCTAAGCGTTCACTGAAAATTACAGTGTGCGAACAACTACCTTTGGACTCTCAGACTTATGTTTTGAAAACATGTGAAGTCCGCCAACACGCATAAAGCCAGTCTTATTAGTTAATTTTGTTGAATTAGTTTTATGTATAATTGTGGATTGTATTCATAGTATGCTATTTTTTTCATCTAGTTTGTAGTGTGTGTCGTGTCGTAAGAGCCGACAGAGGGTAACAAATCAGGCGATGGGCTGCAGCGTGTTTTTAAAATAATTATATTATAATATAGTAATCTCTTTGTTTCGACCAACAAGTATCGTATTACGTTATTAATATAATAAGGTTGCATTTTGTTAGTAATATATAAACAATAGTAATTATAATGACAAAGATAAGTAAAATAAAGATAAATAAATAAATAAGTGAATAAATAAAAATCTTTCAGTAAGGACATAGTTCATAGTTAAGACTTCAGATTATTTATTTGTCAGTACATGAACCATACTACAATGGTACTGACAGTCAAATTCATTCGAGAACATCACTAGGATACCGTTAGAGCTGGCCCCGATCCTACGTACCAGGGATGTACAGTGTACACTGCTTGCGTATGATCGTGTAGAAAGCAATCCACTCTCGCTTCAACGAACATCCCCGACGTTCTGTAAATCTGAGGCAGCATCATCAGCACCCGAAATTCATTATTGTATTACACGCACAGGGCGCTGCTCGTATTAGTTACTCTCATATAGCGTTAAAAACCTTAACTTCAGTTGTGCAACGAGCAAGCCTGCGATTGAGCGGGTTATTAACCGGAAGAAAAATAATAAACGAATTCCAATTATTCACCCCGTCTAGGGTGGATAAACGAACACGCGTTTCCAGGTATCTACCCTAGGGTGTATATCTTACGGTGAATAAATGGAATAAACCGATGGAACAAATATTAGCTCTCACAGATCTGCGCTCTCTATCAATATCTAAATTGTCCATCAGAGGTTACCAAACGACCAAGATACTTAAAGTGTTCTACTGTCTTCAGAGGGATTGCATTCAATTTAATAGTTGAAACGCTAAGTGGGCTTTTGTTTCTGGTCTGCAAGATCATAAATTTACTACTGCTTACATTGCACTTTAATCCATGACTAGCAGCATATTTCTCACAGATGCCTAGCAACTTACTAAGACCACAGATAGAGGTCATAATAACATATTAACGAATGAAAATTAAAAACTGCGTTTACCAATCCGATTGCCAAGTGTAGAAAATGTGGTAAATAGTATATTTACGAAGCAATCTATAGGGGAGGCCTATGTTTAGCAGTGGACTTTACTACGCTGTAACAGTAACGGTACAGGAGTGATTTTAGTATCGAGAAATCAAGAACGTTATGAAGTGAACTCTTACTGGATTCATGATAGTAGAAGTTTTATTTAACGTGGTAGAGCCATGCTGCAGCTATATTAGTAGTATAGTTGTAGCACGAATGGGTCGACCGGCGAAGGACCATGTTCTCACAGAATACCAGCGTAAAATAGAAGCTTAACGCTGCTGTGTTTCGTATGGTGAGTGTAGAGAACCGGAGACCCTTTTCACTGGAAATGAGGCATTCCAGCTTAGTCCTCAAGGGTGACAACGCATCTGCATTTTGATTCGCAAACGAGGATAGATGTAGACGTATATGGGCCACAGTAACCACTTACCATCACGTGGACTGTGTGCTCGTTTGTCACCCTTATCCTATAAAAAAAGTTTTTTATTATATATTTGTGACTTAAGAAGATTTATATCAGAAAGTCCTTCTAGAGTCCTCTCCCGCGTTCCCTTTCAGGTAATGTGAGTCGTTCAGCACAAGTTATAAGGTGGTGCCTTCAGTATTTAGTATTTGGGATGCATTTCCTGCTTCTATGGTATTTTGTAGGTGTATTTAATTTTATTTATTTATTTATTTTTGGGAAACGGTGCAATCAGCAATAAGAACATTTACATGCCTTACTGGTATCGACGTAGAAATAGTACAGTAAATTATCTTTAGTTTTTTTTTACAATGTTATTATAAAGAGAACATGTTAATAAAATAATATTATGCTAATATAATAATAGTAATATCATTTATTAACCTGAAGTAGAACTTATTAATAAAGTTTCTTGAAACAATAATAAAGTTATATATTTAACAATAATAAAGTTATATATTAGGTTTATTGCTTTGTGGCATTGCTTGGGGAAGGCCTATGTTCAACTGTGGACTTGTGAAGGGCTGTAGTAATGATGATGATAATTAATTATTTTATTCAGACTTGATATAAGTGCTTCTTTGAATGTTTTTTTTTTGTTTGCTTTTGGTGAATCTGTCGAGTTTTAGTAAATTCTAAGTGTTAATATCCAATGTTTTCGTCTACATGTTCAATGATTTCGCTTGTTTGAATAGTATATGAATTTTGTTCTACTTTGCCTCTGCGAATTGATTCTATCCTACACTTATCCATTTCAAATCCAATTTGAATATCGGTCGAGTAGTTTTCCGTTATATCAGCAAGACTATGTATTTCTCCTACTTCAATACAATTTTCTGGCATCCTATTTAAAGTAGGTATGTTCTATTTTGTGTATTTCAGTTTGTGAATTTATATCCCTTGTTAAGAAGATAAGACAGTGCCAGGTAGAACCAAAGAAGGTTCAATACATCACCTTGGAATATTCCGCTTCGAATCGCATATCGGTCTTTAAACAGTAGTCACCTAATAAAATCTTGATTGGTGTCGTCTAATTTTGAGTTGAGTATTGAATTTTTTAAGAATACTATAATGTGTGTAAATTTTATAATGTTCTAAAATGTAGATAAGCCATCTACTAAGTCGAATGTTTTTTTTTTTAGTTAGTAAACATGGTGAAAATATTTCTTTTTTTGGTGGCTTCTTGTACGATTGCATCGATATTCAACTGTTATTTGCAACATAAACTATATTTTTCGTATTATTCTTTCTGTCCTGCTAATATTTAAATTTTGCAAGATAGCGTGCCTGTAATTTAATTGGCTAGGACAAGACGTAATAATATATAGAAGTTTTGGATGCAAGAAACTGGACTGTATTTGGAAGAATTTTTGAGTTACTTAGGATTTCAGGTAACACGTAAGTTGTCGCTGGTGTAATACCACTTTGGTACTTTGGTACTTTGAAAGTAAGATCTGATTTAATTATAGTTTTAAACCAATAATTATGGGTTTTATTGGTTACATTAGCTTCCCAGTTGTGGTTTGTTAATAATAATTTATTTTAGCAACTTTTTGATCGTCACCTGCAGCTAACGCCTAAGAAGAGTGTGAGATAAAGGTGTTAAAAGAAACATGAGTATAAGAAGAAATTACTCATGTTACACCGCACTCAAAGTGCTCTGTTACTAAATGGCAGAGAGAAAATAAAATGCTTTCTTTTTTGGGTGGGACGGTTAAGAAATGATTTCAAGTTCTTTTTGTACGATAAACTGAGAAAAATAAAAATGTACAATAAAGTTACAACTTATATAGGTCCTACTGTCCAGCAGTCATCAACATGCCTCGTCTCTTTACTGAGAGAATCTTAGGAAACATTAAAACATATTATTTTCTGTTTCAGTGTTTGACTTATACACCTAGTTATCTAACTATCCGTTTGTTGATGTTCTAAGGCTGTCACAATCATAACGGCCGCATTTAACTTCTTTACTAAATATTTAGTGTTGGCTTTACTCCAGGAAATAAAATTATATCGATCCGAAACGAAGTTTACACATGCCGTTTTACTAGCCTTTGGACTATTGCAATGCACCACAAGATAAGCTTTTATCATGTAGAATAGGAATAATTACTCTAATTGCTACGTCCAGAAAGGTAATAGTGGTACACTTAATAAAAAACTATATCAAAGTCAGAATTCAATATTTTTATAGGGACATTAACACTTACAGATGAATGTAATACAAGGCAATTAATTTTGCTTTATGGGGTAAAGGTAACAAACGAGCACACAGTCTACCCGATGGTAAGTGGTTGCTGTGGCCCATAGACATCTACTACTATCCGCGATTAGGAATCAAATTCAGATGCGTTGTGTGTCAGCATCAAAGTTGGATATCACAATGTAGAATCTTAGATTGATAGCCTAACACGCACTCATAACAATGGGAGGCATTTTACGAGCATAGCAAGTGAGGACAGTGCTTTTCATATCGTCACAACATGTCGATGTGTCGCATTGGTCCGTCGGAAGTCGACTTCTACTTGTACGGATGAAAACAACCTACTATGCTAGTGTGTATTGTGCATACATGTCACAAATTTCATAATGAACTATTCCTTAACTAAAATTACTGTTATAGGTTATCAACCACTAAACTACAAATCACAAATAATGTATTAAAAAAATTACATTATTTGGGATTTGCTAAACATAATTTTCTACATCTTATAAATTGCGGATAGTCTTATAAATTGCATAAATGTTTTAAACATAAGGCTAAGCATATAATATTACTTTGTGGGCATTGGTGTGGGTTACACGTTAAGTACTTCTATAATATATAATTGAATACCAGCGTAAAATAGCAGCTTAATGCTGCTGTGTTTCGTTTGGTGAGTGCAAGGAACCGGAGACCCTTTTTACTGGAAACGAGGCTTTATGAGGTTTATCACGCAACGAAACACCGAGCATATCCCTCTGAGCCATTGCTCGCTGAGTGAACTTGATTTTTCTCATACTGCCAGCAGTGAAGGACCGCGTCTCAGATCCATAAGTCAACACTAGTAACAAGCACTGGTTGTACAATCACGTTTTCAAGTTTTGAGGTATACCTGACGAGATGTGTCGTAATTTCTCGAACGCTGCCCAGCCGATTTGAAGGAGGCCTATCATAATACTTTGGAACTTTGATAGCGTGATTGAGTCTACGGTGCGTTTCGCTTGTGACGCGACGCAACGCCGCCACACTACGTACAATAAGAATTAGTTTTGTTGTCAAAAGTAGGAGATATTATCGGCCTCCACTTTACGGTGACAATCCTCGAATAATGATATTGATTATGGGACGAATACTTTAGTTATTTTTTGCATCCAGGTTATCGCTTAACGATAACAATCACAATAACATGTAGGTACTTGTCAACTTGAAGATTTAAAAAAGAATTATCTTAGGCATGCCCTGTATACAGCCTGGTTCAGGAAGGTTGTTTGGATTCGAGCCAAATGAACGTCAAAGTCATTACATCAACTAATGCCCTCTAGTCACGCTCTGCGACGCTTTGAGGGAAAGTAAAAAAAAAAACATAAACACTCACGCCTGTCACGTAAAAAAGTAAATAATAGAAAGTAAATAAAGACAAATGATTCTGTTATCAAACCAGCTTACATATAACATTGAAATATGTATTTAGCCGAGTTGTTTATTGCTTAAATTTAACATTAGCTACTATTTTGAAACATTAGTCACACTGATTGAACTTAACAATCCTCTTAAAATGTAATTAACAAACGGCTAGGCATCAAAAGGGTTCCGTCTGAACTTTTTAAGTAAGAAACTCTAAAAATATACACATGATGTTGTATCAAAGGGCCTCTAAAAGAACAATGTGGGACGTTGTGTTTTGTGGTGCTAAAATAAATAAATCCTCGTTTGCGAATCATAATGCAGATGGTTGTCAGCCATGAAGACTAAGGTAGAATGGTTTTTTTCCGGTAAAAATGGCCTCCGGTTCGCTACAATCACCATACAAAACACAGCAGCATTAAGCTGCTATTTTACGCTGGTATAGTATTCTGTAAGAGCGTGGTTGCTCCCCAGTCGAGCAGACCCATTTATGCTACAACCATAATATAGCTGCAGCGTGGCTTTACCACGTGAAAGGTAATAAGGTAAGGTAATAAATTAATTCATTCTGACGGTGGTAAAATAAAGATACTGTCATACTAATTAATCGATCGAGGGTATTTATGTTATTAATGTCTTATCCGACATTATTCCGATGATATCCCGGACGTCAGTCTGAGCGAGATTAGAATGGCTCTCCAGCACCTTAAAAACGGCAAGTCCCCGGGCGAGGATGGAATTACAGCGGAGCTTCTGAAAGCGGATGGAAAACCTGTACTTGAAGTCCTTCAGAAGCTCTTTAATTCCGTCCTCCATGGTGGCACTACTCCGGAGCCGTGGAGCAGAAGTGCGGTGGTCTTGTTCTTCAAGAAAGGCGACAACGCTGGGACAAATAGTCCGACTAGGTAAGTCCCACTTCGACCGAGAGGTCAATCGACGGATTCAACTCGGCTGGGCAGCGTTCGGGAAACTACGACACACCTTCTCGTTAGACATACCTCAAAACTTAAAAACGAAATTGTACACCCAGTGCGTGTTGCCAGTGATGACTTACGGATCTGAGACGTGGTCCTTCACTACTGGCCGTATGAGGAAGCTCAAGGTCGCTCAGCGAGCTATGGAGAGGGCTATGCTCAGGGTTTCTCTGCGTGATAAACTTAGAAATGAGGATATCCGTAGTAGAACCAGAGTAACCAACATAGCCCAACGGATTAGTAAGCTAAAGTGGCAGTGGGCCGGCCATATAGCTCGAAGAACCGACAACCGATGGGGAAGAAAGGTTCTCGAGTGGCAGCCTCGTACCGGTAGGCGAAGTGTAGGGAGACCCCCCACTAAATGGAGTGACGACCTGGTAAGACATGCAGGAAGTCGATGGATGCAGGTGGCTCAGGACCGTGCTTTGTGGCATTCCTTGGGGGAGGCCTATGTTCAGCAGTGGACTTATGAAAGGCTGTAATGATGATGTAATGATGATGACTGTTATTTTACGTTCAACAAGGAAAATAATTCACTTTTTGCGCTTTTAACGCATAGTGACTTTAGACAAAAAATCTTAATACGTTACTTCGTTGGTTGTTAATTAAAAATTAATAACATAAACTTCGTAGGTTATTTAGTCAATTCTTATAGCTGGAATGTAAGATATTCAAAGACTGTGTATAAATGTTGTATATAGGTACTTATGTTCACTCACCGTAAGTTTAATGTTTGAATCACTTTATAAAGTAATAAAGTAACACGTTAATGTAATCTGGAGTTTATATTTGTTTACCGTGATGCTCTTGAAGAATACGTGTCGTAAAATCCTAGAACCGATTCTACAACCGCTATGCAGGAAGCCGGTAGATAAGCATATTACTTCGCTACCCAGGTCACTATAGGTTATGCGGAGATACTTAGTGCTAGCCGTGCGAAGCCGAGCCGGGTCGCTAATAAGGTTATAAAGTAGACATTGGTAAACTTCCGCCTATTCCGCCTACATGTAAAATAAAGATCATCAGAGATTACAAATACACATTGTAGCCGGTAAACGTAAGGGAAATGCCATAATATCATACCACAATAATACCAGCGTAAAGTAGCAGCTTAAACGATGCTGTGTTCCGTATGGTGAGTGTAGAGAACCTGATACCCTTTTTACTGGAAAGGAGACATTCCATATTATTCCTCCCGGGTGACAACGCATCTGCATTTTGATTCGTAATCCAGGATAGATGTAGATGCCTATGGGCCACAGCAACCACTTACCATCAGGTGGACTGTGTGCTTGTTTGTCACCCTTATCCATAAAAGAGAATTGTAACTGAGCTGTTTTATGATAGTATCTTGAGGCACGGTAGTGCCCCCGCCAATTGAGTAAAAAAGCGGCTTGGCCGCACCATCCTGTTCTCGAAGCAGTTCAGGCCATTTTCGAAATCCTTTATCTTTGATGTGGACAAAACTAGAAGCCTGAATTTTAGTAACCAAGTAGGTATTGTATAAACTCAGCATATTTTAAATTTCATTAAATTTTAACCAGTAGTTTAAGAATTATAACTAGTCGAAGTTTTTTTAATTTTGTCACACACTGACTGACCGATCATCAAAACTCTAAGATACTCCTAGCAGACATAGAAGCTTCAAATTTGGAATACAATTATTCTTTAGTATATAAATCAAGGAAAAACTAAAATATTTTGCAATTTTGGTCTACTTTTCGAGATACACCAACTGCATAAATAACTTTGTACTCCTATATAAATATATAGGATTGCAAAGTTACATTTGCAGTGAATGTATCAGTGTACCTATATCCCAAGCAGCACACAATCGTTGTGAACATCAATATACCAGCCCATATAGAACTAAGAGTTCTTTTAGAAGCGTATAAGAGTATCGAAAACAGATTGTACCCCTATAAGAGTGGTTTAGCTCAAGCTGTATAAAGTCTGTATTATAGGATCTAAGTAAGCTTAGGGTTCTTAATCAGAATATGAAAACTCTACTATACAACTTTAAGTATTTTGTAACACTTCAATCTAATTTTATCATTAAAGCTGTATAGAAGCTGTTTCTTGCATGCTGTCACTTACTTATTACAGCTTTAAGTGTTATAATAGTATCATTCAAATATTATTTCTGTACAATGGTGTATGTAAAGTCCCTTTTAAAACTTATTAATATGGCGTAATTTTACACTCTTGTAAATACAGTAGTTCTATAAGTTCTGTCTATGAGAGTGATATAAAACTAAAAAAATAAATAACAGCTATAGTACAGATTAAGTCTGTATAAGTGATAGAATATCGCCATTTTGAATGCGTAATTGCGTGTTTAATATATTGTGCTATAGTGAACAAACTAATTTGTCATCAATATGTACAAAAAAAAGAAAAACATTTGGTGCAGTTAGAAGAAGGTTTAAAAGGGAATATTTAAATATTACAAATTTTCAACGAAATAATAGTGATACTGAAGAATATAGAAATACTTTAATAAATCAGAGAAGCTATAGTCAGGCGTCAATCTCATCGACGGCTAACAAAGAGGGTTCCGTAACAGAAACATTAAACAGTGTTCATCATGATCACAGTTATGTCAAATGTAACTTAGTTTTCGGCAGCTTATTATGATGATTTATCATGCAGCAACACAAGTAGTTCAAATAATGATAACAGCGAATTTTCAAAAAATCTATTTATTTTGCCAGCAAATAAAGAATTGGGCCACAGAAAGTAATATATCTTAAGTAGTTTTAAGTGATTTAGCTACAATTGCAAATTGTAGATTTTATTAGCTAGATATGATAGTGACTTTCAATAAGTATTATTTATAATCTATATTGAATAAAATAGTTTCTGTTTCTGTATCGGTCCGGAAAATTCGCTGGTGGTAATTGATTGCACAAGGAAGTTGTGCGAGGGAGAAAACTTCTAAATCGCACAGTGGTGGACCGCCAATCATCCAGATGGTATGGATGGTAACGCGAGTTTTGTCGCGATGTGCGATGGTGAAATTGAAATTGATTTAATCGCTTTTTTGGTCTTTTGAATTCCACAAACCTTTTACCCTTTCTCTATGGTTTCCAAAATTTTAAACGGCATATTTTCCTAAAAAGTAAAAAAAAACAGTATAAGATACACAACACAGTCAAGTTACTTCACAATAATATAACTTATGTATCAAATAAAATAGCTAACTCTTTTGGTTTTGCCGTACCTACGTGACGTAAGAGTATGACTAGAAAACGACATGCGTATGCGCTTGCCAGGAGTTACCTATCAACTAAACACAATAACAAAATAAACAGCATTATCGTACTCGTACCGTACTGCTGAGCGAGATAAAATATTCTGTCATAATTTATAAAAAGTTAATATTGTTTGGCAAAGAAAGAGAAAGCTTTAATTCTTTATTCCACTTTTAACATTAGAAAGAAAAGATGTATATATATATATATATATATATATATATATATATATATATATATATACAAGCTCGCCAGGCAGACGTTGTTCTACCCTTTCCAACGACCCTTCCTAAAAAATCCTTAAATTCCCAATAAAAAATTTTGAGGGTGATTTATCAGGATAAAAACTATCCTATCTCTCAAGTTGGACCAAAATGCACACAGTGTGCAAAATTTCATTGAAATCAGTTCAGTAGTCTAGGAGTCCATCACGGACAAACAACGTGACACGTAATTTTTATATATAAAGATAACTATATCATCAAATAGGATGCGGAAAATAAAGACTGTGTAAGAACCTCCGAAGGAGGTGGAGTAATAGCCAAAATAAGATTTAATTTTGACTCCTAGGAGTGTAATGAGAACTATATATATATATATATATATATATATATATATATGTGTGTATATAATATATATATATATATATATATGTATAGGTAATCTTTATTTGCTAAAGGTAGTCATATTTTTGGTTTGGTGTGTGAATTTAACTGAATCAAAGTGGTAGTAATTTATTGCCAATAAATACAATAATTTCGATTAAATAGATGGTTTTAGGTTGGTACAAAAATTAAAAAATATTTTTTCAATTTCTTAAAAGAAGTGAAAGAAGTAAGCACTTTTTTATCCTTATCTATAAAATAAAACAACAAAATTATTAAAACACGGTTATATCGTAAAATATTATTATTTAATTGAGATAAAGTGAAGAAGGGATAAAAGCGTTGTTTCTAAGACAAAGGTTTTTCATCTTTTATACATACATATCTCTAAAGACAATTATCTGTGATATTTTAAAAACATACACATACAGCGTTAGTATGTAATAAAAATATTCTATTACACAGCAGATTAAAAACTAATGGCTGTATGATAGAATCCATAACATACATAGTACAGCTACTAAGACTGTAAGACCCTCGAAATATCGTTTAGGCTGTTTAACAAATCGAAGCGATTTTTACAAAAATATGTATAAATGTAAATATACAGTTATGTTAACTGTCATTTTTCGTATTTTTTTGTTACTGGCAACTTTTTGTTCGTTTTCAAATAGGCTTTTTAACGCATTGATCCATTTTAAACAAAAACTACTCAACCACGAGAAATCCCTTGTTAAAAATTTGGTGATTTTACAAAAACTACATATGTGTAACAATATTTGGCAAAAACAACATAACTGTTACAGTTGTGTAGTTTTTGTAAAAAAAAAAGTCTGTCACAATGTTGGAACGAATCATGTGGTTTTGAATAGCTACTTAGAGACAGAGGATAAAAAGGCCAGAATGATGTCACAACACTTTTATTAAGATATTTTAGTACCTTTAGATATTTTATTACTGCTTTACTGCTGATAAGTGATGGATGCTCTGGTTAGAACAAGAATTATGTAATGGTGTACTTTCTCTACTGCTTAGTTCATGGACTGATGTTGTTTAAAAGTATTATATATATATATATATATATATATATATATATATATATATATATATATATATTTCCGATCAGAGGACTTATCTCCCAAATGACCAGGATTTTAGCTTGATTGGGAATAAAAAGAAAAAAGTGACAGCAGAAGTACCAGATGACTGGACATGACGGAAACTGTAAGAAAAAAATCCATTGCCTTTTATTGTAGATAAAATAAACCATACTGATTTTATGATTTTTTTTACGTCAGCCAAAACCCGCAATGAAGCTGAAAGAAGTTAGGATGCTTAAAATAAATAAAGATGTTCCTTATGTTCAAGTCAGGTATAACTTTACTGGTCCATGGCACAGGATACAGATTCGCAATAAAAGAAAACTGCCTAAAGAACTTCAACTTCAACCTACTTATGAATCGAAATTGTCGTTAAATCCTCATAAATGTAATTATATACTTAAAGTAACCAATTATTTATCAAGCCCTGTCAGTCATAAGTTTTATGCTGATCTATTGGGTTCAGTTACTACATCTAAAGGTACTACCCCATTAGCTAATGAAGTAGATAATGACGACAATAATAGTGGCACAGAAGATAACTAGCATTGTTTATGATTATATACCTAAAATTACTAACTTTTTAATAAATATCTGGTTGCTGATTTTAAAATCAGTTTTATTATGAAATTTATTGACCATCTGTTCTTTTTGTTACAAAACCAACTTAACTTCAGGAAAATCTAGAAATTTAATTACAAAAACCGCATAACTAAAAATATTTGGCAAAAAATACATAAATGCAAAGCCTATTTTTTTGTTTTATTTGACTTGTACGAAATGTAACTATAAAACATCACTTTATTATGAATAAATAACCAGAAATACATAATTGAATAAAATATTTAATGACTCTTAATTTAGTACTTAAAAAGATATTAAGTTTTTTTTCAATACTGAATAACCATGTGTAACACAGTTGTGTGTTTTTGTAAAAATTGCTTCAATAGTCGCCATTTTAGGACCTATAAAAACAAAATTTAAATTTTCAATTTAAGAATATGAGACATTAGTTTTAGCCTAAACCATTATTTTTAGTTTGACTAATGATGAATGTGCCCCAATATGCATTCGTATTCACTAATTTAATTATAGTCTTATTCTAACCTATAAAATCATTATTTACTTACCATATTTAGTATTTTGTCCTTATATTATTTCGTTATTTTGCTGGCGCGGCAATTTTTTGATAGAAATCATAAACAAGTTTACCGTAAATCTAATTTTGCACTTTCTATTCACCAGTTATCACCGTCAAAACTCAACTCCAATCCAAATAATATTAATATGTTATATAATCTTTCACTAACTAAATGTCGCCATCATTCAATAAAATACATAAATAAACCTATTAAGTTATGTTTGTCATATATTATCTTATATGTATATATCATACATATACTTATAACTTGTATTTGTACTGTAATAGTTTCCTTGTACACCAAATAACAGCTATAATACAGCTATTATACAGCCCCTTTTATGTTTGTACAGCTACTGTACAGCGCTACTAACGCATAAAGCTGTATAATTTGTGCAAATTTTTTTCTTACAAGAGCTGTATAAGCGCTTATACAGCCTTTGTACAACCAGTAAATGCAGCCTCTAGTATAAAAAGGAACTCCAATACAGCTCTTATACAGCTTGCATGCTGCTTGGGATATGTATAATATAATGGAATAATAGGTGTAGATAGGTATCTAGATATAACTATCTACAAAAAGAAATGAGATGCCATCAAAAACATAACATCACTTCACATGTTCTGCATTATGATCTTTTTTCCTTCTGTATGTATAAAAATCAATTGCTGTCCGTAAGTCTCTCTAAAACTCATAAACGGCTCGACTGATTTTAATGAAATGTTTTGTGTATGGGTCTCGAGATGGTTTAGGTCTCGAGGTGGCGTTGTGGTCGAGATCCAGAAATCACCCGTGCGATGCCTGGGCGGATCGCCAATTAGTAAATAAAGTAACTAGCCCTCCATTACATCCATTACAGCCTATAAAAGTCCACCATTACATAGTAGAACATAGTTCTACTTCACATGGGGGTTTTTTTCCATAGTTGCCACGCTTGGTAAGCGTTATTTATTATTTTGAACTGCAACTGCAGATTTTTATTATTTTGAATAGTTATCAGGAAGATGCTGCTGCCCATCGTCTGTTTCATTTTCCTTCTGTCGCCTCTTATGATACCCTCGAAATGATTAGTGGATATTTATACAGCGGCAATACATGGTTACCACGATCATAATGCAGAAATATTATGCATAAATCATGGTAGTACGAGGACAATAGTTTTGTAGTTACCCGTCCTGTTCTTTCTCTCTCTCTCTCTTTCTCTCTCTCGCTCTCTTTGTCTTGCTCTAATATCTTTCGCTTTAGAAACATTTATCTCAACAGCTGAAAGGTACCATTCCGTAGCCGACCGCAGACAGCAACAGCAGGCGACGACACGTCGCTGCGGTCATGATTCCGAACCCGACTGCAGGCGGCAGCAGCACGTGTTGCGAAAGTTATGTGGGTACTCTTTTTATGTAAACAAAATAGGTACTATATATATACACACATATATATATGTGTGTATATATATATATATATATATATATATATATATATATATATGTAGAGTTTATTAGGCAATTTTTTAAATTTTTCTCTCCGTAAGAACCATCTTCGTACTTCAAGGAATATTATAAAAAAAGAGTTAGCGAAATCGGTTCAGCTGCTCTCGAGATTTGCGCTTAGCAACACATTCAGCGATTCATTTTTATTAACATAAACTTTGTAATACACTCAAACTATTAATAATTTGCATAAATTTTTAATAAAAACAGAATTGACGCTCTACACTTAAAACGTGTTAAAGAAATTAAAAAAGTTTTTAAAATTAAGTCTTTATTTCTGAAAGCGTCTACGACGGTCTACGAAACTTATATGTAAAAAGTGAAAAGTGAAAAGAATAAGTATAAAATATTTTCTCAAGGCCTTACCTTAGTTACCGTCAAATGAAACTTACATTAATGCGTGTTGTTTTGTACACAATACTTCATCAACTTCTATATAAATTAAATTATAATCATAGGTATGATTCATTTTAAAGATTTAAAGAGAAAGATACAAATAGAAAAGAAGGTCAATTTTTGATTGTCGTAGTCGAACAAAATTAAGAGATTACTTATATCCACTAAAAGAAGCATTGTGTTGTAAGCTCTACTTAGGTACGTTTTCTGTTACGCATAACAGTTTGCTCGTTTTTACCATACTTCTAAAAGAACAGAACACACTTGAATGTGCTCTGTACACTATAGACTAGCCATGTATAATGAATAATTTAAACTAAAGGTACAATTTCGTAGCTGACCGCACGCAGCAGCAGCAGGCGACGTGTCGTCGCGACACGACTGGTTTCTATGTAGTTCTATGAAATACCTTCCGTAGCTAGCGACATGTCGTTTGCCGGAGCGGCAGACGACATGTCGCCCGACCGCAGATCAATTTAGTGTCGCTAACGCCCGAGCGACACATTGAATTTTTCTCAAAAAAAAAATGAGTTTCACCGATTCCGTGGAAGAGAAACTGATAAATCAGGTCGCCCAATATCCCGCACTGTACGGTGCATCTCACAATAATTATTTAAACAGTGTGACAAAAGAAATTTTTTGAAAAAATATAGGAAAGGAGTTAAATAAATAGGTATATATATATATATATATATATATATATATATATATATATATATATATATTTACCTATTTATTTAACTCCTTTCCTTTCTTAAATAAATAGGTATATATATTATTCATTATACATGGCTAGTCTATAGTGGACAGAGCACATTCAAGTGTGTTCTGTTCTTTTAGAAGTATGGTAAAAACGAGCAAACTGTTATGCGTAACAGAAAACGTACCTAAGTAGAGCTTACAACACAATGCTTCTTTTAGTGGATATAAGTAATCTCTTAATTTTGTTCGACTACGACAATCAAAAATTGACCTTCTTTTCTATTTGTATCTTTCTCTTTAAATCTTTAAAATGAATCTAACCTATGATTACAATTTAATTTATATAGAAGTTGATGAAGTATTGTGTACAAAACAACACGCATTAATGTAAGTTTCATTTGACGGTAACTAAGGTAAGGCCTTGAGAAAATATTTTATACTTATTCTTTTCACTTTTCACTTTTTACATATAAGTTTCGTAGACCGTCGTAGACGCTTTCAGAAATAAATATTTAATTTTAAAAACTTTTTTAATTTCTTTAACACGTTTTAAGTGTAGAGCGTCAATTCTGTTTTTATTAAAAATTTATGCAAATTATTAATAGTTTGAGTGTATTAAAAAGTTTATGTTAATAAAAATGAATCGCTGAATGTGTTGCTAAGCGCAAATCTCGAGAGCAGCTGAACCGATTTCGCTAACTCTTTTTTTATAATATTCCTTGAAGTACGAAGATGGTTCTTACGGAGAGAAAAATTTAAAAAATTGCCTAATAAACTCTAAAAACAACACTTTTCTATATTCCCATACAAAGGTTTGTAATAATACTTAAAGGTCAAAGTTTGAGTTTAATTGTTAGTGGAGGGGTTCCGGGAAGGCAAAACAATTGAGTGACGTTAGTATCGTATAAATATTAATGTCAATATTTGTCAATATTTACACACACTGTCAGATAGCTGATGTTATAATGAGTAGCTTGGGCTGCTTTTATTTTATGATTCCGCTAAAAATAATTCCACGTGGGCGAAGTCGCGGGGAACAGCTAGTAAAAAATAATATTTGATATTAAACCCGCACACACATATTCGTACGTACTTCAAAAATTCTTTTACCGTGTTTCTTTTTCAAAATATTTGCTTGAACTACTATCACTTAAACAAGAATAATATGAAAATATAATTGGCCTTATCACATATAAATAAAACTGAAATGTCTGTTTCCAATATTGAAATAACAGGTTTCTAATATATTCAGAAGGTTATGTGCTTGCTATTAAGACATAAACAACCTTTTTAATAAAGAATGACAACATATTGTTATCAAACTTTACGAACAGATAGAGAGCAATGCAAATTACTATCTAAACATGGCTATAAAAAAAGAAAAATGAATTAAATAAATGGCCCTATTCTTCTTAGGCTAAGCCAGAGCGAGTCGCTAGTTTATAATATCTATGATACAATTATAATAATAATGTATATCGCTGTAGTTTCGCTGAAGAAGGCTTTGTGCGGAGATTTAACTTGGTAATAAATAATATGTATTATTGTCACCTTCTTTCTCTAACAAGAATGTTGCCTTTTTTTCCGTTCCATAGATACCTCAATGAGGGTATCCACGATTTTTCTGCCACCAGGGCGGCGCCACTTAAAAATGAAGTGTAATATTTGACAGATTTCATAGCGGGGAAGTTAATTTGTTCGAAAAATATAAAGCTAATAGTTTATTTCTGGATTATTTATTATATTTTATATTAATTAGAGAGCGAAATAAACCAAACACCAGATATTCATAAAAGTAAAAAAAATAAAAAAAACAGTAAAAAATGTGCAAAAAGTTAAAGAGAAAGCAACTGAGGCATTGTTTTGTGTATATTACTCTAGAAACTGATAAACTGTTTTTAAAACTAACTTCTCAATTAAATGACATTTTGTGACAAGAAACTTCAGCTCAGTGTAACCTAGCGACATCTAGTGAGCGGAAGATTATTAGACCTCATTGATGTGCCATTAACGAAAAAAGAAAACGTCGATCAAGTCGTGTTGTTTAATATAAATCTTTTGGCCGTAAGGTAACGCGAAAGAAAATCACACCATATTTAATTAATTACAAAGTAATTTTTTACTTTTAATACTTTTACCACCAGATTCTAGCCCATATCTCCCGCGGGTGTAATAAGGGGGAGATGTAACAGGGGATGAATAGCAACATGTTCCTGATAACAGCTCAGTGGTTTCGCCTTCAACCCGCCTTTCCAGCGTAACAACTATGGCGAATATCCCGAAAAATCGCCGGTGCTACACGATTCCACAGAGAAGTCGTACGAGGAAGAAAATTCCGCGGACCGCCAAGCATCCAGATGGTGTGGATGGTATCGTGAGTTTTATGGTGACGTGTCGGCTGGAATTAATCAGAGAACTCCCCGTGTTAGATGCCATAGAATGCGATGTATGTATATTAGTGACCGACCGAAAATTCAGTTTCGGTTTCGGCAAGTATCGGCAAAAAAATCTAGTTTCGGTAACAGTTTCGATTTCGGCAAAAAAATCTGCCGAACCTTCGGCGGCGCCGAAACTCAGTGTCGTGGATTATCGTGCGTCGTTCGGATGAGTCGTGACTCGTGTATTATTCATAACTATACAGAAACAAAAACAGAATCTTTTTTTATTCAATATAGATTATAAGTAATACTTATTGAAAGTCACTTTCGTTTAATTATCACTGGTTTGAAAAGAAAACGTCTTTTCTTTGAAGAACCGGCAAGAAACCCAGCGGGACTTTTTTTAAATAACAGCTTACGGTCAGAGGAGTAGCGTGGACTAATATAAACGTGAACGAAGTTGCATCAGCGAGGCCCCTTTTCTTCGATTCAAGGATCTACCCAATAGATATATCCTACCAAACATGCTTTGTCACGATATACCTATTAATTCCTGACATGTCTCATATTCCGTCAATCTAACGGTCGCGATCTTTGAAGGTAGTTACAACAGCCTCGCAGTCGCACTTAAGAGGGGCTTTTTGTGAGGCCCCAAACAAACACACTTAAATTTGTGACTTTCTTTTTCGAGCGTAAAAGTGATCAAATTAATTAGTCATCTGTGGTAAAGGGCATCGCATTTTTGGCGGCCTCGCGAGGCCCCTTTAAGTGCGAGGCCGTGGGCGAGGGCCCATTTCGCCCACGCATAACTGTATGTATGTAACACAATTAACAACACAAAACAAATTAGAAATAGCTTAGCTAGAATATCTATAAATTCCTTAATATTATAATAACCCTTTTTATACAAACTTTGTTTATTAAAATTTTTGAACTTTGATCAGGTTTTGTAAATTTTCTGGGATTTTGTTTAGTTGTGTAAATATTGTGTGTAAGTGTAATATATTAAGTTAATGCTCTCAGTGAATAATATTTACAATATTGTGATTACAATAAAATGTTCTCAATTACCGATTAATTATTTACGGGTGTAAGTGTTGATTTTTTTTTTAAAAATTGACTTAAAAATGTATTTCTTAACGTTAAATTGTTGATTTTTACTTTAAAATAAATAAATATATTGCTAATACATGACTAATTACTATTACAATTACTGTTTTTCATTAACATGCATTACTGATGACTTAATAAGTTTCGGTTTCGGTTTCGGCCGAAACTGACACCCAGACCGAATGTTCGTTTTCGGTTTCGGTTTCGGTTGAAAATCCTATTTCGGTCGGACACTAATGTATATACAACCTTGGACTTTGGTAGGTTGTAATGAATTAATGAATGAAATTAATTTATGGAAGAAAAGCAACTCAAGCTCAATCCTCACCGGTACAAACGAAATTTAGTTAATAGCACTTCATAAATTTGATTAACCACGTGTTCGGTGGCGGTAGAAAATAACGTGAGAAAACCTAAATTATAAAAATTTAAAACTATAGAATTATTAGAGTAACATAAAATGCGTCCTTCAACGTTTTTTTTAGGGTAGCGCTATGGACTTTCCTTGTTTAAAAAAACCCTCAAAATTTTGCAGATGCCTGTGCCCATAAATGGGAATTATACAACATTAATAAAGGCCCTGTGGTTTACGTTAAGTGTGTTAGCAGAATTATTATTCAAACTAGGAAATGCAATCTCGCGAGATTTTAGCTTAGGCGAGATATCGCGAGATTGTAAAAGTTAATCTCGCGGTATCTCGCCAGTTTCAAGATCTCGCGAGATTGGCAAAGTAATTTACTGGGGTTGTTATAAATTAATTTGCTTAATACCGCGTAAAGAAAGAAAATGATGTGTCCTGCCCAGCTTTAAGGGGGACTTCCCACCCTCCCTCAATCGCGCGCACTATACCCGTCGCCGTCAATCTCAGCACTACCATCCTCAGCACCACCACACTAGGCAGGACACACCACTCTCGAAAATACGACACGTGTTTCGCCTCTACACGAGGCGTCCTCAGGTGAAGTAGACTCTGCGGAGGTTGGCCGCTAAGACTCTTAGCGGCCAGCGCGATTGAGGGAGGGTGGGAGGTCCCCCTTCAAGCTGGGCAGGACACATCATTTTCTTTCTTTACGCAGAATTAAGCAAATTAATTTATAACAACCCCATTATAATGGATTTCCGCAAAGTAACGCCTGATTCTATCAATTAAAATAATTTACTAATTGTCATAATATGAGCAGGCGTTATGAAAGAGAAATAAAAATTCAAATGTAATGTATTTTAATTATTTATTTGCACCGAGTAGTAACCTATATTAATTAACAAAATCCTCTCCTCTCCTTTAGTTATTTAAGATTATATGTATTATATACCATCCTTGTTATTTTTTCTCCATTGAATTATCATCTTCAACCTTGAAGTAATTACTAATTTTCTGTTTCTTTCGTTGTCTTGACGGAGATGCTGATGGAGCAGATGCTGGTGAATCCAATGGCAGAATGCAGGGCCGATTCGCGCGTCGCCATCAGTCAATTCGCGCTCCGGCGCGCTACACGACACCCGTTTTTATGCTTCTTTTTAATCTCGAAAATTTCGCGAGATTTCATCTGATTTCGAGCCGAGATCAATCTCGGTAAATATGGCCGAGATTTCACTATTTCTAGAGCGAGAACGAGATTGCATTCCCTAATTCAAACGTACGGAAATAACTTAACTTTAGAAAACTCGACCATAAAAATTAATTAAATTTAAGTAAATTTTTACTTGTAAATTGTATGTGGTTTTATTACATATTACTGTGACACGCGCGTCGGTAAATGTCAAATGCAGAATGTAATGCAGAGGTTAGGCGATTTCTTCATCTGCAGTTTCTAGTATCAATGATTGCTCTTATAAGTAAATTGAAAGTCTTGGAGTAACGTGAACACATAGCGATACATAACCACAGGTTATGTATGACGTGGCATAGCAAGGACTTGAGTGTCACTTTTCACTATAGCCGTAGCTGTGGAATTTCACAAGTTATAACGTAATATATTTCAGGGTAATCAAATTTATCTTAATTAGTGTTATTTTCTAGGTTGTTTTTGTTATTTGTGATATAATATATAATTTTATTGTTGTTTTTTTGTTTTGTTTAAAAACAGTGTTTAATTTATTATTATTTTGGGGTGTTTATAGAGTATTCTCATCTGGTTGGGCTGAATAAATATATCAAAGGAAATAATAAATAAACATATTGTTATTATTATGAAGCTGATTTTATATTCTCGGCAAACCGGAAAGAGCTGATAACACGGGCCTAAGCCAAGTGTTTATCAGTTGGATTAAATGCGGTCACGTGTGTTTTGATGGGGGCTGAAAAGGGCACCAGCAAAATATCAGCGCTGTGGTTATTACACCGCGATACAATGCTGAGTCGGATACCTATTTGTTACTGCATTAATGTTAATATTATAAAATACGCATGAAAGTTTTATATTTTAAATTATTCATGTGATGCAATTATTCATTATTTAGTTTCAAACAAAGATAATTCTTTCTTTTTTTATCACGAATAGCTTGGCTCGACCGGGAAAGGACCATGTTCTCACAGAATGCCAGCGTAAAATAGCAGCTTAACGATGCTGTGTTTCTTATGGTGATTAAAGAGAACCGGAGACCCTGTTTACTGGAAACGAGACATTCCATCATAGTCCTTACGGGTGACAACGCATCTGCACGTTGATTTGTAATTGGCTATGGGTCGCAGGAACCACTTGCTATCAGGTGGTCTATGTGCTCATTTGTCACCCAAATCCTATAAGAAACAATACCTACGCAATTATTATATACAACATGATGTACATTGATGTATTTTTTACATTCAATTTTATTATAGGTCGCTATTAAAATGTAAATATCACAGCTACTCGATGTCAAGTCAAAATTTGATATAAATTATACCATTTCAGTTGTTAAGCTTAAATTAGGAGGACTTTTCCCGCGTAATTCAATTAGCCAAATTTATCACTTCCTTTACCTCAGCAAAGTGGCCGCCGAGTATTTCTTTCCACAAAACTTTTTCAATGGAAGACTTTCGCAAGCTTATTTGGAGTTAAATCTGTTGTTAAAGAGAAAATGATTTGTAAACCTCGAATTTTAATACCATTTTTATTTTTATACCGTTTCACATAATCGCCACGAACGAAAAATCTCCCCACTAGATGAAGTAACGACCTGGTAAGACATGCAGGAAGTAGATTTTTTTTATAGGATTGGGTGAAAAACGAGCACACAGTCCACCTGATGGTAGGTGGTTGCTGTGACCCGTAGACATCTACATCTATCCGCAACAAAGAATCAAAATGCAGGTGAGTTGTCCCCGTGAGGACTAAAATGAAATGCGTCTTCTCCAGTAAAAATGGTCTCCGGCTCTCTACACTCACCATACGAAACACAGCTGTGTTAAGCTGCTATTTGATGCTGGTATTCTGTGAGAGCGTGGTCCTTCCCCGATCGAGCCGACCCATTCGTGCTACAACTATACTACTAATATAGCTGCAGCATGGCTCTACCACGTAGAAAAGATATATAGATGGATGCAGGTGGCTCAGGACCGTGCTTTGTGATGTTCTTGGGGGAGACCTATGTTCAGCAGTGGTTTTGTGAAGGGTTGTAATGATGATAAATAAAAATTCTCTTATTTCGTTTTTAAAAAGTACACGCCTTAAAAACTAGTAGATTGGAACCTCCATTTAAGCAAATAATGCCTGTGTTTGGAGTGTCCGCCCTTCCATTACTATATCCATGTTACAAGGCAGTATGGATAAACATATTCTATATCCATATTAATGTTATATATTACTTAAATTCTATATTAATTCTATTCTTAGTTTATTTACTTATGTATACGTGTGTGTGGGGGGGGGGGGTATGTGTGTTTGTGTCTATGCTTGTGTGAGTTAAAAAGAGTGTGTGTGATTACAGTGTCTGAATCTGAACAAATCATGCTACACGATCCAGTAGCTTCTCAATTTCGTCATATGTCTTGTGATGAATCCAATTTAACAAAAGTTTTTTACAGTTGTGATATGTTTTGTCGTATATATAAATATTTTTGTTTATTTTATTATAAAAAAGGCAGAACGCGATATAAATTGTCTGCTTGCAAATGTGGCTTTAGTTCTGTACGTCTGGGCAACCATGTTTCTACGTCGTTTATTTAAATGGCATGGATCATAAGACAATGATTTGTGAGTTTTGAGGGTTGTACAGAATATATACAACTTCCTGACGAAATAGAAGATCGGTAGAAAAGCGTCTCTTCTTAAAGTACATAACTTTAATAAGAGAACGCTGCGCCCTCTCTAACTCCAGAAATCGAGTTTTTGCTGCACCACCCCAGACAGGAATACAATAGGCCAAGACGGATTGAGCAAGAGCAATTTTTATTTAAATGTGTAGTGTTCGCGTAAATATAAGAAATCAGATATACCTATATTTAGCAGTTTTGACTATAACACAATTTAAGAGCCTTTGAAGGAGTAATTAAAAACGTAATATACTTTACTATTTCATATTTTAGAATGCTTTATTTTATTATCTAATCCTATAATCTTTACGCCAAATATGAGTAAGCGTATCTTTATTTGTTTTTATCCATAATTAAAAATGCAAGACTGTAGCTTCTTCTTATTCATATTTTTTGCAGATTATAACAGTCCTCTTCCGGAAATAAGATTCACTCTCGTAGATAGGTGTTTCCGTTATTGCTGTGCCTAGAATTTTTTTAATCTATTTGAGTGTTTTTCAAGGACCATAAACGAAAACATGTCAAATCTAAAGAAACTTAATCATCTAAGTGATTAAGGTTAAAGTTTTGATATATTTTTTGATATGTCAACAAAACTGGAATTCGCCAATCGCGCCCAGTCTCAACGGGACCGAAGACTAGCGCAGGAATAGATTGTAGTGCACGAGTGCGTGCTCTGTACTGCTCTGTATACAGCAATCCGATAGCGCAGGATCAACCGCTTTACGCGCTTTCCGATGTTCGGGTTTTTTTTATAGGAGAGGGGGCAAACGAGCATGCGGCTTACCTGATGGTAAGTGACTACCGCCGCCCATGAACAACTACAACACCAGTAGGAGTATGCTCTTTTCTTCACCACCAACTTTCTGACTCCGGCTTTATAATTTATTTACAGGAAAACTTCATTGCTGCTTATAAAGTCTACTGCTGATCCTAGGACTCATCCAAAGAGTACCTCATAGGGAGGATTTCACCATATTTACGTGGTAGAGCAATGCTGCAGCTATATTAGTAGTAGGTATCGTTGTAGCATGAATGGGTCGGCTCGATCGGGGAAGGGCCACGCTCTATAAGAATACCATTGTAAAATAGCGGCTTAACGCTGGTTTCGTATGGTGAGTGTAGAGAACCGGAGACCCTTTTTACTGGAAACGAGGCATTACATCTTAGTCCTCACGGGTGACAACGCATCTGCATTTTGATTCGTATTCGAGAATAGATGAACATGTCTATGGGCCGCTGCTACCACTTACCATCAGGTGGACTGTTTGTTCGTTTGTCCCCCTTATCCTATTTAAAAAAAAACGTTATGCAGGCCGGTTGACAACAGCAATTTTTTATTATTTTAAGTAATAATCGAGATGATTCTGCTGACTTACTCCTGTTTCAGTTTCCCTCTACTGCCGCTTACGACACCCACGAGATGATATGGAATAATGAATATTAAAACACCGCCAGAACACTGTTTACGAAGTAAACGGTACACAAAAAAATAACATTTTGGACCGACCCGAGCTTACAACCACTAAGACTAATAAGGCAGTGATATATTTTTTTACAAATACCTACGATCTTCATTAATTGAAAGTAATTGCAAGTAAAGACTAGAAATGAGACGGGGGGGGGGGGGGGCTCGAACTTTAGGCTTAGTCAGTTTGAATGCCTATCATATAGACGATGTCATGGGGGTCATGGTTGAATAGGGGCAAAAAGTTCGCATTACACTCCTAGGGAGTCAAATGGCCAAAAACCAAAAAACGGGGTGTGGCTTGAACTTTAAGCATAGTCAGTTTGAATAACCTATCATTATGGAGAGTAGAGTAGAAGGAGGACCATCTTTATATATGAAAAGTGTCCCTAAAAACGTGTCCAATAAGGGTGGCGCTGCAGTAGCATAGGATAAATTTAAAAAAAGCGCCAAAAGTAATTAGAATAAGATGGAGAAATAAACAAGGACCGACCAATCCGCTTGGTTTTGTACTACATAAATAGTTGTGATTTTGTATACTGGCATTTTACTAACTACTCTAGTCATGAAATTTTTTAAATATTTGAATTCAGCTGACTTCACTCCGTTCACAACAGCTATCTTCATATCGAAGTTTTTAAGACGCCAGCGCTATTGTGGTAGGTTTTGGAACCTCTATTTTCAGTAAATATTAGGACACTTTTTCAACTTTCACCCCTTATAAAATGGTTCTTCTTGTACTCTACACTCCATACCTATCATGTAGTGTAGAGGATGCCAGTGGGGTCATGGTTAAATAGGGGCAAAAAGTTTTCATTACACATCTAGGGAGTCAAAATGGTCTAAAACCAAAAAAAAATCTTATTTCGGCTATAACTCCGCCTCCTTCAGAGGTTCTTACACAGTCTTTACTTCCCACATCCCACATGTTTTAGAGAGCACAAGTACTATGTTGACAAGGGTATTTCTTTTAGTTGGTTATATTTGACCAAAGAATGCCGCTCTATACAAATAGAAATAAAAGCAGGTGAATGATAGGGGCCGCTACGGAACAGTGTTCATTTTAAGGGAGATATATTTCGAAGGTCTCCGATAATACTTTAATGTAGACAGCACTCGAAGCTTTTAGTAGGGTTATCGTTTTTTACGTTATCCACATTTAACAGCGAACTGAGTAAAATTTTGATAACAAGACACGACTGATATGTCGAAGAATAAAGTGTATAACGTTATAGTCTACATACATCCCACTGCTGGATGCAGACCTAATCTTAGGAGGTTCAAGGAACAATTAGTCTCTCGCATTGCTCTAATGCACGTTGGTGGACTCCTTTCATGATATATTTTATTTCTCAAGCTTGCATATTTCCTCAGGATTTTTGCTTCACCGCCGAGTACAGGATAAATAATTTTATAAAATTTGCTTTTAACAATTTCATTGGTGCCGGTAGAGATCAAATTTGAGTATCAAGTGTAGAATAGTATAAACAGCGAGCGCTTAATCCCTGAGTTTTTTTTTTATATATAAGAGCTCACCTGATGGTAAAAGACTACCACCGCCCATGAACAACTGCAACGCCAGGGGAATTGTAGATGCGTTGGCTGCTGTTAAGAAAGAGTAGGCTCTTTCCTTCAAGATCCTTTATTCACATTAGTCTGGAAAATTCCACAAGGAAGTTCGAGGAAGAAAACTTCTGGTAAATCGCACAGTGATGGACAGCCAATCATTAAAATGGTACGGACGGTAACGCAAGTTTTGTTGCTGTGTGAAGGTAGAATTCAGCGGCTGGAATTAGTCTGAACAATTATTTTGTGCACTTCCAATGGTAGCTGAGATATAATATGCAAAGGGATGCAAATTATCTTCGCAGCATTGGTGAGGCAAGCCGATTAGAAGGAATTCGGTCGTCGAGGATTAGAGGCGAATGCTGTCAACAGGTATAGCCTATTTAAAAATAAAAGAATCATTTAAATTGGTTTGCCTTTTCTTCCTTTTTAAACACTCACGGCTATTATCCAGATAAGTAGGCAGAAATTAAGGAATTTTATTTGGCATGATTCTGATACACATTTATTGCTTAATTTGCACCTCTGAAATTAATTTACACGCCATTCATGCCCGTCGGTTAAGGATGCTCTAAATTTGGCCCATCTTTAATATATGACTAGCTTGATCGATACGTTTCCATCTAGGACGTTCCTTGCTGACTTTGCCACTAGCATTGGCAACTTGGCAACATCTTTGTTTTGACACTCTTACCGTACTCACTCTTAGTCAAATTTCCACAGGATTTTTTTTAATCCAGGTCACAACAACTTCTTGCAGTGTTAAATTAAGCACGAGGAATTTTTTTAATTATTCTATTTATAAGACGTTTAAAGATCATGTAGTTTATAAAATTTAAAAAAAAATGTTATTCATAGGCCAGTAATTTTGATATTACAGCCAGACACTTCAATTTTATTTCTTACTAGCAATTCGTCACAGCTTCGCACGAGGTATTTTTGTATCTCGACAACAGCTCCACCTACCGGGTCCAACTATGAATCTAAACTGTCCATGGATCCACTCATTGACACACACAAAGTTTGATCAGAATCGATCCAGCCAGTTTTGAGGTTTAGCGAGACTAACGGACAGCAATTGATTTTTATATATAAAGATAAATGAATATAGTATTCGCGTGAATATACGAAATTATTTAAATTTCATCGCAAGTTACAAAATTATTTCTATTCAAACATCGGCTTACAGTAAGTTAAAAAATATTGAAAATTAAATATACGAAATTATTTCACCGCAAGTTACAATTTTTTTTTTAGTCAAGCAACGTCTACAGTAAGTTAAAAATATTAAAAATTATATACTTTAGCTTCGAGTTTCATTCAAATATCTTTTGTGGTTTTATTTTGTAAAAAAAAATCTCACGCTCCTAGAAAACACATTAGAGCCGTATGAAGCGAGCTGTCTAGAACATAAGTAAAAAAAAACAACCGTCTAGCGTTTTAGAGAATAGAACATAAATAATTATTCAAATTACACTGCAAAAAGATCTAGTAACTAACAGTTGGTTCCTACATTTATAGGTCTGCTTTCCCTGGGTCACATTATTTACAAAATACACAAAACAAATAGTCTCCCGTAAACACGACGATGCGACAAAGACTCCGTAGCGCTGCATCAGAGTGCATTGTACTTTAAGTTGCTGTATAATGTTTACTAACTAATAGAACCTAACTACAAACATTGAATGTTTGATAGAATTACAATCTCACGGGATGCTTAACAGCGGGCAGCTGAAATTGTATGGCTGCTCCAATGCGTTACAAAATTAGCACGTAATAGTGACCTGAATAGAAGCGTATGGATGTAAATGCCAGAACAAATCTCTATGATTTTATCTTTAATCACATACGTGATACATCGCGTTATATACACAACATTACTAGAGCTAGAGAAAAAATATACCAATTTCCATTAACGCTAACTTGTTGCTGTTTACTTAGTCTAACGTTAATCACATTTTCGTTGCTTTTTTTATCAAAACAGTTTTTCTGGAATTTAAATTCCTAAAAAAACAGAAAACCTGCTTCAATATTTTCAATAATTATCCACGATAATCTCTTTAAGGCTAAAATACTATTTAATACTGGATTTCTAATGAAGAAATAATGTACAATCATTTATTTCTTTTATATTTTTCACGCTAGACATCAATAAACTGGCCAACGAGATGTGGGAGTAGTGTAACCCGAGTCGACGAAATACAATTAAGACCTTTGTCACACTAAGCTGTATTTACGTGACACGTGTCGAACAAAGCAACCACGCGTCCTTTCCGTTTCTTTATGTAATATACATGTGTTGTTATGTCTCTCTTTACCTATGTCGTAGCACGTCGTCAGAAGCAGACGGTGTAATAAACATACAATGTCCAAAAGACGCGCTAAAAAGATAAGGTAAGATATGTACGAAATTTTCTTATTTAGATCGATTTCAATGAAGTTTCCAAGAGTCATTGATATGCGCATAAATATACGCAAGTAACTTTATGCGCATATATTTGACTCTTGACAAGAAACCTAAAATGGTGATAATAACGATGATCTTATTATGTCTCACAAGCCAAATTATATTCTTCTTTGTATGGCAGCCTTCGTAAATCCAATGTCAAGGTAATTTAAAGAATACACTTATTTATAGAAAAGCGTTTCCTCTCCCGCATCTGATTGGGTAGGCGGGTTTTGAAAGCCGCGCTGGCCGCGCCGAGCCGTACTGATACCGCGTACTGGTGTAGCCACACTTTTTCACTATGATATGAGATTTGATTTTCCGTATGGATACAGTATATTATACATGTTTATCGTTTGTTTTATGGGCAGTGACCGGGGTGGCCACAGTCAAATGATAATTGGCAATATAATTCGTGTTTTCAGAATTGTTTGTTTAGTGCTTAAAAACAATCTATATTTAAGGATGGGATAACAATCACAATAAGTAATTATTTGTTTTAGTTTAAAAAAGAATAACACAATTTGGACCCTGTAGGTGGCCCTGCGATGGAGCAATTATAAATTTTGGAGTGAATTCTGAAAGATACCGAAGGGGACAGAAAAATTTCTACCGAGCCAGCTAGTAGGAATATATATTTTATGTGCATGTAGGGACGCATATATAAATACTAAGATTTAAAAGTAAAATGCAGCTTGCTTACTTAATATGCAAACTTAAAAATTTTATGAATTTTGGTCGAATTTGGACAACTAGATGATTTTTTTCATTCCCGACGTTTCGGTACTTTACAGCATCCATGATTACGGACGTGTTTGATGTCCGCGATGTCATAGCTAGCCCGGCTATCTTCAGTTTTTGAATATTAAGTTTTGGTCCGATCTACGCAGAATGAGAGAAACGTCGGGAATTAAAAAAATAAATTAAACCCGATAAAATCCGTAAAAATTAGTTTCATTTAATGTGTAGTCCTCGCGTAAATATAAGAAATCATTATAAAAACTTAAATCTTTCTACGCTAATATTAGAAGGTCTTGGTTTGGTATAGCTCGTGGTTTTCGGCCGTGTTTTGTGGCATTACTTGGGGGAGCCCTATGTTCATTTGTAAAAGGTTAAATGATAATAATGATGACGATAAACATCAGAATCATATGTAGATCAATTAAATCAAACGTACATAACTGTGTACTGCACTCCTTCAAAAAATATAATATACACGTTATACTGCTAACTGAAACGTGGATAAGATCAAAAGCACAATCTCAACAATTTCGTATTCAAAATTATTCACACCACTATAACATCAGGCCTGTCGTAGGGGATGGGGATGTATCGATATATGTCAATAATGATTTGAAACATGAGCTGTCAACAGCATCCTATATCAGACGTAACAACTACCTGAGTATACGTAGTTATAAGTATGGTCTCAATATTAGGGTTGTGTACAAGCCTGGACACACAAACTTTAATGTATTTTTACTTAACTAAGACGAAAAGTTTTTAGAAAAAAAGAGGACTAGTCTTTGAAGAATATTGATATGTTATCCCCTGATAGTATTAAAACGTTATAATACTATACTTACAGAATATAAACAAAATATATCATGAATAACTGTACCCGAGAATCAGCTAAAACAATTATAGATAATTTCTCTACTAACTTAAAGGGTTATTAAAAATGTTTATTTGGCTATTATTGAGATTGCTTTATCGGACCATAAAAGTATTTAGTAGAGATAAAAGAATTAGCCAAAACAAAAAAGGAGAAGCGACTGATTTTAGTAATTTAAATAAAGTTATTGAATTGACAAATTTCGCAAATATATGGATGTTTGTCCTTTTGCAATTTACGTTTGTAAACTGCCTCCATGATACAGGAAAATCCTAGTGTGGGGGTAACGTTTTTTAAAAAGAGAAGAGAAAAAAATATAATATGCTTTAATTTTCTTGTAAAAATATTTTATTTCATAATAGCCAAAACTAGAACGAAAACATATAAAATAAAAAAAATATTGAACTAATATCAAAAATAATGGATTCACAGCAGCATTAGATTAATGAGATACATTATATATCATGGAATAAATTTAAACAAAGTCCAATAAATAATAAGCTAGAGCTAGATTTAAAATCTTAGAGAGACGATTTGGTACAAATGAATAAGAACACAAAAGATAAATATTCCTTCGGAGATTTCATTAAATGTACAAAAGGCCAAGGATATGTGGAAATTAATTTAAAAACTTGCAAGGTATTTCCCAAAACCTGAAAACGGAATAATGAAAATAGACATCAAAGAGGTATGCGATATCTTTAATAGCTTCTTCGCCAGTATATAATTGTATCAATTAGCAAACGAATTACGAGACAAATTTCGTAACAATAACACACACCTACACGTTACCTAACGTTTTTTTATAGGATAGGGTGACAAACGAGCACACAGTCCACCTGATGGTAAGTGGTTGCTGTGACCCATAGACATCTACATTTATCCTCAATGAAGAATCAAAATGCAGATACGTGATCACCTGTGAGGACTAAGATGGAATACCTCTTTTGCAGTAAAAAGGGTATCCGGTTCTCTACATTCACCATACGAAACACAGCAGCGTAAGCTGCTATTTTACGCTGGTATTCTGTGAGAGCGTGGTCCTTCCCTGGTCGAGCAGACCCATTCGTGCTACAACTGTACTACTAATAGAACTGCAGCATGGCTCTACCATGTATAAAAACAAATGTTCACCGTAGGCTATCTCAATTTTCGCCATACACTGCTAATGAAATATCTACAATTATAGATGAGTTCAACTCAAATACGAGCACACGTATTGACGCTATAAGTATAATAGTTTTAAAATATAAATAAAATGTATAATTTATGAATTATGATCTAACTGACCGTATAATTTTTAAATTTAATTGGTTTTTTCCAGTAAGCTCCCAAACTCCGGTGACTGTTGTCCAAGTGTACATACCGGCACAAAATCAAATCGCGGGAACTATCGACCAGTTTCATAACCGCCAATACTCTTGAAAATTCTTGAAAAAAAAATATTTCCAAGAGATTGGATAATTACCTAACTAAATTTTTGTTTATGAATGACCAACAATTTTTTCTGACCCAAATCCTACACACTTAGCGCAGTTATTGATTTAGTGAGCAATAACAAAATGAAATAATGATCACAACAATTATCACTAATTGTTTTTGTTTATCTAAAATAGGCTTTCGACTTGGTCAGCCATTCTGTACAACAAAAAGAAAAATTTTTCTGTAAACGCATACAATACGCTGAAATCTTATTTAGATAACCGATATCAGGTTGTGAAAATTGGCATCTACCAGAGTAGTCCTAACCTGTAGCATGTGACTACCACAAGTCTCAATTCATATTCCATTACTGTTCAACATTTAATATAAGATTCACCAAGCAGGTTGCCTTTCTTTTTATGTAGATAATAAGCTTATTTTATTTTGGGAGCAATATCAAGGAAAAAATTATGAAGCGCTAACGAGAGTTCTGTGCTTCATAATCGCTTCCAATGCAATCTACTATATAACATTCGGTTAGAATCTACTAGTTAGTCTGTGACTATAACAATTAGTCCCTCTAAAATTCATACATAATATTTCCCAAATAGTCCCAAATATAGGTCCCAAAATAGAAAAATACACGGTCAACGGTAATTTAATTTTTATGGTCGAGTTTTCTGAGGAGATTCTGATAACACATTTAACGGGAACCACAGAACAAACAAAACACTGCCGTTCTTTAAACCGATTCATCACGTGCTTGGCGGTATATGGAAAGATCGTAAGAAAACTTGCATGTCTCTGAAATAAAATATTTTAAGGACGTACCTATAAAACCGCCAACACCAAACAAATCACACTATAATTTTGTCAGGTGAGAGATCTATCTATGCCCAGCAGTGGGGCTTATATACGAGAGGTTGTAACTTTACAATTTTTTGCCAAATTGCTTTAGGAAATGCTTCTAAATCTAAAAATATGACCGCCACGGAATTATTATTTCGATAGTTTTTAGCCTGTTTGATGGATCTCATGAGACGGGTGGTTAATTTCTACAACGAGACCTCTTCGCAAGTTATTAGAAGCACAGAATATAAAATATATATCATTGTGTATTTGTTCTTTGCTTATTAAAGAGGAAAAAAGGTTTCGTATCTTAGTCCTCATGGGTGATAACGCACCTGCATTTTAATTCTTAAGCGATCATACCTAGATATTTATGTCTAAGGGCCACAGCATCCATATTGTATCTCTTTGCGTATTTTATCGCATCTATCACGGGGAGTGCTCTGAGGAATTGTTCGGACTAATTCCAGCTGCTCAATTTCACTATCGCACAATGCGATAAAACTCGCGATACCATACCATCTGGATAATTGGCGGTCCACCACTGTGCGATTTAGAAGATGTTTTCTTCCTCGCACAACTTCGTTGTGGAATCGATTACCACCAGCGGTTATTCCGGACCGATACGACGTCGGGACCTTCAAGAAAAGAGCCTACTACTTTTAAAAAACCGGCAACGCATCTGCAATTCCCCTGGTGTTGCAGATGTTCATGGGCGGCGGTAGTCACTTACCATCAGGTGAGCCGCATACTCGTTTGCCCCCTCTCCTATAAAAAAATCCATTAACATCAGGTGTATGGTGTGCTCGTTTGCCACACTTATTCCATAAAAAGACCTTAGGACGGAACCTACACCAAAAATTCCTTAAAAGCTGTTTTCACGCCTTATCGGATTTGAAATTATGTCGTAAAACGTTACCGAAACTCAGAAAACAATAGAAATGAGTGGGAGTATAGTGGATGATGAAATTTCTAATTTTTAATACAGACATCATATACTTTTCATCACAAGTAACCACATTATAAAAGTTAAGGCGAGTTTCGACGCAAGTTCGCTATATTTTTCATCAGAAACTATCCAAGCTTCTTTTCCCAATTGAACGCTAGTGAATCAATATTATTATTTCGTCGCTGTTCTTTTTCTTTCCTTACTCTGACGCAGTTTGACATAAATCTAATAGTATTTTTTCTTTCGTTACATCGCCTTCACTTCATGATTTGATAAAATCGAAAAAGCGCACTGCGTTCATTTTCGATAACTACACGTTTTCGATCAGCCGCCTGTAGCCCATAGATTGGTGCCACGGATGGACTCACGTTCGAAAATAATACTTATTTAAAATTTTGTATGGTCGCAGACGGGCTACCGAACATGAACGAAAAAAAAAACATGTAAATTACTAAATTTTTAAACGCACCTTGATTGTCAAAGCTATAAAATTATGACATGAATTTGAAGTTTGGAAATCCTAGTAGAATTCAAAATATTGTACTTCAAACTAGCCAGTATTAAAACGAAAAAATAAAGGACCTAATAGTCAAAATAAATTTGTAAATTATACCATGTTTCCAACTAGATAGAGTAATGGCCTTGTGAATCAAACTGGAAGTCAATAAAAGCAAGGCTCTATACGCAGTAAGAGCGGAAGTGGGCCTATAATATGTATTAGACGAGGCCCGGAGAAAATGATGATTCTCACAGACATGAATGCCGACAAAGTTATAGTATATGACCACTAGAAAAATCCTTTAAAATTGGTTATAACTAGTAAGTAGTCCTTAAAAGTAAGTAATCTCATTTACTGTACGGGATTCGAATCCCATTCAAAGCGTTGTTGGTGTGATCGCCAATCCGCCTGAGCGCGGCGATTTAGGCAAATCGTCCTTTCAGCGGGATAGGCTTAACTCCGGCAATGTAGTTTTTCAGGCCGATAAAAATGTGCCTCCGTGTTAGCATTGTTCTTTTTTTATAGGAAACTAATTATTGATTAATTGTAAAGGATAAAGAATGCTATTAACGCTATTAGATTCCCGTTAATCATTCCAATTAATCTTAAATGTTCGAGCCAGGAAAATTTGCTTCCTAGACATTAAGTTTCGCAGTCTGTAACCTAGAGCATTACTTCTTTTACTTTTTTTTACTATTTAAGCCAGTGTTAAATACTTTTTTTATAAAATAAGATTGACAAACGAGCATAAAGCCCACCTGATGGTAAGTGGATACCGCGGCCAATAGACATCTACATCTACCCCTGTTAAAAATCTAAATGCAGATGCGTTGTCACCCCTGAGGACATAGATGTAATGCCTTCTATCCAGTAAAAAGAGTATTCGGTTCGATGCACTCAACATACGAGACACATCAGCAATGAGCTGCTATTTTACGCTGGTATGCTGTGAGAGCGTTCTTCCCCGGTTGAGCCGACCCATTCATGCCACAACCATAAAATAGCTGCAGCACGGCTCTACCATGTAAATATTTGCTGATGCAGCCGAAGATGGAAGAACTCGCTTCACAAAAACCTATCCATTTTCACTCTTGCCTGGTAGACACCCTTATTGTAATCGATTGAAAGTCTATTACTAAATAAAGTACTAAAGAAAGTGAAATAATTTATTTTTTGCAAATAATTTCACTTCTTTTCTATGCGCATTACGTATGACGAAGCATACAGTACTTCTCTACATGGTACTTTTTAGTATTTATCAATTACTTTCATCGAAATAACCATAATATATAAAGCCATTGATAAAATAATAAAAAAAATATTTCTTCACGTTTAGTTTTTTTATTTTATTTATGTTGCACTTGTACTTTTATTTTGTTTACTTTTTTAAAAATATATATTTCATAAATATATCCTCATAGATTTTGTGCGGCATTTAAAACTAACTGTTACAGGGGGACTCGAATACGATTATGTTTGAATCACTAAATTGACCGGAAACGTTTCAAAGTGTTCAACGAACCCTGTACCTAATAAGCGAGGCCTACCTTTTTTGCTACTATCGCGACACTTTCTGAGAAAGTGTAACAGACTGACGAATATTCATTTAAGTAGATCGCCCTTTTTCTTTCTTAACAAGTAAATTAAATTAGAACCGTTCTTAATATCTAAAAACATCCCCGAAGCACAATGAAAGAAAATGTAATAATGAGAGCAGCGAACGAAAATTTAATCGTTCTTAATTTTTTTTCCAAGACAAACTTTGTTACTACGTACGAATAAAATTGACCAGGTGCGTATAAAATAATTGAATAAACTGTTATTAGCAATAAAAATATCAAAAGCAAATATTTAATATAATATAACCAAAATAATAAAACTTAGGGACTTCGTGATATTCAAAATTAAATAATTTATATGAAAAATATTTATTGAAAATATTAACGATCGAGAAAATTAAAACTAATTTAGAAAATTAAATGAAGTATAAATTCAATAATAATTAATATTTATATAACAATATCCATTATATTAATATAAATATTCCTAGGATTACACTGGCCAATTGAATAACAATTAACGAATTACAAAAAAAAATATTATTTTAGTTTACCAAAGCAGAAATAAAATTCTTACCTTTAACCTGGGAAACGCGCGAACTCTAACACTGTTAACTTTAAAAAGCGAAAGAAAACACCCGCTCAGATCAGCGGACGGCGCGCGAATCGCAAAAGCCAATGACGCTCGACTCCTGCTGACGGGAGAGGCGTCCCCACCAATCTGTTGCTTCGCGCATGAGCATTTCACACATTTTCCACTGAACTCACATCCCGTGGAACATGCACCATCTACATACATCGTCCACCTTCCATTCAAAGCCATTAAACTTTACGATTGATAATGCGAGCTATGATTAATTAGCATTTCGGAAATAATCGGTAACTTCAGTTTAAAACATCTTTATAGATTATTTAATAGTTGCTGCATCTGTTAGTAATCGCGTAACTTCTGAAAGTATTTTTTTTATAGAATAAGAGTGACAAACGAGCACACAGTCTACTAAAGTACTAAAGTGAATGCTGTGGCTCATAGAAAACTATCCTCAATTGAGAATAAAAATGCAGATGCATTGTCACCCCGAGAACTAAGAGTAAAGACCTCATTTCTAGTAGAAATGGTGTGGGCTTCTCTACACTCGCCACACAAAACACAGCAGCAAGTAGGCTGCTATTTTATGCTGTTAATTTGACCTGTTCATACTACAAACAAAATAGAGCTTTTTTAAATTTTTTTTTTACTTTACCTCCACACTAGATCTTTCCACTGTATCGTGGGGACAGTTTACATACATAAAATTCACAAGGAAAAACATCTAGACCCGGAAAAATTATTTGTAGGCCATACAAATACTTACTACTACCGCTGCAACTCAGTGCTGAGCAAAGACATTTAAGTAGTAAGTATATATATATTTTAAATCTCTTTGGTGCTGAGCCACTGCGCCACGGAGCCGAGTTCTATTTCGTAATAAAAATTCTATATTTTTATGGAACAAAATGGTTCATATTCACAATATGGCTTAGTTCCAAAAAGAAGAATCACAAAAAATGGGCTCTGGGTGGCGGTGTAGTAGATTTTATTTATTGTAGAAATACCTAAGTCAATTTTGACTGACAAACTATAATAATAAAACCTCTCGTTCTCTGTTAATTTTTTTACAAAAATCTAAGTTATTATAGTAATTTAAAGTTGTTCCTAACAATCTTTCTCTGATGTGTCCGTTGATAAGGGTTAGGAGATGGACCCTCGATCGATTAATTAGTATGACACTAGCATTATGTTATCACCGTCAGAATGAATTAATTTATTACCTTACCTTATTGCCTTACACGTGGTAAAGCCACGCTGCAGCTATATTATGGTTGTAGCACAAATAGCTTGGCACGACCGAGGAGGGACCACGCTCTCACAGAATACCAGCGTGAAATAGCAGCTTAATGATGCTGTGCTTCATATGGTGAGTATAGAGAACCGGAGACACTTTTTACTGGAAACGAGGCATTCCATCTTAGTCCTTAGATGTGACAAAGCATCTGCATTTTGATTCTGAATTGGGGATAAATGTAGATGAATTTGGCCACAGTATCCTCTTACCATCAGGTGGACTATGTGCTCGTTTGTCACTATACTCTATAAAAAAAAACCTTTTCAATGGTCTATAATAGTCTACTAGTGATAAAGGTATCCCCTCATAGTAGTGTAGATATGACATCTGACAGTATTTTCAGAATCTTTAAATCCAAATTATATTAAGTCAATCCTACGACACCCACCGAATGAAATGGTTAGAATCCATCTCTTGTGCCACCACTATAAGAAGTGTCACCACATGATGGTGTCACTCTATAATTAAACTATAATTCAAAAACTTCTAGTTATATCCCATTTTTAAGATGAGTTTGTATATTATAGTCCTAAGGTAATAAAATTAAATTAAATATATTTCTTTCTTTGAAGTAAGAAATTAATATTTCGTATGTCAAACGTCTTTTTTTTTACACAAAGTCTAATTATTTATTCGCTACGCTGTAGCGGCTACAGAAATAGGGGACGGAAAGGTAACATTTATTATATTAAGTTTCAGTGACCCAAAGAAAATATCTTTTCAGGGTTTTAGTTTAAGAAGATTAGGGATCTTCGTAATATGTTACAGATTAACAGGATAGACAATTCTCTATGGACCGATGTTTCATTCAGTTTGTTTTAAAGTAATACATCTTGAACAAAACATAATTTGAAAACTATTTTCAGAAGCATTAAATTATAAATTAGATTTTAATTTCTTAATTATAATAAGTTGTAAACCCTTAGTTATAATTTCCTCCGGATTGAATTTCGGTTACAGTGGCCAGTCTAAACTAACTACAAAGAAACTAGCCGCTAGCCATTCGAATTTTAATTATTCCATAAGAATAAATCAATTAGTTATAAATTTCATTTTAGAAGAACACTGGGACTACTATTATCAATGCTAGTATCCGCTCGCTTGCTTTCGCTTGCAAAAAAAAAACCCGTCGAACTTTGCTCATGAAATTTGACATGATACACTCGCTGTGGCCGCCTTCATTATAGTTTGTGGCAATGTTAAAATAGAAAAAAAATAGAAGAGAATGATTGTTTATTCAATATTGATTATTACATAATACTTATTGATAGTCATGTTTTATATACCACTAGTTTGGAAAATACCTCAGTCCTGGGAAGAACCAGCAAGAAACATAAAACATATTTCACTTAACAATCATTTTGTTTATACAATTTTTAAATGAATTTTATAGAACTAGCATGGTGGTGATCACCTTATTCCGAAGGTTTATTTTCATTCATGTATTCCTTAATATTATAATAACCCTTTTTGTGCAGCTTTTCTTTAATAAAACTTTTAAACTTGTTTATTGACAAACTTTGAACATGTTCTGGGATTCTGTTAATTTGCCGCCACGATCATGTGATTTAACACCGTTGGACTACTTTCTTTGGGGATATTTAAAAGAAAAAGTGTACGTCAATATGCCAAGAAAAATTCAAGAGCTAAAGGATGAGATGATTCGGCACATCAATTATGTCTCAGAGTCATTGAAAATATGGACCATCGGATAGAACTATGCCACCGAAGCCGTGGCGTGCATTTGGTCGATGTTTTGTTTCACACATAATTGTCATAGATCCTTCTGTCACAATTAAAATATTAAGATAATTCTCCGATTTTTTTTTTGTTTTAGTTAGAATAGAATAGAATATTTTTTGTTCAATATTGATTATTACATAATACTTATTGAAAGTCATTTTTATTTACCACTGGTTCGGAAAATACCTCAGTCCTGAGAAGAACCAGCAAGAAACCCGGCGGGACTTTTTTTTCAAACGTATTACACTTAACAATTTCGTTTATACAATTTTTAAATGATTTTTCATAGAACCAGCATGGTGGCGATCACCTTATTCCCAGGGGTTACTTTCATTCATATATTCCTTGATATTATAATAACCCTTTTTGTACAGTTTCTCTTTAATAAAACTTTTAAACTTGTTTATTGACAAACTTTGAATATGTTATGGGATTTTGTTGTAAAAGCGTATACATTGCCCCATATATGAGTTACTGATTCTGTGGAGTCTAGTTACTGGCATTACAAGCTTATGTTTGTTCCTAGTGTTTAAAGTATGCACATCCTTATTCTTATTAAAGCTATTTATGTTTTTATGCACATACATTACATTCTCATAAATATATTGCGATGCCAAAGTTAATATGTTTATTTTTTTAAATTTTTGTCTGAGGGACTCTTTACAATTTAGGTCATAAATCGCCCGAACGGCTCTCTTTTGCAAAACAAATATAGCTTCAATATCAATCGCATTACCCCATAGCAAAATTCCATAAGACGTTACGCTATGAAAGTAACTAAAATCTAGCTGTCTCAACATCTGTGAGACTTCTAATCTTTCTTACAGCATATGCTGCAGAACTAAGTCTGCTTGCTAATTTAGATATATGGGGGGCCCATTGAAGTTTCGCGTCAATAGTAATTACCAAGAAAAACAGTGGTATCCACAAGACTCAACTCCTCCCCATTTAACAGCACATTGGTATTCGAATGTTTTACATTAGGTATTGTAAATTTAATATACTTTATCTTATTGCCGTTTAAGAGCATATTGTTGGCGTTAAATCAATGTACCAATTTCGATAGAGCATTATTTACACATTATATACATTTACAATGAACATCGAGCGTTTTGGTTGGACCCACCGTTAGTTTTCATAATTTTTACAAACTAGAATACTTATTTTTACTATTGAACAAGAAACAATAACAATTGTGATAAAAAATCTTCATTAAAAAATAAAAGAATCGACCCGTCGAAGCACAATTCACCACTTAAAATGGCGGCTTCAAATTTCACTTTATAATTGTAAAAAAAAATTAAATGTATGAAGTTGCAAACTTGCGTCCTGATATTAGATAATATTTAAGACTATGGTTTTAAAACGTTCTGAAAGGTTTTTACGGTTTTTATAAAAGACTTTAACAGCGTTTAATAAAAAATTTTTTTTGGAAGCGATCATTGCCAGCAGCAAGCGAGAGGAGATTCATGTTAATTTAGAATAACCAAATAAAGTTAAAATGCTTGAGTTAGATGTGGTTCATAGTGAAATGGCTGATTCGAACTTACGACTTTTAAGTTAGCGATAATAAGAAAAACGATAAGTTTTACACATTATCCATTGACATGGACTACAGTAGCCACTTACCATCTAGTGGACTCTGAGTTCGTTTATAATTTTTTAAACACATTTTAATAACTTATATAATAAATAATAAAAAAATATTGAGTATAGCAAACTCAATAATTTTTAAAAGTTGTGATTAAAATGAATGACTAAGAATTTATTTCATTATCACACATCTACTACTGTAAATTAGCCTCCACAATTGATTACATAAAAAAGGCGTGTTACACACATAAATTGCATTCTAGACAAACATTCAAACTCAGAATTGTGATTCAAATTATCATCGTGCAAATATTTATTTTGTTTCGTGCGGGATTAGAATCCGCATCACCGTAGTGAAACGATTCGCTATAGCGCTACCGAGTCATCTCCATTTATGTAATCCCACTCTTGAATCTTTAATTTTAAACTCATCGCCTGTGTATGACGCTGTACCGTTAAAAGGAGAAATGCTTAAAGATACAGTGTCAATGACAAAATGAAATGCAAACTAGAAAAACAACACATTCTCACAAATATCGACTCCTGGTAGGACTCAAACTACGAACTCACTTTGCAGTACCCAAGTTTTCTGATGATTAGACCAGGAGGCTATAAAAGATTTTATTTTATAATAAATACGACGAAAGTTACTCGCAAAAACACTGAAGGCTTACACTAACGCAGCAATAGAAACCTTACAACTGCCATTATGCTTATTACTATGAATACCTTCTTCTGTTCGTATAATAAACCTCTCACAAAGTTAATTTCCATATAAATAAAAAAGTAATGGAATATTTTTCAAATTTGTTTTCTATTATGCAAAGCGAATGCAATAGCTTTGATTTAGATTATTATTTTTATTGTGTCATTTTATTCTAGATCATGCTTTGATTACGTTGTCTATTTCTTTTGTTTATTTATTGTGTTATTTTATTCTAAAACATGATTTGATAACGTTGTATGTTTCTTTCGATTTTAGTTTCAGAATATTTTTTATTATGTTATTTTAATTTAGTTAATGCTTTGATTACGTCGTTTATTTATTTATTTTAATTTAAAATTTAGAATATTTTATCATTGGTTTTTATAATAAATAATTAAAAATTAAAAATTTTGTACAGCCGACTTCAATATAAGCGACTTCAATATAGGTTATTTAAGAATAACTCAATAACCATTGGTCTGACCTTGATCAAATTCATATGGGACCATACGAGAACTATCAGCTTTCATATAAAAAAAGAATCATCCAAATCGGTTCGCCCAGTACAAAGTTATGAGATAACACACATAAAAAAAATCATACACTCGAACTGAGTACCGTCTCCTTTTTGGAAGTCGGCAGAAAATATATCTGGGGGGATTTTTTGTTTCTGTTTCTTCCATGAAAGGGGAACTCCGTTTTGAAACGGTAGTAGAAGTTGTTGATGTTCGACATTTTGATGTTCAAATTTTAATATCTTAGTCGAAAAATAAAGGTTTTCCATTTCATCACATATTTTAACGGAGCCTGTATGATAATAATGTCCTCTAGACTGAATTACGAACATCCAGTCAGCCAGTATCAATGGAGGCTAAACATCTGCGCAGAAAAGGATTATAATTCCCGAGTTTTAGTTTTCTTTTTAATTTTAGTTTCAGTCTACTCTCGTCCCTCAGTCTCATAGTCCGATGTGTCGCCAATCCAACACGACCGGAGTAAGATCAGGCGCAGGTCAATCGGTTTTACGTGCTTTCATATTACTGTATGAGATTATTAGGGAGGAATTATTAAATGAGGATAGAAATAGGTGTAGGAGCCGCAAAACTCAAAACCAGGTGAGCTGCACGCTCGTACGTCACCTTTACTTAATTAAATTAATTAATTAATTTAATTACTTTACTTCACTGCATAAAAATCTAGTAATAAGTGCAGATGAATATGCGTGATCTAATCGATATGCATAATATAGCCATTTACGTTTGTTTTTAATTTACTTGACATTTATTTAAGAATAGAGTGCAGGTAGATTTAAGGCGATGGCTATATTAACAAACATAATATTCACAGTTGTATTACTCCAATCATTTAGTTTCTCAACAACGTCAGTGAGTAGTCCTATGAGTTTTTTTTATAGGATAAGGGTGACAAACGAGCACACAGTCCACCTGATGGTAAGTGGATGCTGCGGCCCATAGAAATCTACATCTATCTTCGATTACGAATCAAAATGCAGATGCGTTGTCACCCGTGAGGACTAAGATGGAATGCCTCGTTTCCAGTGAAAAGGGTCGCCGGTTCTCTACACTCACCATACGAAACACAACAGCGTTATGCTGCTATTTTACGATGGTATTCTGTGAGAGCGTGGTCCTTCTCCGGTCGAGCCGACCCATTCGTGCTACAACGATAATATAGTTGCAGCATGACTCTACCACGTTTTATACGTGGTATGAGTAAAACTAAAAATAAATTGCTGTTTAATATATCAAAATGCAATGTGATATCTTTCACACGCTCGAGGACCCCGATACATTTCAACTATCTCATGGAAGGGGATGTCATCAATCGCGTTTTCTGTATACGTGATCTTGGCGTCTTATTTACCGAGGACGTGACGTTTCGTACTCATATTGTGCAGGTGTGTAAAAAGGCCTTTTAAAACCTGGGCTTCGTAATGCGTGAAACGCATGACTTGTTCAACACTGCCGCCGTGAAGTCATTATATAATGCTTTAGTAAGAAGCAATCTAGAAACCGTTGCTATCATCTGGAGTCCTTATGAGACCAAGTATAACCTCATGCTGGAGAGAATACAGAATAAGTTTACCCGGTACCTCTATTTAAAGCAATACGGGATGTACCCTTTTTATCCTCTTATATATCCAACCCATTTTTAATAGGAATGGTTGGATATTATAATTTGGAGGTTAGACGGAACTTTGCACTACTTAAGTACATATACTTGCTATTTCATGGTAGATTAAACAATCCGGAAATTCTGGAATCACTGCGGTTACTCATGCCTAATCCTAGACTGCAACGGGGCTGAGGGGAGGGTTGCTGGACTTACCAGTTGCTCGTAAAAATATCTTAAAGTACGCACCGGTTGTTCGTGCAGCTAGAATGCTTAACATCGTAGCACAACTATTAGACATATTTAATTGTACATTGGCGGAATTCGAGAGGGTGACATTAAAATATTTGTCTTTTTACATTAGTGGCCACATTGTTGCATTAAGCTCCATTCCTGTAATAACAATTGTGATTTAGTAAATAAATAAATCAAATAAATAAAGTGAGTTTGTAGCCTAAATATTTTATTTTTAGACATGCAGTTTTTCTCACGATGTTCTCGTTAGAATTTCATTGGTAGCGGGGTTTGAACCTGGGTTGCTCGCTACTTATTCACGGGGAGCGCTTAGCCCCTGAACTAATGCGGCTCTAGCAAGTCTTCTATTTATGATTGTGTTGACTGTTGCTGTTGAACAAGGCGGTTTTTTTTTCTTGGACGCACCAGGTGGGACTGGTAAGACATTTTTAATATCGTTGATTCTTGCCAAAATACGGTCGCAATAGAGAATCGCATTGGCAGTTGCATCGTCGGGCATTGCGGCTACTTTGCTAGATGGTGGACGAACGGCACATTCAATATTCCAGCTACCATTGGACATTCATAATAAACCAAACGCAATATGTAACATCAAAAAGAATAGTGGAATAGCTGCAGTATTGCGGAAGAGTTCCATCATAGTTTGGGATGATTGCACAATGGCACATAAATATTCACTCGAAGCATTGCATAGAACTATGCAAGATCTAAACGGCAATGATAAACTTTTCGGTGGTGCTAATTTGATTAAAACTAATTTGGTTAGTAATTTGTAAAAACATTAACCTGTCTGATATTTACTTATAGCCCTTTGTTTATCAATTATTGCTGTATGGTTAAAAATAACATGATTTTTACAATCGAAGTCAAAATAAGGAACGTAAAATCGTATTAAAGCAACCAACAATATAACATATTACGATGTACAAGGAACCTCAATCGAATTCATATTTCCAAGGCTTTAGGAACGATGTGGTTAGAATTTTTAAAATAGTATATTGCGTTTTAGAAAAATAAATTCATATTTCTGTATGGAAAATACATGTCTAAATAAAATATCTGAATAAAACGTCGACATACAGCCTCCTGTAGTGAAAAAATACATACGTAACCTACTTAACTATATCAAATTTCTTCAATCCTCCGTTTTTACTAATCAATCATTAAAACTTAGAGGTATTAGCTAAATTACACTTTAATTGATATTTCGATCACGGTTTTTTAACATATATTTTAGTTTGTATAATTATATTTGAGTTTTATTATTTTATTTGTACCATGTGTTATAGACTACAATACAGTTATGCAACCAGATTATCAAGTATTATCGCCAATTAGCCTAGTACGGTTTTTTTTAGGTAGAAAAAGCGGTGCCGATAATTGTTGTTAAAAACTTAAGCCCTATTTTTATTAAATTCTACAATTTATTTATAGAACTCTACAGAACAGCAAACAGCGAACAGCAAACAGCGAACAGCAAACAGCGAACAGCAAAGTGTACCAACACTAAATTAAATTACCATATGGGATAATTTTCCACCACCCTCACCGAATTTAACTGACAGGACATGTTTATATATTAATCCAGCAGCTATTATATGATTTTAGCACGAATGGGTTGGTTCCACGGGCAAAGGTCGCCCTGTCACAAAATACTAGCGCAATGCTACCGTGTTTCGTATAGTATTAATATAAAAAATACAGGTAACACTTATACTGGTATGGTTGGTAGGTATTAACCTTAGTCGTTAAAGGCACACCCTTAAAAATGCGATAACCTTTACCATAATTTTAAAATGAGTTAGACTTGATACTCCATGTAGTCTTAGTCTAGTCCTATATATTTATCAGTTAGACTTGGATAGTGTAGATCCAGTTTCTACTTTGCGCAGATCGTCACTCCATCTGGTTCTGACCAGAGGCAAACGTAGTGTGGGCGTCCCACACTACGTTTGCCTAGGCGCGGTCTCCACTCCATAACACGTCTACTTCACTGGTTGTCACTTCTGCGGCAGATGTGGCCAGCCCATTGCTACTTAAGCTTACAAACACGGAAGGCTATGTCAGTAATCTTGGTTCTCCGGCGGATTTCACCAGTTCCAACTTTATCTATCAGAGAGGCTCCAAACATTACTCTTTCCATCGCTCGCTGAGCGACCTTGAGCTTGTGGAGTAGCCGTACGGTCAGTGTCCACGTTTCGGCACCGTAAGTGAGTACGGTCAGAACGCACTGGTTGAAGACTTTTGTCTTCAGACTTTGCGGTATGGGTGACGAGAAAACCCGACGTAACTTTCTAAATGCTGCCCAGCCTAATCGAATCCTCCGATCGGCTTCCGGATCGAAGTTATTCTTACCTAGTTGCTATATCTGCCCGAAGTAGGTATAATTCCTGGACAACCACTTTCGAGAATTTCACCATCAACAGTAATTGGAACTGGCATGAAGCGATCGTTGAACATAACTTTTGTCTTGTTCAGATTCATACACAGACCAGCATATCGGGATGATTTATTCAGTCTGTTCTGCATGTCCTGACGGTCTTCCAGCGATTCTGCCATGATGACAATATCATCAGCAAAGCATAAGTGTGAAATATACTCACTAATTACGGTAATGCCGCGTCCTTTCTGTCTACCATCTTAAAACATCCTCCAGTGCATTTGTAAACAGTTTAGGGGATATAACATCCCCCTGTCTCACTCCGCGATACAACTAGATTGTTTTTGATTGACTGCCCTATACTTGGACAGACATCCTACTGGTGTTGTAAAGGCATCTCAGCACCTCGATGTACCGCCAGTCAATTTGACACCACTGCAAAGAATCCAGAACAGCCCAAGTTTTGAGCAGTTCCTTTCGAATAGAGCCTTTGGAGTTCTCCCATCTCGTAAGATGCAGTTAACTAACTCCATCTTCTCCAGGGGCTTTTTCATTTTTAAACTGGCTGAGGGCCAGCTCAATCTCCTCAAAGCCAATGTCTGGCAGCTCGTCCATATAGTGGCGGGTCAGCGTGGCTCTGGGATCCTCGCATTTAGTGTCAGGCTATGGCTTTTGTGAGGCATGTAGTTTGCCATAATAGTCTTAGCTCTGAGAGAGAACCTCAGGCTTTGACGTGAGGACTGCCATCATGCGTCTGCATTCTTGCGATGTGACTTATCCCAAGCTCCTGAGCAAAGACTTTGGATCCATTGTTTCACTCTATTGCCGCTTGTATTGCAATTGCATTAGAGTGGTCCCGCCTCACAGCTTTCCTCACAAGCTTGGTTAAAGTCACCTGCTCCGATGACTTTGTAGTTGTTAACTCACGCCTTCTTTTCATTAGCTGAAGTGTCTCATCTGAGAACTTCGACTGTCGTCGCATATGTTACAGGGCAAATTTATTAAGGGCAAATCCTCCGGTGAACCACTCGCTTAATTGTATACAATTCTAAAAATGTAATGGATTATGTTTTAATTTTGACCACTAGTCGACCAGTAGTATGACCAATATATTTTAGGAAATCCTTAATAGTATTTAGTTTAAAAGAAACCAACAATTTCGTCTTAAAATGCCATACTTAGAATATTATAATATGTACCAACACATTTATAAAGGTATATATTTAAGTATGGACGCAATGAAAAAAAAATTAAAAATTTAACGTATCAAATTAGAAAGTTGGTGATAACTGCAGCAAACAACTTCTACAAACACTGTCTCGTATCATGTAAGAAGAATTACCTTTTAGTTATTTTTGTTCTTTTACGTTTCTATAGATAACATTTTCTGTAGGAATATCTTGTGTTGTGGAGGAGCTTTAAATATAAACGTTTCACATGGACAAACAAACAATAGTCTACTGTCCACTATGGCGCAAATTATGCATTCAGGCACAGTTCTATTATTGGATGTTACATAGATGTTTCATGCAAGAATCGACCCATTTTCGGGTGACAGCCTGAAAGCACGCTTTTTCATTTCAATAATGTTTAAAGCTGACGCAATAGAAATGTTACTCTGATATGCAGTTCATAATTTTATTACAAAACACCGAAACAAACCAATAATAATTTTGCTTCATTTGTATATAAAAAATAACAGTAAATCTGGTGTATGAAGTTTTTCATAAAGGTAAGAACTTTGCGAAATAATTGAAATTGAAATAATATTTTGAAAATATGCACAGATTTCTTAAAAGCTATATTAACCACAGATTACAACGATGATTCATCCGGAATAGTGAATTTCACACCTAAATAAATATATAAAATAGCTTTTCGCCCCGCAGTCCGCTTATTATTAGATCGCATAATACGGAGAGCTGGAGCTATTACATAAACCTTTTTTTTTCATATTTCAGATTTAAGTTAGACTTAGGTCTTTTCTTCGTACTCCACTACATTCATCCTTCTCCTTCAATAAATCATTTTCTGTTACAGATGTAGGTACTTACTTTAGATGTAAATCCTTGTTTATAATAATCAACGTACTCATTACCTTTTTTCTTTCAGAAATGTACTTGGATATATTACTTGTAATTTATATTTCCCGTCGTCTTCCTATCTCCTACTATCCTACTTTACTGAACACACAACTTTTAGGTATTGAATTTTCTAAAATCCTTTCTGTGTGAATGCCTACGTAATAAAAGTAACCTATTATCCCAATTTTACCATTCTACGTCCAGCGGCTTAAGCTGTGCCTCTAAATATAATGTTTTTCATACAAACCTTGTATACTAGTTTTAAAATGTCAAGGGTACATTTATTCCAAATAAAATATAAAATAAATATTTTATCATTTCAATTCAAGAGTAGTTGCACTAATTTGCAATTTTAAAAATAACATTTATTAATTCTTATCTATAAGAACAGCCTCTGCCTCTCCCCCTCCCCCACGTAAGGCGTTGTTTTGAAAAATCGCTAAATTCGAATCTATTTCTATTATTTACAGAAGTACTTTTAGTAAGTTCCATACAACTTTACATACTGTAACACCTTATTTCACCCCCATAGGGGTTGCATTTTCAAAAATTAGTTCTTAGTTACGTTATAAAAGACAGCTCCAAATTTCAGATATCTACGTAGGTTCGCGTAGTGTACATATTCTTTGACGTAGGTCGCTCAATAAGTTTTGAGATGCTCGAAATTTAAAAAAGGACACGCATCCGTGTTATCTTCTTTATATATAAAAATTACGTGTCACGTTGTTTGTCCGCGATGGACTCCTAAACTACTGAACTGATTTCAATGAAATTTTGCACACTGTGTGCATTTTGGTCCAACTTAAGAGATAGGATAGTTTATATCCCGCTAAATGACTCTCAAATTTTTTATTGTGACTATAATGATTTTTTTAGGACACATGGTCGTCGAAAAGGGCAGAACAACGTCTGCCTGGTCAGCTAGTATGTTTCTAAAAATCAAATTTATTTAAAAATAGAACTCCATAAGGCAATTACTCAATATTAAAAAAAAAAACAAAGTTCTATTGATTTTCCTGCAACGCTTCCCGCGCTTTTTATTTAAAACAATGAATCTTAACCGTGAACATTTGCGCACTATGATATATTATGATTTTAAATTTGGTTTAACGGAGCAATTAAGTTTACAACACTTACAATCAGCATTAGGGGATTCAGCTCCATCACGCGCAACAAGTTTTAGGTGTTTAAATAAAACTAATTTTAGGGATTTTATCGTGTATATTAACTTATTTTATATTCCCGACGTTTCGAGCACTTTGCAGCACCCGTGGTCACGGGGGGGACTGAGGTGTATGACGTCCCAATGTCATAGATAACCACGGCTACTTCCAGATTAACAATTTGTTGGGATTTAATTAAAATTAAATCCCAACCCAAGCATACAACTGCAAGACTTCATGATACTGTAAGTTCTTACTGCGTAGATCGGAACAAAAATTAATAATATTTAATCTGGAGGTAACCGTGGTTAACTATGACATTGGGATGTCATACACCTCAGTGACCCCCTGTGACCATGGGTGCTGGAAAGTGCTCAAAACGTCGGGAATATAAAATAAGTTAATCTACGCGATAAAATCCGTAAAATTAGTTTTATTTAAATGTGTAGTGTTCGCGTAAATATAAGAAATCATTAAGTTTTAGGTGGTTTGCTGAATTCAAAGGGATAAAATTAATCTTAAAAATGGCCAAAGAACCGGGGCCCCGCAAACAGCAGTAACGGCAGAAAATATATGGACTACTGAAATGTTGGTGCGAGACCCACGAATCACATATACGGACATCGAAAAGATTGTAGGCATTAGTTCGGGGAGCATTCATACCATCCTACATCAACATCTTGGAGTGAGGAAGCTTTGTTGTCGATGGATCGTTTGCTCTCCGAAAGTGAAAAGCACTCGTGTGGATTGATGCCATGAAATGCGTCTACGTTTTAAAAACGGGGCCTATAGGCGTGTTTCAGAAATGGTTACTGGTAACGAGACATGGATCTATGAATATGATCCGAAAAATAAAAGGCAATCGTTCTTATGGGTCTACTCAGAAGGACAGTTATCGACAAAACTGCTAAGACCTCGCAACGTCGGCAAAAAAATGGTGGCTAGTTTTTTTCGCGGAGCGGACATTTCTCGACGTCAATGCTGGAAAATTGTAGGTTAGTCAACTCTGAATGGTATACTACAGTTGCATTACCCAAAGCTTTTCAAGCGGTGCGAGAGGAAAGAGCAAAGACCGGGCTTCGGGGAATAATGCTGCATCACGTTAACGCCTCATCACATACCTCCCTTAGAACAAAAGCATTTATTGAAGAATTTGGTGTTGAAATTCTAAGTCACCCACCCTACAGCCCTGACTTAGTTCTTTGTGATTTCTTTTTGTTCCAAAGAGTCAAATAAATAATAAAAGGCAAGTTTTTTTCAAGCGCCGACGTAACCCTGGCTGCCTACGAAGAAGCGATTTCATACCTGTCAGATCAAGACTGGCAATAGTGTTTTCAGAGTTGGTTTAGGCGAATGGAACTTTGTATAGAGCATGATGAAAAATATTTTGAAAAGATGTAAAATAAATATTAATAGTACCTGGAATACTTTTTGTATATCTTAAAACTTATTGAGTGTCCAACATACGTCTTTGGGCTGTGCGTTGATAGATGAGTCAGTCACTAAGGACATCATATATATATATATATATATATATATATATATATATATATATATATATATATATATATATATATGTATATATATATATGTATATATAGTTCCACTATAATTTAAAAGTAACAGGGCGAATTTTTCACATATTACTTGTCGCGAAATATGTGAGTGAGAGTATAACTTCCCACTTTGTTTACAGATTTCTATGCTAAACTAAATTTACTACTCACGCGAATAGAAAATGTAACTTATTTGTTCAATGGAATTGTTCTGTTGCGCAATCCTAACACATTTGAGAATATTTCAACAGTTGACAAGGAAATGTACTTTGCTATGAAAGTAAAGTGCTTTAGAAACTTAAAAAGGTTTAAAAATATTATTTTAAGTCACCGCATAAATACCTTCATATAATCAGTCCGATTTGAATCGTGGGTATCATAGGTAACCATTGGGAATGCCCGAATATTCTCATCATTGATTCCAATAGGTTTTATTACAACTCTAATCCAGCGTTTAACTACAATTCCACCTGATTGTAAGTGGAGATGCAGCCGAAGATGGTGAAACGCACTGATTTAAGATAAGTCTATTCACTCTTGCCTTAAAGACACCAACATTGTAATCGGATGTATGGAATGAAGCAAATCGTTTGGTTCGAAGGCGTAGTAAGTCGAAAGGGTAGAGACTGGCTGAGCATCTGGTTATCCGATGGTGGAAGGAGGAGGAGCAGTTAAGTTATGCAATTCCTGCGCAAACTATCAGAAATTCATCATGTAGAAAACTGAAAGGCTGGTACTATGTTTGAGACTGATGAGATTAGTCACTTATCATCTATTGAGTCTAAAGCTGCTAGGTGGCAATTTGGAGCACCAGCCCATATATGGCCTCAATACATATTGGCCATACTGGTCACCACCGTGCGATCAATAGACATGACATGAGGATGAAGGGTTTTATCAATCATCATCATCATCATTACAGCCCTTCACAAGTCCACTGCTGCACATAGGCCTCCCCCAGGGAATGCCACAAAGCACGGTCCTGAGCCACCTGCATCCATCGACTTCCTGCATGTCTTACCAGGTCGTCACTCCATCTTGTGGGGGGACGCCCTACACTTCGCCTACCGGTACGAGGCTGCCACTCGAGAACCTTTCTTCCCCATCGGTTGTCGGTTCTTCGAGCTATATGGCCGGCCCACTGCCACTTCAGCTTACTAATCCGTTGGGCTATGTCGGTTACTCTGGTTCTACTGCGGATATCCTTATTCCTAAGTTCATCACGCAGAGAAACTCCGAGCATAGCCCTCTCCATAGCTCGCTGAGCGACCTTGAGCTTCCTCATACGGCCAGCAGTGAAGGACCACGTCTCAGTTCCGTAAGTCATCACTGGCAACACGCACTGGTTGTACAATTTTGTTTTAAGGTTTTGAGGTATTTCTGACGAGAAGATGTGTCGTAGCTTCCCGAACGCTGCCCTGCCGAGTTGAATCCGTCGATTGACCTCTCGGTCGAAGTTGGACTTACCTAGTCGGACTATTTGTCCCAGGTAAACATACTCGTCAACAACTTCGAGCTTAGTGCTCCCAACAACTACCGGCATGGATGTGACATGGACATTAAACATGATCTTTGTTTTGTCCATGTTCATCTTAAGACCTATCCGTTGGGAGACACTATTGAGGTCATTGAGCATAGTGCTTAGCTCCTCCAGCGATTCTGCCATGAGGACTATATCGTCGGCAAATCGAAGGTCAGTGATGTACTCGCCATTGATGTTAATTCCGTATCCTTTCCAGTCCAGAAGCTTGAAAACGTCTTCCAATGCAGCGGTGAAGAGTTTCGGGGATATAACGTCACCCTGTCTTACACCTCTCTGCAATTGGATAGGTTTCGTACTCTGGTTCTGTACTCGGATAGCCATCGTAGCTCTACTGTACAAACACTTCAGCACTTCGATATACCGACAGTCAACTTGGCACCGCTGAAGGGACTGCAGCACCGCCCAAATTTCGACGGAATCAAAGGCTTTCTCATAGTCCACATACGCCAGACATAGTGGCAAATTGTACTCTTCGGACTTCTGTACAATTTGCCGTAGGGTATGTATGTGGTCTATGGTGCTAAAGCCCTTTCGGAAACCGGCTTGTTCGGGAGGCTGGAAGTCGTCAAGTCTGCGCGCGAGACGATTCGTAATGACTCTCGAAAACAGCACGTAGACGCGGCTCAGAAGGGAAATCGGTCTGTAGTTCTTCAAGAGAGCGTTGTCACCTTTCTTGAAGAACAAGACCACCGCACTTCTGCTCCACGCCTCCGGTGTAATGCCACCATGGAGGACGGAATTAAAGAGCTTCTGAAGGACTTCAAGTACCGGTCTTCCACCCGCTTTCAGAAGCTCCGCTGTAATTCCATCCTCGCCTGGGGCCTTGCCGTTTTTAAGGTGCTGGAGAGCCATTCTAATCTCGCTCAGACTGACGTCCGGGATATCTTCGGAATAGTGTCGAATAAGACTCGCTCTTGGATCGTTACTCACACTTGCGTGTGGCTCCAACGATGACGTGTACAGCTGCCCATAGAACCTCTCAATCTCACTCAAAATCTCAGGTGCCCCGGAAACGATGCTGCCACATTCGGTCTTCAGCTTTGACAGTTGGCTCTTTCTGGCAGACAGATCTCTGGCAAAGACTTTGGAGCCTTGGTTCCGCTCGATCGCTTCTTCAATACGAGCTGTATTGAAGTTGCGTAAGTCTCGCCGCATGCATTTGGAGATCTGTCTGTTCAGTTGCCTGTATGCTGTCAAATCTGTTGAAGAATGTAGCCTCATCTCCCTCTAACAGCCATGAGATTAAGAGTGTGATCGGAGAGTTTTTGTGTTCTTCTGCGGTGGGTCTTGCAGAACTTAGCTCCGACCGCATGGACAGTTTCCACGAGCTTGTCATTCATATCGTCCACTTCATTGCAGTCTTCTAGGCACTGAAAACGGTTTTGTAACTCGAGCTGAAAGTTTTCGGGACTTTGGATTAGAGCACGAGGGGGACGGAGCGTTGACTTCATCAGACGAGACCTCTCCAACTTAACATTTAGGTTCAGTGTGCCTCTAACCATTCGGTGATCGCTGCCGGTTTTCACTCTCGCGATCACTGAGACATCACTGAACAGTTGTCGTCTGGTCGTCATAATGAAGTCAATCTCATTTTTTGTCGAACCGTCGGGGCTCGACCAGGTCCACTTCCTGTGGGGCCGCTTCTTGAAGAAAGAGTTCATCATAAAGAGTCCCTCTTTCCCCATGAAGTCGGCGAGCTGCTGGCCCCTTGGGTTCCGTTGCCCTATTCCAAATTTCCCTACTTTCAGCTCACCGTTCTCTCTTGTGCCTAGTTTTGCATTGAAGTCTCCCATTAACACCGTATATTGGGTTTTGGAGGAATGCATGGCTCTAGAGATATCCTCATACATTTCCTCCACCTCCTCATCGGGGTGTGCCGAGGTTGGTGCGTAAACCTGTATGACCTTCAGCGAATACCGTTTGGTGATTCTGAGTATAAGGTACGCAACCCTCGTCGACACACTCCCGATATTTACAACGTTGTTAACGAGAGACTTGTGGACGATAAATCCGACACCTCCTTGGGACAGATGGTCGCCCTCCCGGTGATAGAACAAGTTGCCGGATTCGAGGATTACCGTGTCCTCCCCCTCTCTTCGGACTTCGGATAATCCTATAATATGCCAGCGCAACTTGTCTATCTCTTCTTCCAGTTCCACGATCTTCTCGTCAGTCCTCAGGGTGCGTGCGTTGTACGTTGCCAGGTCGAGTCGTCTAAGGTGGCAACCGAACCTCCACCGGAGATTCTTAGCACCCCCTGCCCCGCCGTTACCATGGTCGCCACCGTAGCCAGGAATAGCGGGGCTGCCGGGGACTGGGGGCCGTCTCTTTGTTACATTCATTCATAGGGGGGTATATATATATAGTTGCCACGCTTGGCGAGCGGGTTGGCAACCGCAGTTTTTTTATTGTATTTATGCCGTTACCAGGAAGATGCTGCTGCCCATCTCCTGCTCGTTTCCCTTTGTCGCCTTTTACGACACCCACGGGAGGATATGGGGTAGTGGATATTCTTGACCGCCACTACACGGCAAATTTTATCAATACGTATCTATTATCTCCCTGATTGTACGAACAAAATTTACTCATTCAGTACTATATTACGAAATTCTGCTTCCCCTCTCATAAAAACCTTATGCAATATTAAAGAAATATATATATCGTTCAATTATTTTGCCAATAACTTTTAATTCAAATTCTTAAGGTTTCTATCATTATTCCAAAATTAAAAAGACTATGGAAAAAAATTGAAAAACAAAAATTGCTATTACACAATTTTCTTCTAACGTTTATAAAATGGTGATTGCTAACTTTTTGTCGTAATTTTTCCAAGGTTTCGTAAACAGATAGGCTTACAGCTATTATTAACAAATTCAATTGATAGAAACATAAGTAAATAAAATGATTTATACGATAAGACTGTAATGGCAAACGATCAAATCACATCCTGATTCAGTATTGTATAATTACAATATGTAATACTTGCCATACAAATACTTATAAAGGTCCATACGCCAATTCAGGATTGACGAAGTAGGCAAATAATCATGAATTAGAAAATGCGATAACTGTACTGAATCCCTTTAAGTATAAGTTAGATTCCCACTATGCTTAGATTTAAGTTACTTTCTATTGTTTGACAACTTCTTTACGCAAGTTTTACTTACTCTTTATTAATAATTGGAATGTACACAATTTACATTTCGAAATTTGATTAAGACGCATGAAACTTTGTATTATTTTTGCAAAACTTTCTGAGTGACCTATGTAAAACAAATGGCCTTTAGCAAATGATATATGAAACGCTTTCATTTCTCGTAAAACTCGCTATGTTTAAACAATCAGGCAACTCTGATGTTCAGTATGGCCATGTTTAACTACAAAAAATCAAGTTTCTTAATATTTTTTAAAAGTACATTCTTCCAATAAAAGTGGATTGTGTTCTCAGTTTGTATTTAATAAGATAAATCGAAACAAGAATAACCTACATTACAACCATAGAGCAACACGGGCTATCGGCGGACCGGAGGGGAGTAGCCATACGTAGGTGTTCCCCTCTGTCAAAATATCAGTCCACGCGGTCCTATGCGTACCATAAAACTAGTAGCAGCCACGCCGCTTATTAGACTAAATCTAGTTCTGTGGCTGAATGGACATCCTAGAAAAATTCTGAATTGTACAGTTTTCTTTTTGCTGCAAAAAGAGATTTTCCACATCTAATTTACAAAAATGTGACAACACTTTTCATATATAGGTAATTTTGTATCACATTGATGCTATTTACTGATTTTAAACATAAAATTACAAATAATACGGGCGTGTTGTTTCAGTTTTGTTTACCAACATACGCCGGTTGCCTTCATACAATATGTAGATCGGTCGAGCGACTGATTCGAGTCTGTATCAGAGTAGTCGTTGTCACCGAGCGAAAATTTTATAATGTATCTATGCATGTGTGAAATTGTTAGTTTATTGATTTTTAAAAATTATTGTTATGTGTGAGTTTTATAGTGACCAGATGAATATTTTTATGTGCGCGGATTTCCCCCCGCAAAAAATGAGAGACAGTTCTGTATCGAGGAAAAACGCCATGGCTACATCCTCCGGTGCGCCGATGACGGTGTTGCTCTATGATTACAACTGATGAAGTGACAATTATTCTACGTGTAAATTGCAGGGCACATCAACATTCGTCCTTTTTCGACATCATGAAAAAATTTCTTCATGGTCCCCTGTTAACATTAAGATATCATTTGCATATTATGTATGTAATCTCTGATGCGATATATAAATCGAGTAAATAGAGTTTAATATATAATGTATTTTTCAAATTACACGGGGGCCGTGCCGAAAACGCCTAGCTTGGTACGGGCTTTCCCGGTTACATTTTCTCCAAAAATTCAGCATTACATTGAACAATAAAGCTGTAAAAATATATACTTTTATAGGGGAGCGCGTTAGATTAGCAAGACGCGAATTCTAATCCAGGGTGTCGGAGGCAGGTAAACGAACCCGCTAATTCAATTATCGAATAAGGCAAAAAGAGGCAAACATACATATACTGTAAGGTATGTCTAATTCATATGTCGTATCGTTACAAATATCAAGTTCATCTTCAGTCTCTTTATGCTATGCCAATAAAGAGAGTAAATACACCCGTACCTTCTAAATTTCTAGCAAACATATCATTCTGTAGACAAAAAGGTTATATTGTTACATCATTATACATATTAATAATATACTAAGAGCCACCTAGTTATCGAAATTCGACTGTCAGTCATTATTTGTATATCGTCACGTCACGTAGTTACATTTTTGACATGCTCGGACTTACGCGCGCACACATTGGATTAGTTTTCTGTTATATTATATATATTATACCTAACTAAATTTGATACTTGCTCAGACCAATAAAGGAAGAAAGGTTTTAAGTAAAGCCGAAACCATGCTCAACTTTTTGACACGCACTCACGCACACATCTTTCTTCTTTCTTTTTTTCTTTATAAGCCCGTCAAAAATTTGCACCTATATTCACCTAAAACCATGTTAATAGTTGCAAATGATTTTAAATGCATACATGTGCGTGAGTGAGTCTTCTCACTATAACGCGAGCGTGGTTTTGACATAGTATAAAGAGAGGCCAAGTAGGTTATCTGCGGCCTAATCCGCGATATAATTGCCTACTGTCTCAGGGTTGTCACTGTCACCAAATCATTAGTTTGAAACTCGGCCCTTGCCAAAGATAATACATCTCTGTATAACTAATTCAGTGATCATTAGTCGATAAAGTTCAACAATGGTTTTCCTAACAAATACAGAAATGTATTAAGATTCAGAGCAGTATAATAAATATATATAATAATAAAAAAATTGAATAAAGCGACTAAAATATTGTAAAAAAAACATCGTACAATAACATAAAATTACTAACGCCTGCCTCTTAGACTGTAATCAATTTTTTGTTCTGTTGTTATTATTCGAACTTTGCTCTATTTATCTGATTCACAATTAGTCAATTACTTATTTTTAATTACGATTTTATAACCGTAAGTAGGTACTTAGTTACTATTCTTCCTCTGTCTGATAGACAACTAATACAACAAAAATAAGTAAGTAGGTATCTCATCGTCAAGTAAAAATTATATGCTATAATAAGTGACTCGCTTACGTGACGCGCGAACCTCGTACGGTGTTAGCCTCGACTGGCGCATTGAGAAACACTTCGAGATTGTGTTTAAGTGTGCGTGCGGCGCCTCATAGATACTATGGCGCACACATACAAGCCGCGCGCAGTGCGTTTGTATCAAGATAACGTACTTCCTCTCTCTTTATACTATGGTTTTGACTTGGTTTTTGCGTCACTTGAAATGTACGCAACACTACGTTTTTTTTAAAGTTCCCGCTACGAAAATCAATAATTTTCAAAAAATCGGGAAGTTATTGATTTCGCTCCGGTTTTCGAAAACCAAGTTGTCATCAGATCTTCACGTTTTGAGATTTTAGGAAGCTATTCTGAATATTCCTAGGAGGATATCCTTCGCATGTATGTGTGTGTATGTGTGTGTGTGTGTGTGTGTGTGTGTGTGTGAGAGAGAGAGAGAGAGGGAGAGAGACAGCGTGCGAGTGTGCATGCGCAAGCATAGGTGCGTGCGTGCGTTCGTAGTTGCATATCTCTCTCTCTCCTCTCTCTCTCTCTCTCTCTGTCTCTCTCTGTGTGTGTGTGTGTGTTCGTGTGTGTGTGTATGTGACTGTGTGTGTGCGTGCGTGCGTGCGTATGTGCGTCCGTGCGATCGTGCGATCGAACTTTCCAGTGCTATATTTTTACTTACAACGCTATTGCAAAATTCTGCTACATAATTCGACTACGCTGTAGCACAATAAATATGGCTGTAGTGAAGCTGTAGCTGCAATATAAACCTAATATTTCTTTACGTTTATTACTAGATGGTGCCACCCGTGCGTTTAAAAGGCGCTATGGTTTTACTTTAGTAAAATCAGTAAGACCATTCTACACATATAAATATTGAATGACATTCTCCGGTCGAGCCGACCTATTCTAATTGGTTTTTGGACGTCCTTCAGAGTTTGTATTCATTACAACCAGCGGACGATAAATAGTAATTTAATTAAATATTAGATAGATTGATTGATTAATTAATAAGTATTGAACTAATTAGTTATGGTTCATGAACTATATTGATGATTTATTTTAAGTCATAGATGGAAATATTAGATTACGTTTATGTTTCGCTAATGGCACTTGCCTTGATATCTTTGACGGCTCCGTGGCGCAGCGCAGTGGCATAAGCAATAACTTAAGGCCAGTTAAGGCGTTGAGAGCCGCTGGTAAGAACTCCGCACGGAATAAGTATTTGTATGCCTACACTGGCGTTTTGTCCAAGTGCAATTTATGAATGTAAACTGCCTCCTCGTGTCCGCGTCTGAAGATATTCAAAGTATCTTCATATGGTTTAACGCTATCAGTGGCGAAGCTAGGGCTCCAAACTAAGGCAAGCCAATATGGTTTTGTTGTTTTTAGCAGTTTTATAAAAATACACCAATCTCCATCTGTCTCCACTCTTCAGTTTAATATTCAGTGCTGTCGAGGACGTGTTTAACAAAACACACAGAAGGCATACTACTACTACTACTCCCTGTGACTTTTTAATGAAGTTTTCGACTCATCGTGACCTCTGAAAGGAAGTTCTTGTTGCGCTAAATGGCAAACAATATCGACTTATCTTTGAAAAACACTAAACACTCAGATAACTGGCGTAACAAAGATGTTTCAATCCGATTTTTTCCAAAATAACTAAACTAAATTGCCGCATACATGTGTTTTTGAGAACTCATATGCCTTTTAATGGCTCCAGATAAGTTATTTAAATCATCATATCCAGTAATGTTACAAGTCGTTTTGTCGTTGAAAAGGAATATGCAGCACCAACAGTACAACTTATTGGTATGTACGCAGCCAACAATCCAATGAGTTTTGTAAACTGATCTATTAAATTGCTGTTTATGGGTTTTACTCGTCCGAAAAATACACAGATGAGGCGTTAGTTTCGGCGTGGATATGAGCTGATTTTCTCAACAAAGTTTAAAGATTTTACTTTTTCCTCGCCGAATAGCACTTTAACACACTTCAATCCATCACAAGGAACACTGTTATCCTCCATTTTCACTAAAAAATCTTTAAAAAATCATAAATTTTCAACTCTCAATATTCATTCGCTCAAGTAAACACACATAGTAAATACGTTTGCAAGTTCACTTCACATTCAAATGTGAAGTGAACTTGCAAACGTATCGCCCGCGCGCCCCCTTGTCTTACTAACTTCACACCGAAAGCCCAGCTTATCGCGCTATGCTTATTGCTATATAAACAATCGTAGTTATATTTCATTATAGAACATTTTGCCATAGGTTAGAAAGGGAGCGATCGTCTTCTCGAAAGCCCGGTAAAGAGCACACGCGTGCGAGAGAGACAGTAGTATCGCGCAGTTTTGCCGCGACCGGGATCCATCCATTTTGCTTTGCTTTCATTAATTTTGACAGTCCATTGCGTGTTCGCTTTGAGACACAGAGTACATAAATTAGTGTATTTTGAATTGAAAACAATCTGCCAAGCGTTGACGTTACATAATAACTGCTACAAGGTCTTGACCTGTATAGAACAGGAGATCGCGCGGCAAATTTAAAATAGTTTGAAACAGTTTACGAGTTATTTTATTAGTTGATATTATCAGTTTGATATGGCAAGCCCGGCTTCTCAGCTTCTATGGAGGCTTCGCTACCGTCCATCTTAGTCCTCACGGGAAACAATGCATCTGCATTTTGATTCGTAATTGAAGATAGATGTAGATGTGTATGGGCTACAGCAACCACTTACCATGAGATGGACTGTACGCTCGTTTGTCAGCCTAATTCTATAAAAAATTACCATGTATTGGTTGGTGAAAGAAAATATCGTGAAATCTGCTTGTCTAAGAAATGTATCCCCTTAAGATATATAGACATGTGAAGTCCGCATTTACGAATTGGTGTAGCGCGGAGGATTAATTGCTGGATAACCCTACAAGAAAAGCTTTGGAAACTTTACTTTTTGACATGTATTTATTGACATATATTTCTCTGTCATTATATACACATGTTAGAAATATGATTAAAATATCAAATACATACAAAGTGGCTAAGCAAATAAAAATTGTATAGATAGAATATCATATAAATAGTAGTTGTTTTATTTAAAGAAAGAGGGGAAAGCGTTATAATATGTTGAATAAGTTAGTTATAAAACTTTATGAAAAACAAACATATAGGGGAGATGCGTGCAATATGATCCCCCAAAGGGAAAAGCTTTACTGCGCTCGAAGTTTAATACAAAAACACATGATTTAAGTGGTTAAGAATAGTGAATTTATTTAGCTTTGTAATTGCATACTTATTCCTCACGATATGTATGTGGTATATATGTTTCGACATATTTTCTAAAAGCTTAGTAAGGGATCGTTTTATACACATGTATATTTAGTATTAGCAAAATAAAACACCCAGCTGTATATGTTAACAACAAAAATATGCAAGCGTGTTTACACATAACATTTTAAGCGAGCAGAGGACGTCGATTCTGGGGCACGCATTGTGATATCAGGATTTCTTCGTCTAAATCCATTAATCCAATCGAATACAGCTTTTTCTTTACTTTGAGAAAATGGATGCGATATATTTTTTTCTGCTAATAGGTAAGCCAAGAGTAAAACATCTTGTGTTTGTCAGCACGTACATTCTAGACTCCATGTTTTTTATGTGATCAACAAGTTCCCTTTCCTGTTCTTGGCTAGTAACTGTTCGTCAGCCACCTAAAATTTGAGAGTTTCTAAAGCTATTGAATTTTAACTTTTCTCTTATTTTTACAACAGACACAGAAAACTCTGTACTTGCGGATTTATAAGGCAAACCATCTTTGACGGCATTTAGAGCCTTTAGCATTTGTTACTCAGGCCAATTTTGGTGAGTGGTTTAATGTTTAAACTCGGGGCATGATCTGTAATAATAAAAATTTGAAGTAAAAATAATATTAATATAATTAATATTAATATAAAAAAGCTTTATGTGAATGGTCTAAAAAGAAAATAAACTTTAAATTAAATCAAACCCATCAATTTACATTGCCCCATTAATATGATATAAAATCCGAGTTCCAGTGGCAATCTTTTAGCTTCATCTTCAGACCCTTGTCATCATGTGTAATAGAAATTACTCATTATAACAAAACACACTAGCCCAGATATAACTGTCCTACTATTTGCCATCAAGAAGTTCCTGTCTCTATACCCTGGCTCCATCATCAGATCAGCACAATGGTATCATAATATTGCATTGTCACCGGACTTACATAAGTATGCAAAATTTCGGCTCAATCGGACACCGAGAAGTGGGTCAAATTTAACATGCAAGATTTGACCCTAAAAACATACATACATACGTACATACATACATACATAAATACATGCATATGTACATACTTACATACAAGCATTGCAAGTTAAATAAAAACTTTTAAAAATACTAATGGGGTAATAAAATTCCGGGGATCGTTTTATACTCACGAAGAGGGATCATTTCACCTCTCCAACCAAATTTCAAGACATCGACCAAAATATAACCTTCAAATACAACTTGCGGTATTCAAATATCGCTTAAATATAGCTGAACTGTAATGGAATGCGCCAATAAAATAACATTGCAATAAAGCTTAACATGCAGAAAGTAATGAAACTCAAAATTAGGCTTAGAAGCACGTTTTTTTAATTTTTTCTAATAAAATCACGCCAAGTGCTCACACTGTCATGACATTCGGAGAGGCAACTGGCGGGATTGCGGGGATCATGTTTGTTGCGTATTTGGATATAATATATCGCTAGTAGTCACTCTTATACAGTGGGGAATCATTTTACCTCGAGGGATCATATTACACGCATCTCCCCTACATTACGAAGCCAAGGTTTGTTCTTATTTTTGATTTGAAACAAAGAAGAAAAGCATGTTTATAAAGTAATTCAGGTTTCTTTAGGGTGTTTTCATCTAACGCAACGTGACAATTTAAATACTTTAGACATTTTATTTCAGTGACGTCGGTACTGGATATCTGAACTCAGATTGTTCGAATAAGATTTAAAGCAAGCGCATTGATTATTAGCTATTAAAACTAATAAAGTTAATAAATTAAAGTTAATAGTTATAATAGAACTATAAGGTATACAAAATAACATGTAACATATTTATTTTATTTATTTATATTATTTATTCTATTTTATTCAGTGAATATCATTTAATTTTTGTTATTTTATTAATTTTATTAAAAGCTGTCAATCTAAATCTAAACATAAATGTATACAAATCACAAAATATAGAACCATATACTGCAATCGTGTGTAAAATATTAGTTATTTAGATAATATGTATTAAGTTACAATTTTACCTCTCTGCTTTGTAAGTGTTATTCAGCATGTTGTGAGACTCTGTTATTGGCTAAGTGTGTTAATATGTATTTTAAGTATGTTTGTTAAAAATATGCTGTTGAGTTTCCTAATAAAAAAAAAAACTAATAAATCGGCTTATGAAAATAAATCGCAAGGTTAATGTCTTTGTTTGCCCTATTACTCTGTTGTAAATAACTGTTAAGATTTATTGATTCCAGATCTTTTTTATATAATAAGGGTAACAAACGCACACACAGTCCACATTATGGTAAGTGGAACTATAATAATAATAATAATAAATATTTATTTCATTTCCAATTACACATGTTTACATACAGGAGCAAATATAATTATGTAATATATAAATATAACTAAAATAAAATGCTATGATAAAATTAAAACTACGTGTAGCTTAATAATGTAGAATATACAAAAGAAAAATAAAAAAGTCAAGTTTATAATATTAGCTACCTGCCTGAACTAGGTTGAGTACCTGTGTTTCAGAGGACATATATATAGACATCTACATGTATTGATTAAGATTCAAGATGCAGATGCATCGTCAACCCTGAGGGCTAAGATGGAGTGACTTGTTTTCACTAAAAAGGATTTCCGGAACACGGAACACTCCTGATATTATGAAACACAGCAACTTTAAGATGCTATTTTACGCTGGTATTTTGTGAGAGCGTGGTCCTACCCCGGTCGAGCCGACCCATTCGTGCTACAATGATAATATAGCTGCAGCGTGGCTCCACCTAAGTTTTCCAGCCAAAGTTTTCAATTATATCATAATAAAAAGTATTCATCATCATTAGTTTTTCCGTGTTTCCAACTTTAATTGTTTAGTGTGTAAATGTTTTTTAAAAATTTTGCCTATGTGCAATGCATCATATGCATATTATCATACCATAATGCAATGCAATTTTTATTTGCTTAGCCACTTTGTCTTTGATATTTTAACAACATTTAACATTTTGACAGAGATTATAAATACATGTCAAAAAGTAAAGTTTCCAAAGCTTTTCTGGTAGGGTTATCCAGCAGTTAATCCGCGCTACCCCAATACGTAAATGCGGATTGACCATTTTTTACCATTTTTCAATTATTATTTTTTATCGGAGAGGGGGCAAACGAGCATGCGGCTCACCTGATGCTAAGTGACTATCGCCGCCCATGAACAACTCCAAAACCCGAGGAATTGCACATACATTTCCGTCCTTTAAAAAGGAGTAGGCTCTTTTCTTGAAGGTCCCTAAGTCATATTGGACTGGAAAAATTGCTGGTGGTAATCGATTCCACAAGAAAGTTGTGTGAGGGAGAAAACTTCTTCTAAGTCGCACAGTGGTGGACCGCCAATCATCCAGATGGTATAGATGGTATCGCGAGTTTTGTCGCAATGTGTCCCCTGATATTGCAGAAATTCACGGAAAGCGTGGCAGGGGTTGCCTTTGTCTTATTGCTCCGTTTGCTCCGAGCAGGTTTCGTCTTGAGCGGAACTTCGCACCTCCCCGAGTACGCGTGGCAGCCTGAGAACGTGGGCGTAGATGCCCAGCGAGATTCTCCAGGGATTCTGGTACCCTCCTGGGGTAGTGTTCATTTTAATTCCGCTGCCATTTTGTTAGAAGGGGGGATTGGGTCTCCGGCCACCTGCATTCACCGGGCGAAATGCAGAAGTAAACTTCTACGTCACGCTGGTATTCTGTGAGGTCGTGGTACCACTCCGGTTCGAGCCGGCCCATCCTTGCGACAGCAAAAGCTGCCGCGTGGCTCGTATTACAAATGTTATTTATTTTTATTATTGCAATATAATCATCTTGTACTTTTTATACCTAGTCAGGTCATAAATTCTGTCACATGTTTAATATAAAAAAAATTGAAACAAGTTTATTCATTATGTTACTATTTAAATACCAAAATGAACTTAACAAAACATAGATTCTTATGACTTTAAGTTTATTCGAAAAGGACCTCCGTGATTTTGAATACAGGCCTTCAATCTGCGCGGCCAGTCGTCTATCGCAGCACGAACGAGGTCCATGTCAATATCGGCGGCTGCCTTAATCAAGGATGTCTTGAGTGACTCCAAATTGGGACGAGGCTTTGAGCACGCCTATTCCTCCAAGTATTGCCATATCTTGTAATCTAACGGATTCAAATCTGGACTGGAGGAGGGCCAGTCTTCGTGCCGGATGAAGTCGATTTCACGCGCCGCCAGCCAGTCTTGTGTGCACTTCGCTCTATGAGCTGGCGCCGAATCTTGTTGGAATACCCAGTGCCTGTTATTGAACATGGTATGAGAAACAGGTTCCACAAGGTTCATCAGGGCTGTATTTTGATACACAACTGCATTCGTTTTTACACCTTTCTCACAAAAATGTAAATGAAACTCCCAACCATACCATGAGCGAGGATGGAAAATGACCTCGTTGGACACGCGGAATACCTTATCATTTTGTTTGTTGTAGCTCTCTTCTACGGTAAAAATTTTTACATCCGAAAAAAGAATTTCCCGATATTTTTTCCCGCGTACCGCTTCAACAAAGCGCGGCATCTCTTCAGTCTCAGGTCCATTAGACGAGCATTCAAACGATGTCCTGTTTTTCTTCAATATGCCCGAAGCCCTAGTCTTCATTTAACACCCTTTTCACCGTGGTTCTGCTTAACCCCATGTGAAGGGCCGACAGTTTCTGCTTACGTTTGGGATTTCTTTGAATTCGCGCCTTCACAGCTTTTATCACTGCTGGAATCCTAACAGACCGAGGGCGACCACTTCTTGACCTGTCATCTACACTAGAGTCTTCATTGTATCGTTTAATGTTACGATAAACTAATCTTTTGGTTATATTCAAACTTTTTAGTTTGTCAAAAATTTGAATTGGCGCGTAACCGCAACGATGCAACACAATAACTGCAACACGGTCTTCTTTAAGCGTCCACTCCATATTTAAAATGAGTAAAATTCTAAAAAGTATACAGTTTTATTTTCATGAACAATTCGAAATTCGAATTCAATAAACTTTTTTGTGGCCAGCATTCTAAAAGAAAAGTTTTTACTGTGTGACCATACTTATGACCTGACTCTGTGTATTTAATACATTTTGAATGTTTTTAGCACAGTTTTAATAAATTTACAGGTTTTTAAAGATAATATTAAGCCTTTACTATACTATAATACTTAATATTTGAAATTAATATATTTGAACTTTATGCTGATTAATGCATTTTAATTGTTCGAAATATTATATCTATGATATTTTTAAATGTGACTATATTCAATTTAATTATTATCTTCTAATAATAAGAATAAATGGGCCGTCACAATATGAAAGATATGTATATCATACAAAGGATTGAACAAATACATTCTAGAGACTCCCTCCCACCCCCTAACTCTCTTTAATTCTCAAAATTGGAAGGAGAGATTACACGTTATTGTTGTTATTGCTACTAATGTATTTGACGGCCTCGGTAATCCAGTGGTTGTAAACGCAACTGCTTATTATGAGGTCCCGGGTACGAATCCCAGGTCGCGCCAGAACAGAACAGAACAAAAGAGATAGCGCCAAAATCAGTAATTGGTTTTTCTGACAAAAAAATCTCAGTAGCCGCCCAGAGTCAGGGAGTTGGTGGTGTTTCATCGCTTTGCCTCGGAAAGCTTGTAAAGCCGTTGGTCCTGCGCATGATCATAGTCACTAGTGCACATGTGCTTCCGCATACACTTGGATTCTATAACCCTATCTTTCGCAGGCGGCTAGTCTCCGTTAAGATTGGCAGCTGTGACTGAATTTCGGTCTGGAGGACGTTATATAAGCTTATGTGTAGGTCAATGCTTATTAATCTACATAATATAGTATATAGCTTACCGTGTAGTGGCGGTGTAAGAATACCGACTACCCCATATCTTCCCGTGCGTGTCGTAAGAAGCAACTAAGGGAAATAAATCGGGAGATGGGCAGCAACGTCTTCTTAATAACGACTAAAAATAAAAAAACTGCGGTTGCCATCCCGCTTGCCACGCGTGGCAACTATGGCAAATATCCCCGTATGAGGCAATCAATGGGGGAGGTCTATGTTCAGCAGTGGACTTTATTAACAGGCTGTAACGGTAACTGTATGAATGTAGCTGCAAAAACAGAAGCTTTTGCAAAGCCTATTTTCACATTGTCTTATATTCATTTCTTTTTTCTGACATATAATATATTATATGTTTAGAGGTTACTTATTTGAAAATCAAGATAAACATAAAACGTATTCACAAACGATATTCATCTGAAAGAAGAATGGAAAAATGTACTCATTATTCACCCCTTCAGAAAAGTAAATAAAAAAAAACCTTCACCCGTGAGAGATTGCACGATAAAAGGAATTAATGTTCACGTGCAGAAGAATTAAAATTCTAAAGTTCAAATTGCGATTTCACAAATGTGTGTCTTATTAAAGGCTGGAAACAAATATTTAAAATTGAATAGATTAACGTTCAAATTCGAAAAAATAAAATGTATCATAGAAGGAGATGGCAACATTCGACGGCCCGAATACAACCACATCTACAACTTTTGAATACTACATAACATGCTACTTTATAGCGTAAATTTGATAGTGTATGATCAATTTAGTATTTATAAGTTAGTGCTTACAATTCATATCTCTGTTTTTGAAAATCATAATTGTTCTAATTTAAACTTTTATGATTTTAAAAAAAACATGCGTGAGTGTCGTGGCACACTTGGTTGGAACGAAGTTCCTTTCGTTATATATTATTATTATTAAACGTATTATATTATTGATCAGCAAATACCATGAAAAGAATTACTAGCGTCTATTAAAATGAAGCGTCATTTAAAATAAAATAATATTTATTTCATGGCAAGATAAAAAAAATGCGAGCGAGATGGATATTATACCATCTCACTTCCTTATAGCCGCCAATGCCGTTTACACTATGCCAGAAGGAGTCGCCGTGAAGGAAAAATCATACACTTTTTCTCGCCTAGCCCCCATTCGCCAAATTTGAACCTTCCGTCCAACTTCGTTCCAAAAGTTTAATTTTTATTTTTACTTATTAGTAAATACTAGTGATAAAAGTTACTGAAAGTACATTACGGGGGCAATGATGAGCGATATATCCAAAGATAAATTAGATAATTACGATAGATGCGTTGGCCGGAGTCTACTAACACGTCGACACCAATTGTTTCACATTAACAAAATAATTACACTGAATAATCGTCATTAAAGTTAAATGTTTCGAATGTTTAAATTATAATATCTATACAAATTATCTAAGTCATATAAAGTCCCCCGTCACGTCTGTCTGTACCTACATAATATGTTCATTATCTCAGAAACTACTGTGGGGATTTTGTTTTCATCAATAAAAAGAATATTTAATGAAAATTAATTAATGAAAGATTAAAAAATACACGCATTAAAAGTAGTTTATGTTAGTCGTTTGTGTAAAAAGTAAAGTATGGTTTCAAGCTATATAAGTCCCACTCTTGGGCACATGCCTCTTTTCATTTCTTAGAGGGTTTTAGTACGCGTAGTTCTGCATGGTTTTCATTCTTTTATGGACAAGTAGTGATTAACCCGCCGATCGGTGTCCGATTTTCGTAAACAGATAAAGGATTTTGGCGCCAATGCGCCAAAAATTTTTACAATGCGTTAGTTTAGCGTGTTAGGGCCTATCGGGACCCTATCGGGCACTCAAGGGCAAAACAAAGGCGCACGTCCTTGTGAGTGATTTTGTTATATCGGAGGATCTTTGAGAATCAAAATTTGCATTATTACATTTTGGTTATGTATTATGTTTAAAATTTATTACAATTTCGTTATTTTACTGGTTCGAATCAAATTTACCAAATAATTTATTGGATAAAGTTGATTTTTAAACAGGTCATTTATAAGTACTCTCTACCCACAACAAGAAATCACAGGACAACCTTAGATAAATCATTCATTTTATATGTGTAATTCAAATTTGTTATGTAAAAGCCACTTAACCCTTTCACTGTCCTGTATAATACATATAGGACATTGCTATTGTGTCTGGAAATTGGACAGTGAAAGTGTTAAAAATGTTTGTTTTGTATAAATGTTTAAAATTGTAAGAGAACTTGATATTTATAATTTATTACAATAGTAATGTTTTACAATATTATTTAACATAGTGAACATACTTAGTTTTAGCCGTATTGGTAAGAAGGAGACAAAATCATCCGTGTTGCTTCATTATTTCACATAGACAATAGACATAATGTATGAAATATAAAACTGGATATAAAATTTCATTACTCCCCAACCACAGTAAAGTAGGCAAGTAAGATTTTTGCTTGCCCTTTTAAATTTTATTTTTTATGATTTTATATAAAAAAAATACTGTTACTGTATTCTATATTCAAATAAGTCAAACATAACTAAACTGCGTTATAATGCTGTATCATTCGATAATCCAATGTCGATAAATAGTTTCACATCATTCTGAGGCAATTAAATGCATTTCGAAAGAAGTCGGTGATATTTTAAGCAAAACAATGTCAAATAGTACTTATCAGTGCTCTAATGGCTACCATAAAAGAGTAACGTTGCCGCCTATAGTAAGCGTCACAATGCAAGGCCAGACAACGTAAATTTAAGGTGAGTGCTCTGTAGGGATTAACTACGAGTATCATTTACGATATACGAGACAAATAAATTCAAAATCTGATAATAGCCGTTGCAAAGGTAGGAAATTCTACAGCTAATTCTAATAAAATGTACAAGTGCACTGTAATACATAAAACATATCGGCATAGAATCCATCATATTATCCTGGCTTATTAAACCAACAAAAGTGAAGAGCAATGCGTGTACCCAACCCACAAGTACCCAATAAGAAAAAACATTTGGAAATTGATAGCGATCACGTCTCCTACAAATTTTATCGGATCTTTTGTCAAACCCTTACGCTCGAGCAATAATTGTACAAATATTGTATTTCACATATAACGGTCTGACATATAGTTCTCATTTCAACCTATTATAGATAATTGTTTTCAATTCCAGACCTATGACTTTTCTCTCTACTGACTATGATAACCATAAGATATACAGTAGTATATTATAATATATTATGACCCATCGAGTCATCCCCTTTAACTTCTTTACGTTGGCTCCCTGGTGACAGTACCTGCGAGCGAATTCATCTCTGAGGAATCTACACTTCGACTGCAAAGATACGATAAGGTCGAGCAGTTGCGACAAAATAATTGGAAGTAGTGGTCTTGAGAGTACGTGGTTGATCCCCATTACGTACCAAATGGAAGGCAAGCAAGGGAATTATTGCATTAGGCATTATGTTAGTCTCCAAATAAGACTACCTTTCTCCTCTCGATTGGCTGGTCGTGGGTGGCTGAGATCCGTTCATCAATAGGGCGTCATTCAGCACGCCTTCTCAAAGATCTGTCCACTGCCTGTTCAGACGGCGGCGTCAGTGGTCCCCGATGAATTTAGAGGCAGCATCTAACGATGCGTACACCTCTGTCAGCTGAACAGGAAAGCGCTTATTACAGCGATAAGCAATTAACCGCTGTCATTAATGGTCTTACTATTATATACATTTAAATTAAGTAACTAAATACCTATACTATGTGAATCGTAAAAAAATAATTGTACTCCACGCGCGTGTCAGTTTTGACACTGTGTTTATATTATGGAGAAACAGTGCAGAAAGCTAAAATTTATATATAATACGTGTTACAAATACGTTATATAAATTTATGTGACTATATGTATATTTGTATATCTTTATGAGTTTATATACATCTGATAGTATAATATGCGCATATGTATTATGAGAACTTATTATCTTCTATGTATTTTAATACCAATGTATTAGGTACAAAATTTTTAGTAATTTTACTTTATTATTCTCACATAAACTTTATACTACACCTACTTCATTCTACCTCTGCATCACCCCAGGGTAAACTGGTAGAGAATGCCTTAGGCATTAAGTCCGTCGAAATACCACGTGTGCATATTAGGAAGTTTTAAATAAATATATAAATAAAATAAGACATAATGCCCATGTCAAACACATAAATCTCGCTTGGAAAAACTATATAATTTGTTCATAATTAACATTCATACTGCCAGTATCTCAAAGTACATTAATAAGTATGTTATTACTCCCAGGCCAATGTTTGTGTACCTATTAGTTTTTTTTTAATGTGTACTTATTTGTGTATGATGATTAAAGAGTCAAACAGAGTAGAGATGGTCACCAAAGAATTTTAATATACTTATTTGTTTCAGAAAGTTGGCAAAAATAAGCACTGACTGGTTTAGGCACACACATTGTCAAAGGTTCACAATGGTACAATGTACCTCTTTCAATGTGCTTGTGTGTGTGTGTGTGTGTGTGTGTGTGTGTGTGTGTGTGTATGCGTATACGTGTGCGTGTGCATATGCGTGTGCGTGTGCGTATGCGTGTGAATTCGCATGGGCGTGTGCGATTGCGTGGACGTGCGCGTGCGCGTGCGTGTGCGTGTGTAATATTTTAATTGATTTTACTGCATTAGGGTCGATCGGTAGGCAAAAACGTTGTTGCCCATAAATTCAATTTGGGATGATTTCAAATAAAAGTTGCAGCCTTATTTTCTCGTATTTTCAATAACTGAAATAACGGTTGGTATATCATTTATATTAAGATATATATATAGAAATTTAGATGTTTTTTGCTTGAAATAATAGTGACCGACCGATGGTTCGGTTTCGGTTTCGTCAAGTTTCGGCAAAAAAAAATCTAGTTTCGGTAATATCGGTAATCTGCCAAACCTTCGGTAGCGCCGAAACTCAGTGTTTGTGGATTATCGTGCATAATTCGGATGAGTTCGTGACTCGTGTATTATTCATAATTATACAGAAACAGAAACTTTTTTATTCAATATTGATTATAAATAATACTTTTTGAAAGTCACTTTTTTGTTTAATTACCACTGGTTCGAATAAAAACCTCTGCCTTGGAATAACCAGTAAGAAACCCAGCGGGACTTTTTTTTTAAATAACAGCTTAAAATCAGAGGCGTAGCGTGGATTAATATAAACGTGGGCGAAGTTGCATCAGCGAGGCCCCTTTTCTTTCGTTCCAAGGATCTTACCCATAGATCCTACCAAAAATTGTTTGATACGACATACCTACTGATATCTATTAATTCCTGACAAGTTTCGTATTCCGTCAATGTAACAGTCGCGGTCTTTGAAGGTAGTTACAACGCCCTCACAGTCACACTTAAAAGGGGCTTCTAGCAAGGCCCCAAACAAACACACTTAAATTTTTTACTTTCTTTTTCGAGCGTAAAAGTGATCAAATTAATTAGTCACCCGTGGTAAAGTTTGGAACCATCCCATTTTAAGGGGCCTTGCGAGGCCCCTTCATGTGCTAGGCCGTAGAGGAGGACCCACTTCGTCCACGCCTAGCTAGCTACGCCACTGCTTACTTATGTATGTTACACAACTAAAAACACAAAAATTAGAAATTGCTTGGTAGGGATCAGCTCATTCTTAGGGTTATTATAATTCATAAATTCTTTAATATTATAATAACCCTTTTTACACAAACCTATTTTATTAAAGTTTTTGAACTTTAAGCAGGTTTTGTATATTTTCTAGGATTTTGTTAATTTGTGTGTATATTGTAAGTGTGTGAGTGTGATATATTAAGTTAATGCTTTCATTGATTGTGAACACAATAAAATATGTTTTCAATTAGCGAGTAACTTTTTATGGGTGTAAGTGATGATTTTTTTACAAAATTGACTTAAAAAGTATTTATTAACGTTAAATTGTTGATTTATACTTTAAAATAAATAAATATTTTGCTCCACGACTATTACAATTACTGTTTTTCATTAACATACATTACCTATATGTATATGTACAAAAAATATACCAGATTTCAGTATACAATAAAAAAATTAACATGACTAAATAAGTTTCGGTTTCTGCCGAAACTGACACCCAGACCAAAGGTTCGGTTTCGGTTTCGGTTGAAAATCTTGTTTCGATCGGACACTATGAAATAATAAATTATCATTATTATATATTTAAACTTAAGTCTTACTCTTTGAAAATAACCCTGTATAATCTATATATTAGATATCTGTGTTTTATATATGAATGTGCCATTTGAAATCAAATAGCTTGCAAATATAAATTACGGTCGGATTTCGACAACTAGGCTACCACTGTCTATCTATCAATGGTTATAGTATATATACACGAGAATAAATATTTGATTTTGTGAAAAAATAAGCTACTCATTTCTTCAGGAATCATTTTAATTATGCTTGATTAATTTTTTTTGCATTGCTAGTATATTTTTTTAAAAGAAGAAAACGAGCAAAATGTGGTAAATACTCCCGTTCCCACACACTTGTTTTCATTTTTGTTTAAGTGTTTTATTACTTTTAATAGTTTTTGGTCAAAATTTGGATCATAATAGTCTCCACTTTTGCTTTAGAATTTTTCGGTTCATCCGTTGTAAGTTCACATTTATATGAAAAAGCAATTTTTTTAGGTGGGCCACACATGGGTTATAAAAGTTCTACGGTTTAAAACTTTTAATATTAAATTTTTGAAAGAACTCTGCCCTAGCATCTACACTAATTTTCAGGCATAAAACTTTTTTCGAAACACTTTTTCCAGTTCATCGCAAACTTCTTCCCTACGGCGTGCATGAAAACTATAAGCGCATCTTCCAACAACGAAAAGTTTATATAACTTTTTCAGAAAATTCTTACTTTTATTTTATAAAAGAATTCACACGTTTCCAATTCAGGGCTGAAAGAAGTAATAAATAATATATATATATAAGAAATAATATTACAGAATACGATAAATTATTGTCTATCTATATGCATTTCGGGGTTAATAGGTCCTTAACAAGTAGCGACATCTAGTGGGATGTGAGAAAATCTCTAACTACCTTTAGTAATTGATTTATAATCGACGAGTCAACAATTCAAGCTATTTAATAACAACTCAAGTTGTAGTTCGTCGTATCACTTTAGTTTTGGAGTTCGTCCCCACTTAAATAGTAAATAATTTTAAATGAAATTCTTAAACATCCATCATACATCACTTAAATGCAGAAGGCAGTGCTCTTCGATAACATCGGCATCATCCGCCAGTTTCTTTCCCTTTCCTAACTCTCCGCCGTTTAATCTCCCCTGCCGAGGGTTTTCATCTGGTTGGGTTTTATTTATTTATGTATTTTTAATTTTTATACTATAATAACTGTATATTTTTGTATACAACGTGTCCCAAAATTCAACAATAAGCCAACACCGGAGGATAGACCTGCCCCGGACTAATCGGGGCAAAAAGAAAAAAAAATATATCCCAATTATATTTTAAGTTATATAAAAAAAATTAAATTCTTCAGAAATTGAGACCGTTTATGATATTTTTCACTACCATGACCACAATTTTTTAAATTTTTCTCTTTTTTTTATAGGCAACCTGAATAGCACTGCTATCTACCACAATTCTTAAAAACTCCAGAATAACTCTTGTTTTATCACTAAAATTAATGAAACTTATTTTATTCCCTAAATTTTTTGAAGACTTTTACTTTTAACCAAATTTAACTTATCGTGGTGTAAAAAAAAAGTATGAACACTAGTATGGCAAGTTTTTTTTAAAAATTGACGCAACTAACCAACATTCCAAAACGGTATAATACTCTAGGAAAACAAGTTATAAAAAAATATGGGCCTATTATTTCTAAACAGGGGCCAAATTCCTTAAATTTTAATTGTCAGTAATCACTTTTACTACATGCCCAAAATGGGTTCCTGTTACAATTTCTAGGAATTCGAATGGGGCATTAATACCTTAGATGTTAGAGAGAGATAGATAGATAGAGGTATTTACGTTAAAAAGAGACAACAACAGGGCAGGTAGAGAAGCTGTTATTATTCTCAGCAAGTCGGTTCAGTACGCTCTGCTCCTTTGTTTACTGCGCACCGTTCCCAATTCAACTTACGTGGCCCTCGTACATACTATCGACTTTTGGCTTGGCTTTTTGTACTGGAATCGACCTGCAAACTTAACTGACCTGGCATTATTTGGACTGGAAGTGATCTGCAAACTGAACTGACCTGGCATTATCTTGGACTACGATTGTGTGTTTTGTGATTTAGAGTTCTGGCGCATTTTGGACTGTTTGGCGTTTAACATGCCGCAACCGTACACACCACAGGAATACGCTAATATGCATTTAATCTATGGAGAATGCCGATGTAATGCTAACGCTGCTAGCAGACTGTATCGAGAAAGATACCCAAATGCTCAAAAATATCCTTATTATCGAGTGTTTATTAATGTGCATCAAGCGTTTTCGGAGGGTCGTATGCCATCCAATAGGAGAAGCGCTGGAAGACCTAGATTGGATCGTGATGAAGAAGTTCTCAATGAGATAGAAAATGACTCGACTACTTCGGTACGTGCCATAGAAGAAGCTACAGGAATCCCGAAAATTTCTGCACATCGAATATTAAAACGTCACAAGGTTCACCCATATCACTACAGGCGTGTGCAGACGTTATTACCGCGGGACTATCCGCTACGGGTCACATTTTGCCTTGTAATGCTGCAAAGGCACAGTGAAGATCCTAGACACTTCCTAGACAAAATTCTATGGTCGGATGAAACAACGTGCAAGAAAGATGGGTATTTAAATCTTCACAACCTACATAGTTGGAGTAATGAAAATCTACACTTGATGAGACAAGACAAATCCCAATATCAATTCAAGGTTAACCTATGGACCGGCATATTAAATGGAAAAGTAATTGGGCCCTTTGAGTTACAAGGACACTTAGATGGCAATAGTTATTTAAACTTTTTACAAAATGACTTGCAAGAATTGTTAAACGACGTGCCCTTAAGTGATTTTCAAAACATGTGGTTCCAAAATGATGGTTGCCCAGCACATTATGCCCATCCTGTGCGAGAATATTTAAATCAAGAGTATCCAGGGCGTTGGATCGGGCGACTTGGTCCTATCTTATGGCCACCCCGTTCACCCGATTTGAACCCCCTGGACTTCTTCTATTGGGGTTGACTTAAAAACAGGGTCTACTGAAAACCCATTGTGACATTGGACGAGCTTCGTCGAAATATCACTCAGGCTGCTGATTACATTAATAGCAGAAGATATGCAAGACAAATAAAACAATCATTTTTAAGGCGATGTCGTGCATGTATTAATGCTGGCGGCAAACAGTTCGAACATTTGCTATAATGTTAATAACTTAATAAATTACACGTGAAACTGTTTGTACCATTTGTTTTGAAATATTAAACATTTTTCAAGAACTAATACTTTTGTTACACGCGACCGTCATTTGGCCCCTGTTAAGAAATAATAGGCCCATATTTTTTTATAACTTGTTTTCCTAGAGTATTATACCATTTTAGAATGTTGGTTAGTTGCGTCAATTTTTAAAAAAAACTTGCCATACTAGTGTTCATACTTTTTTTTTTACACCACGGTAAGTTAAATTTGGTTAACAGTAAAAGTCTTCAAAAAATTTAGGGAATAAAATAAGTTTCATTAATTTTCGTGATAAAACAAGAGTTATTCTGGAGTTTTTAAGAATTGTGGTAGATAGCAGTACTATTCAGGTTGCCTATAAAAAAAAAGAAAAAATATTTAAAAAATTGTGGTCATGGTAGTGAAAAATATCATAAACGGTCTCAATTTCTGAAGAATTTCATTTTTTTTATATAACTTAAAATATAATTGGGATATATTTTTTTTCTTTTTTTCCCCGATTAGTCCGGGGCAGGTCTATCCTCCGGTGTTGGCTTATCGTTGAATTTTGGGACACGTTGTATATATAATTTTCTTGTATATATTTGTGTAGACCAACAGATGAGAAAACTACATTAATACTACTCATAAACACATTAAGTACAAACTGTAATTAATCTGTTTATGAGTAGTATTAAACTTAGGATTTATTGTTTAGCGATTAATATCTGTTAAGTATACACAACCACACAAGTCATAAAATATTAAAATATCTAAATCCATAAATGTAACTGCCCAGAAACAAGTAATGAAATGATTTAAAATTATTTAGGTATTCAGGTTGATCAGAGGTTATCATGGTATTCTCAGATACAACAGATTACCTACCTCCTATCCAGACAAAGGTGGGGGCCGGTCGCTAACATATTTCTCCATTATAGCAGATATATAAAGATATTCAAATATACCTACCTGAAAATAATAAAGTTGATAAAAGAGTAAGGTTGTGAAAGAGCGTCTCCCGGCTCAGGCATTTAATTTGCTTAAAAGGAGATTCAGGCTGTAAGTTACAAGTTATCTAAATCATCACGTAAATACTTTTTTACACGTGGTAGAGCCATGCTGCAGCTATATTTCTGGTATAGTTGTTACACGAATGGGTCGGCTCGACCGGGGAAGGACCACGCTCTCACAGAATACCAGCGTAAAATAGCAGCTAAATGTTGCCGTGTTTCGTATGTTGAGTGTAGAGAACCGGAGACCCCTTTTACTGGAAACGAGGCATTTCATCTTAGTCCTCACGGGTGTAAACGCATCTGCATTTTGATTCGTAATCGAGGATAAATGTAGATGCCTCTGGGCCACAGCAACTACTTACCATCAGGTGGACTGTGTGCTCGTTTGTCACTCTTATCCTATAAAAAAAGATTTTTTTATTTGTAGTGTAACTTCATTGTGTGCACCCTATTTCATTATTAGGCCTATATTGTTTGCTCTTTAATATTTATTGGTATCTTCTGGTGTTTGAAAGGGTTTATTACAACACCAAGTTTGGTAGATAAAATTGTTGATCACGGCACTAAACAGCGTCACGGGGTACTTCTACTATCATCTTATTTTGATAGATAAATTAAGGATGATCTTAATTAAATTTTATGCTAAACAGTGGACTGGTGAGCAATGCGCCCCAGCTTCGCACTTGTGATTCCTGTATCTCCACAACAGCGCCACCTTTCGGGTCTAACTGTAAATCTAAACCATCCAGGAACCTACCCAAACACACACAAAAAACTTTATCAAAATCGGTCCAGCCATTTTCAAGTTTTTGCGAGACTAACGCACAGCAATTAATATTTATATATAGAGATAGGCCTACCTATTTCCCATTACTGACTTTTTGTTTGTAATAATTGGTACACAATGTTTAATTAGTGTGAGCCTCTTAAAAAAGCAGGAAAAACTCAGAGAAGCACTCAACGCATGATGCTTCTACGTTTATGAATGATAAGAAAAATAACGGTTGACTTTAGCGATTAATAGCCGTCCGAAATTGCAAATATTTCTTTTATTAAATTCTCTTAGATACTGGATTTCATATCTCTTCTTTTATAAATAGAATACGTATTAGTCAGCTATGCCCGTTAGTACGTTTTCAATCAATTAATACAAAAAAAATATATAAGCACTGAATTATTCCGAGTAAATCACCAGTGTTAAGTAAAACACAGAATACATGGGACCGCAATTAGTAGCTTAGGCAATAGCAGACGGCCGACGTAAATCAATGACCAAAACTATGTTTACATTATTGCATAACTTGTCTCAGGTTATTCACAATGGAGACTTGTCGACAGAGCGTGCGGCATGACGTCATAACAGACACACGCTCTACTACTAGGCTGTGCTCAGTGGGGGCCAAGTTGTACGAGAAACACACCACTATGCCACACCCTCCACAGAAAGTTTTCCACTGATTTAGGCTTTGATGTGAGCGGAAGCCTTCGGGGTTTAGGTATGCAATGCAGCTGCGCTTATATATTCAACAAATTTCGAAAACGCATATCGCGACATAACTCACAATCTCATCCACACCATCTGGTTGCTTATAAAACGACTATATGACTTAGGGACAATCAAGAAACGAGCTTACTCCTTTCAAAGGCCGTCAACGCAACTGCAATTCGCCTGGTGTTGCAGTTGTTCATGGACGGCGGTCGACATTTACCGGCAGGTGAGCCGCATGCTCCTTGCAATACATGTTTGTCACTCAGTTTTTACGTTTACGCTCTTTAGTGAAGGTCTATCTAAACAGCGTGTTTTGGTGGCAAAGCAGTGCCGTAGCGGCGTCTAACATTGAAAAGCCAGTGGTAAAACGAAATGAAAGTATACTTACACGATGAGCGCAATGAGATACTGTCATTGAGTTATATGTACTACGTACTAGAGAAGCTATTCCAAACAAAAATTGTGCGCTACTCTATGTCTTCGCGCATGCGCGGGAGATAGTAGAGTCGCGAATACGCGATGACTTTAATCTTTATATATAAAAGTTTCTATGAAAATTGTACACTCTGAGCAGTTTGGTCCAACTTGAGAGATAGTTTTTAGGGTGGCAATAAACGCAACCCTTATGGATTCGTCATGTCTGTCTGTCCGTCCGTCCGTATGTCACACCCAATTTTTTCCGAAACTATAAGAACTATGCTGTTGAAACTTGGTAAGTAGATGTATTCTGTGAACCGCATTAAGATTTTCACACAAAAATAAAAAAGCAATAAATTTGGGGGTTCCCCATATTTAAGACGGAAACTCAAAGACTTTTTTTCCCATCAAATCCATACATGTGGGGTATCTGTGGATAGGTCTTTAAAAATGATATTGAGGTTTCTTATACCATTTTTTCTAAACTGAATAGTTTACGCGAGAGACACTTCCAAAGTGGTAAAATGTTTATCCCCCCCCCCCCACTATAACTTCTAAAATAAGAGAATGATAAATCTAAAAAAATATATGATGTACATTACCATGTAAACTTCCACCGAAAATTGATTGGAACGAGATCTAGTAAGTAGTTTTTTCTAAACGTCATAAATCGTAAATTATGTTACTTGCTGCTACGGAACCCTTCATGGGCGAGTCCGACTCGCACTTGGCCGCTTTTTGATCCCGATAAGTGACCTCAATATTTTTTTATCGCGAATTTAAGGATTTTTTTAATAGGACATAGGGTCGTCGGTATGGGTACAACAACGTCTGCCTGGCCAGCTAGTTTAAAATAAAATATGATACTAATATAAAATAAATATAAGAATTTAATATAAAATACTCTTATTTTAATCTAAACAAACATATGTCTAAATAAAATGTAATAATAATTATCTTATGGAATTCACAAATCTTCAATTTACGCAATATTTAATTTAGTGTACGGATTGCAGTACAGTGGAGTTGAAAGATTGATTGAGAGTTGAATATAGTCAATGTTCGGAATGCGTAATCTAGTGCCGTAGTACATATATATCGATGGATACTGTACGGTGCATGCTGAGACTCTGTCACAAAATAGAGTTTATTGTCTATTATCTTACTTTCAACATAAATGAGAATGATAAAGTACAAAAAATACAGCAGTAATCAGTCAGGCTGCTCTTATTCGACTTAACTTGCACATTTCCTTTAAAGTTTCTAATAATTCTTACATATCTGGTTTTACCATTAAACCTTATATCTCTTTAATTAGCAGCGAAGTTTCTTGCAATTTCAGAAAGAATAACATATGCAGCAAAACTTTTTTTTAAATTTATACTAACAGATAATGAACGTTTTTTACAACATATTATCACATATCCCATATTAACATATGCGCCTCTGGCAGAAGAAGGCGCTTGACATCTAATGAAATACTAAATAAAATTTACTTCATTTGATTAAGGTTATTATAATATTAAGGAATTTATGGATACAATAACGCCCGGGAATAAGGTGGTAGCTACCAAGGTGTGCATGATATACTATAAACTGTTCTTTTTTTAATGTTTCGTTGGGTTTCCTGCGGGTTCTCCCCAGCACAGAAGTATTTTCCGAAACAATGGTAAATTAAACATAAGAATAACTTTACGTTTTATTTATAATCTATACTGAACAAAACATATATATTACTATTTCTATTAGACCAAGAGGTTCGGATCTCAGCAAATACAAAATTAATATTAGTGTAATGATTAAAAATAGTACAATCAATAGAAAGAATAAGTTAATGAAAGATCAAAAGAGAAAGGAATATGATATAATACCATTTCAAGTGAACGTCCTCGTATCCCTCGGTTTGAAAATGTTAAAATTATAAACAGTTAACTAAAGGTTACCCATTGACATAGGTAGGGACTTAAACATTTTGCATTTCTCATGAAGGTCGTTAACTTACCAAATTCTTATATCCGTGGAACTATATATGATGTTCTCTACTTGTGGAATGCAATGTCATCGGAACAAAATAAAAAATAAACTGCTGTGATAAGAGCTCTTAAATTAAATTTCAGAGTAAGAAGATGAAGAAATGAATGAAGAATCATATCTATACAAGTAAATAAAATTGAAGTCTGTTTGTAATATCAAAATAACATCTTTTTACTAAACGCATATGAATGTTAATACTGTACTTATAACAAAAAAAAAATGAAAATTTTCTGTTTCTCTGTCTGTCTGTTTATTCCAGCTAATCTCCGAAATAGCTGGACCGATTTTGATGGGACTTTCACTGGCAGATAGCTGATGCTATAAGGAGTACATTTATTTTATAAATACAATTAGGGTTCTGCGCAAATAAAACCTCGTGTAATCGAACTGTAAATAAAATCCATGCGAACAAAGTCGCTGGGAACAGCTAGTTAGTTGTAAATAACCATCAATATGACCGCTAGATAGATTATCTGCTACAAAACTTAGTCCACCGACAGCATTACCTTCTACGTTAACAGTTGTATAGAACACTATAACCTCCGAAATCTCCTCTGAAATGAACACATCATTCTAATGTAAATATGTGACTGAAAATTTTTGCGGCTGCGTACAGTTCCTAAAAACCACCAAACTGTCAACTATGCCAAAAATCCCCCTAACTATGGAGGAGACCTATGTTCAGGAGTCGACTTTTACAAGCTGTAATGGATTGGATGGATAACGTAATCTACAATTTACTCCCAAATTTCTCTAACTAAGAATTGGTTCCAATACAACAGAGAGATTATCCTAAATAACCGACCAAGTGCAAGTTAGACTCGCGCATGAAGGGTTCCGTAATATCGTAATACGCGTTTCTAGTAGGGGAGACCTTTTTAATTTTTTATTTATTTTAATTTTTATTTGTTGTTATAGTGGCAATAGAAATACACATTCTGTTAAAATTTCAACTGTCTCCCAGTTAGGGATCATGAGATACATTCCGCTGACAGTGAAGTGAGGTGCGGTGATGATCAAATGATATGACAGCTTTGCGAGACGGCCTGTTTATTACCATAGACTAATATATTATAATACTGAAGATTTATTACTGCTCCAATTCTTACAATGAATATTTATTTATATTAACCTTCTTACTCCTTTCCTACACCTACGGGGCTAAAATAAAAAAATACAATCACATATTACTTTTTTTTTAGTTGAAGTAGGAACTTATATACTACTAACTTATAAACTTGCGTAACTTATAAACATGTATACTCATTAATTTCATAATATTTTCCACATTATTAAGTTTCATTATAAAACTAAAAACAAACACCAATTACTTAACATTGGTCTATTACATTGAAGTGTAATTATTTCTTTTAATTAAAAATACTTAAATTTGTTTTTCAAATACAGACATTTAAATATTTAAAATTAGTTTGATGGTACAAAACGTTTTGTGCTATTCTTATGCACAGTGTCTGGTTTAGAGTTTCTTAATACTACCACATTAGGTTCCTTATCTTCTAACACTACAAATGGACCGCCGTATAACTTATCCAACTTACTACAATTTTCGTTTTTAATAAATATTAAATCACCTTTTTGGTAATTTACTCAGTTCACTGTTTTGTCGTAAACATGTTTTCTGAGTTCTTTAATATTTAACAAGTTTTCACGTGCATCATTTTGTGCAGCTTGTAATCGATACTTTAATTCCAAGTTATAGTCATCAGGATTATACAATGGTTCAATACTACTACTTATATATACTTATATATTTCGTAAGGCGTATAATTACACCGTATTATTATAGCTAAAACAAATGGAATCCAGTAACTCCACGTGTCAGGATATTTGTCACACATAATTCGCAAAAATTATCCTAAATGCTTGTGAGAATTTTCAAGGGCACCAATAGCCTAGTGATGATATCCTGTAGAGTTTATTTTTTCAATTTGAAATATCGCTATTGTGTTAGGTACACTAAATCTTAAAATAAAATTATTAACAAATTTATAGCAATAGTGACAGTTTCTTTATTTTTGAGTGGATATGCTTTTGTAAATTTAGATAATTCGCATTGAATAGTTAATATATATTTAATATCGTCTATATCACGATCTAAGGGTCCTACCACATCTAGGTACACTTTTTCGAAAGCTGAATGAGCTGTAGTTGTTATCACCAAAGGCTCTATGACATGCCGTGAGTATTTCATTTTTGGACACACTTACCAATAAATTCCTTTATATAGGCGCGCATAAAATATAAGCTAAAATCACGGTTAATGTAAATTAGTTATCTCCTTTTTGCATAGCTAAATCAATCTCATTTTTATTTTTTAAATCATTAACTATATTTCCTTTTACTAATTTCATCTCACAAGAATTATTTGGTACTCGTAATAATTCCACGACTCTCGGTTGATCAGGCCGATTGTCTGCGGGTTTATTAGGAATATTATTTTCTCTATCATTTGTCTTATTGTGATTTTCCCATTAATATCCTCTGGTTTCTAGTCATGACTAGTCATGAGTCACCCTACTACTCTCATTTATTGCTTTTAATTCATCAGATGCTATGTTAATTATGATAAAGCATCAGCTATCACATTATCTATTCCCTTGACATAATATGCGATATTAAAATCATATTGTTCTAATTCTAAGCGAAATTTCAATAACGTACTGGAAGGGTCTTTCATACCGAAAAGATATATCAAAGGCAACTAACAAAATTGGACTTGACCATTTGCTTTGTGTTTCCTCAATAATGTCGTCATTTTATAGTTGTTTAATTTTTGCATTTACTTCTGGCTTTAAACTATTAGGTAGTCTGTATGGTTTCACATAAACAGTACTGCTATTAGGTTTCAAATTAATACCTTGTTGAAAGAGATTCATGAAACTAAGTTTATTGCCCGGTAAAGAAAATATGTCAGCATATTTCCAACAAATACCTTCTATAGTTTGTCGCTCGTAACAATGTAAACAAGAAAATTATTAACAATGATCTCATTTTAGTAACGTTAACAATGTTTTAGCTGTTAGTGAACTTGAATTACATTTATTAAATGAACCCGTTTGATATTCATTTAACAAAATAATTTCTTGTTGAAATGTTGGTAAATTAATTTCTTTTTCACTGGTATTACGTAAACGTATAGGTATGATGCCGTTCATTAGAGAAACAATAGTCCCTGCCAAAAACAAATCTTCCTGTAATTGAATTGGACAAACCAAACAATCCTCTGTTATATGTTGTTATTTTTAATGGTATGTAATGTACCGATTCACAACGTGGAAGTATACTTGAAATGTCATAATTTATTCTAGAAGAAATACACATTTTAATGTTACAGGTTGTATTACACGTATTGTCATTCTGTAACTTTAAAATAGAATTTTGTAGATTAATATTCGATTTGAATTTATATTTTAAAAAAATTACCGAATATTCCATTAGATTTACAGGGAAGTTTATCAAACAAATAAAATTTGTGTTCATAAGGGGATCCATCAGGCGCATAAAGCGTTAAATAAGTATATCCTTGATAAAAAATTTCACCACCTATACCATTAATGATAATATTGTCTTAATAAGTATTTATTTCACTTCGTAAATTTTTTTTTGAAATAGCTGATACCTGTGTCGATTAAATATAAACATTTTCTATTTTCGATATTAAAAAATAAATATTTCAGATTTTGACTATAAGTCATAACGGAATATTTATTGACGAAAAAACTCATTTAAATTAGTATTATCATTCTTTGTATCATCGTTAGAGGTAGATTGTTCCGAATGTTGAGACGTAAACATGCCTGTCTTTTAACGCTCGATATGAACTCGAAAGAAATTCACGCGAGCCCGATGGCCCGCCTCTAAGATTGTTGTTAAAGGGTTTATTCGATTTACCGGAGTTGTTACCATAGTAAACCCTATTATAATTAGAATATCCACGTCTAGGGAACCATGGCCTCTGTAAAATGGTTTAGAGCACTTACCTCTCATGTCAAGCGCCGTATTGGAACTAGATAGCTGTCCGAGTTCTTCGTCTTGTGCAGCTCTCACCACGGCCTTCAACTCCGAGTAGTCTCTAGCTGAGATGATCGTGCTTAAGCATCTATGTCTTAAGCCATCCGCGAATTTTTAATGGCCAACTTTTCGTTAATGGGTCTTAGGATATCATAGGCTGCGCTGTTAGAATCAGTCTATGAAATTATGAGATCTACAAATAACTCCTCTATTTTCGATGAATATTGTGAAATAGTCATTTCCTTTTGTTATATGTTGTTTAGTTGTGTCATAAATGAACATGATGACTGAACTCTCACAAGTATCATATTTAGTTAAAATTATTAACTTAGTGGATTTAGATAACCTAGTTTTCAAAACAAATAAAATTAATAGTTGCTTACAAGATTTTTTTCTGAAAGCAACTGTCATACATTTCTATATTTTCAATAATTTGTTCTGGCAAGAAAAAATGTCCTTGAAACTGGGCAGGACACATTAGTTTATAACAATCCCATTATAATGGATATTCGCAAAGTAACGCCTGATTCTATCAATTATAATTTGTTCTGTCGTTGAATCCATATCGTCCATAATAAGTATTAAGCTAGCCGCCGTTTTCAAGTTAAACTTGTCCATGGTTAATAGTGAAATCGTACACTTAAAACACAAAATCTTTTTTATAAATTTGCTCTTAAAAAGAAGTATAATTCTGCCTCCAGGTCCTTCAAAAGCGACATTTCCAAGGCAAGGTCTGAGCGCATCGGCAGAATTGGCGAGAAGCTAGTTCGCCTTCCTTCGGGAACCTTTACATTCTGGTCTGTTGCCGAGGCTGTCCAAGGGAATTTCTGTCAGCCATCTCTTCCATCTCTGCACAGAGGACGACTCACTGTCCCATGCCGCAAAGGAGAAAGCCAATCTGTTGAGCTCTCTCTTTGCGTCCAACTCGACTCTAGATGACGGGTGGAAAACACCGCTGACCATCCCGCGGTGTGAGTGCTCCATGCCGGATGTGCGGTTTTCACAGCGCTCGGTTCGCAAAGCACTCTTCTCCCTGGACGTCAACAAGTCGAGTGGGCCTGATGGAGTCCCTCCCATTGTGCTGAAGACGTGTGCTCCGGAGTTTGCACCGGTTTTAACGCGTCTTTTCCGGTACTCCTACTCCCAAGGCGTAGTCCCGAATTCATGGAAGGCAGCTTTGGTCCACCTGATCCCTAAAAAAGGCGACCGCTCAGACCCGTCCAACTATAGGCCTATCGCCATCATCTCCTTGTTCTCCAGAATAATGGAATCTATTATAAACTGCCAGCTCATGAAGTACCTTGAGGATCACCAGCTGATTAGTGACCGCCAATATGGTTTTCGTCGGGGTCGATCAGCTGGTGATCTGGTCTATCTGACTCATAGATGGGCGGAGGTAGTAAGTTCCAAGGGGGAGGCATTGGCCGTTAGTTTGGACATAGCGAATAAGGCCTTCGATCAGGTCTGGCACAAAGCGATTCTTTCGAAGCTTCCGTCCTATGGACTTCCCGAGAAATTGTGCAAATGCATCACCAGTTTCCGTGCTGATCGGAGCATCAAGGTCGTAGTAGACGGTGCATGCTCTGATTTCAAGCCTATCAACGCTGGTGTTCCACAAGGCTGCGTGCTATCACCAAAGCTGTTTCTCCTGCATATCAATGATTTTATTATAGAATAGGGTGGCGAACGAGCACACAGTCCACCTGATGGTAAGTTGTTACTGTGACCCATAGACATCTACATCTATCCTCAATAAAGACTCAAAATGCAGATTCGTTGTCATCCGTGAGGACTAAGATGGAATGCCTCTTTTCCAGCCAAAAGGGTCTCCGGTTCTCTACACTCACCATACGAAACACAGGAGTGTTAAGCTGCTATTTTACGCTGGTATTCTGTGAGAGCGTGGTCTTTCCCCGGTCGAGCTGACTATACTATACTAGTAATATAGCTGCAGCATGGCTCTACGACGTATATACTATATGTTGCTAACTGGTAACATTCATTGCTATGCGGATGACAGCCCTGGTGATGCTCTATACGCCGGCCATGCCAATATTTCTCGGGAAAACGTCGCCGAGTACCGGAACAAACTTGTGTCTGAAGTCGAGTCTTTGCTGAACAAAGTCTCGGATTGGGGACGACTAAATCTAGTCCAGTTTAATCTGAGGATTAGCGGTAAACGCGCAAACTTGTGTCTTCTGAGGAAGACACAAGTTTGCGCGTTTACCGCTAAAAGGAACCCCTTTGTCGTATCTCCTCAGTTTCAACGCACTCTCCTTCTTGCCTCAGCTAGTATCGGAATCCTCGGAGTCGACATATCAAGTGTGACGTGCAGTTTCGTGGTAACTTGGAAGAGATGGCCAAATTGGCCTCTAAAAGGCTTGGCGTGCTCAGCAGAGCGGGACAGCATTTCATGCCGGCATACCCACCTGCAACTTTACAAGGCGCAGGTTCAGCCTCACTGGAATACTGTTCCCATCTCTGGGCAGGAGCTTCCCAGTGCCAGCTCCTTCCACTTCCATCCAGCGCAGAGCAGCTCGAATCGTCGACGACCGAGTTCTTTCCGATCTGCTCGATTCATTGGCACTGCGAAGAGATGTTGCATCCCTTTGCATTTTCTTTCGCATCTACCACGGGGAGTGCTCTGAGGAATTGTTCGGATTAATCCCAGCCGTCAAATTTCACAAACGCACATCGCGACAGAACTCTCGATACCATCCACACCATCTGGATGATTGGCGTTCCACCACTGTGCGATTAAGAATATGTTTTCTTCCTCGCACAACTTCCTTGTGTAATCGATTACCATCAGCGATTTTTTCGGACCGATATGACTAAGAGACCTTCAAGAAAAGAGCCTGTTCATTTCTAAAAGGCCGGCAACGCATCTGCATTTCCCCTGGTTCCCCTGGTGTTGCATTTGTTCATGGGCGGCGGTAGTCACTTACCATCAGGTGAGCCGCATGCTCGTTTGCCCCCTCTCCTATAAAAAAGGCACCACATTATTATTAATACAAAACATCTTTCATGGCTTTAGTTAATAGGTATGTACAAATGAGTTACTGGGTTTAACGTCGAGAAATTCTCAGTTACAACCCGGAATGAGGATGTTGGCGGTATTTCACTCCCGTGTCTCGGAAAGTACGTTATGCTATTTGTTCTAACCTGCATACGTCTGATCGCTTTTCATTTATATCGGATTGTCGTCGTTCTTTCGAAACTTTCTTCATACGGGCCTCCCGAGAAAATACGTAGTTGAGTGACTAGTTTTCTCTAATATATTCGACGATTCATGCTCCGAATCCCAGCCTGTGGATACTAGTATTTTATTATTATACAGCGGCAGCACTGGCGATGCTTAAGACACTGGCACTTGCAAATTTTTCGGAAACACGCCGTCAGGTGCTTCCAACACTTGTCCAACACATATCAACAAACGCTTCCCGCACTAGCTCGTGCCTAAATTTGAGTCTTTGTTAAACAACGTCTAGGTCGAGGGGCGACTAAATCTATACTAGTTTAATCCTTGAAAGACACAGGTTTGTGCGTTATCGCTAAAATGAAACACCTTCTTGTATCAGCTATTGTTGCCTCATTCAATATCGAAATACTCGGCATAAATATTTTGAGCGACATACAGTTTCACAGTCACTTTGAAGGGAAAAGTAAATTGTGCTCTAAAGAACTTTGTACGCTCAGTAGATCAAGACGGCATTTCATGCCGGCGTATCGCTTATAGCTTAACAAAGCGCAGATGTGTCCTTATACGGAATACTGTTCTCAACTCTGGGCCAGCACACCTCAGTACCAGCTCCTTATATTTTTCTATACCGCGTTCAACGGAGAGTGGTTCGAACGTACATCGTCGAGAGTTCTTTCCGATCGACTACTCGTAGATCCACCGGCCTTGTGAAGAGATGTAACACCTCTTTGCATTTTCTATCGGATATATCAGCTTGTTCAGATTAATTCCAGCTGCTAAAATCCACCATCATACACTGCGACCGCACTCTAAATTCCAAATGATCTTAGTAGTAGGCTTCTTTTCGTACCGATATAACTTCAGAAAAAGAGCCTACTTCTATCCAACTCTTAATACTCATTTGCCACTTCTATAAAACATGCTTAAACTTTGACGAACTAAAATGAGGCGTGATTTTACACATGGTTTTAATTAAATTTCTTGAACAACAAGAGAGCGCTTACCTCCAAGGAATACTGAACTTCGTAACGTTATTACTGTACTACTGTTCTCTAACGGAGCTCATTTAATTCAAAAACTTATTGTCCGTATACTGAAAATATTAAACAGTTATCTAGAAGATGAAAATATTACCCTAGTATGGTTTTGATCGCAGACAAAATAAGTGGTTTTAATCTTGTTAATTTCAACGAACAGACGTAGCAAAATTATATTATTACAGCTAATAGCCAGCAAAAAAATAAAGTATGACTGGTAGCTCATGAAAACTAAATCTAGGTACATAATGCTTAACTGGGTTTTATTTTAGCTTTGGGTAGCGGATGTACCAAGGTAAAACCTTACGAAGCTGTTTAATTTCATGCCCCGTAATGGTGCCCACTCAGGAGGCGTGTAGCAAAAGTCCGGTGGTCTTGTTCTTCCAGAAAGACGGTTACGCTCTATCGAAGTACATTATTTCTTTTCCTTCTAAACCTGCTGTTTTCGAGAGCCATGACGAATCGATTCGAAACCAGTTTCCGAAAAGGATTTAGTACCTATCATATACTGCATATACTCTTCTCTACTCTTCGGCAAAGTACAACCTACCGCTATGTTTTGGGAATATGGACTATGAGAAAGTCTTTGATTCCTTCGAAGTTAGGGCAGTTCTATAATCACTTCAACTACGACAAATTGATGGTTATATCAAAAGGCTAAAGTGTCTGTACAGTAAGGCTACTATGGACCTTTGCAACTGCAAAGAGGTGTAATTCAAGGAGAGGTTATGTCACTGTAACTCATTGCCACTTCATTTGAAAATATTTTCAACTAGAAATGAGACGATATTAGCTCGATAAGTTCATTAGTGTTTATTACCGGATAAGTCTAAAGATGAATAGGGACAAGATAAAGATCATGTGTAACATCTATACTTTATTCCGGCGGTTGTTAAGAACACTATGAAGTTGTTGACAAGTATTTTTGCTACCTACGACAAATTTTCAGATTAGGTAACTGCAGCAGCGATCGAGAGGTCAATCGACAGATTTTTACTGGCTGAGTGAGATTATGACACATTTTCTCAAACTCGAATTTAAGTGTGTACAACCAGTAAGTCTTGCCACTGACAAAATATGGATATAAGTCGTGATCCCTCTGTATAATGAAGTTAAGGTCGCTCTGTGACCTTTCGAGAGGGTGAAGATCGGAGTTTCCCTTCATGATAGATTCAGATATGAGGATATCCGCAGTAGAAATAGGGGAATCGTCATAGCCCAACGGATCGGTAAGCTAACGTGACAATGGGCTGGCCATATAGTAGGGAGAACCGACAACCGATGGGAAAGAAAGTTTCTCGAGTGGCATCCTTGTAAGTACCGGTAAGTAAAGTATAGAGTGCCAGCCCCCCCCCCCCTCCCCCGCCCCCACAGGATGAAGTGATGGAGCAAGTATCAAGTCTAAAAGGCCTTCTACACGGTCGGGACCAACCACCAACCGTCGTGACCTTGGTCGAGTTGATGTAAAAATGGACAGTGTAGACGGTAGTCTGACCAATATTTTGGTTGAAGTCCGACAGCCTTGGTCACGAGCGCATCACTCACGACACGTCGGGTCCGTGGTTGACACCAACCGTGTGGAAAGCTGTCGGCCGACGAGTCGACGAGAGAACCAGGCGCCAGGCGGCAGGCGCCTCAGAGCGATTGGTAGTCGTTGCGGGCGAATTTTTAACGGTACTATGGATACGATATGGATATGGATTGTAACTTCTTCCCGTAGCCAAAACTCTTAATAGCTATTAATCGTTTTTCAGCAGACACGGCTTGACGCATAACTGTATTTTTTTGTAATCATTGGACGCACCATCTCAAATAATTCATTAAAAGTATCTTGATCCATTCTTAGAAAATTCCGAAAGTCTTCAGAATCAAGAATCCTTAAAATATTGAGATGGTTTTAAGTAATGCGCTCTTTCAGCCACAATTTCATCAATTTTCTTTTTTTTTATTTCATATTCGCTCAACCACATAAACGTTAACGCTAAACCGATTTTTTGTTGTTGAGAAAAGCAAGGAGCCATATTTAAAAGTAACTACCTTACGTCTACGTCTTTACACTTTGAATACCGAAGAAAACTGACAAGTTGAGTCAACCGACCATGTACAAAAATCGGGTGACCCGACCAAGGTCACGATGGTTGGTGGCTGGTTCCGACCGTGTAAAAAAAAACATGACGAAGAAATATAGTGATAGTGCTTAATTAAAAAAAAAAACTAATTGCGGATCATTGTGATGTGATGGTGATTTGTTACTCTACGAGAAAACGGTAGTACGGATTTAGATAAAATTTAGCATATAAATAAGCCACAGTCTTTAACTGGCAGATTTGTTAGTGCATAAAATCCCTAAGTGGACCTAGGGACTTCCTCAACTGGGCCATTCAAATATCATACTTTTGTTTCTGAGCTCTACGTGGATAAAACCACGTGCTGTTATTACATGGTTTTACACATGAATACCATTTTAATAGTCAAACGTACAAAGTAACGGTATTTTTCATGTTTTAGATTTTTCCGTTGCATATTTTTGTAGTTTGTAATATTTATTTTAAAATTTAAAAATGTCATTCAGACCGATTTTCGGTCACGGCTGCCATTTTCAACTGAGACTATCTACGCTATTATAGTGCTCAAGTGTATGCGCAAGCACAGGTGAACTCTCTATTCTTTCACTCTCATAGTCCGATGTTCTATCCGATACAACCGGAGAGAGATAAGGTAAAGGACTTACGGCTTTACATGATTTCCGAGGCATGGAGGAAAACAAACTTTCTGATTCCGGGCTGCTACTGAGGATTTCTTATTTTGATTTTGTTGGACCGACTCGGGACCTCATGTTCAGAAGTCACGTTCACAGCTCTTAAACCAACGACGCATTTACAACAAACTTTAGTATTACATACGAGTAGATAAATAACTTAACTTTTAGTGAAGCATATAAACAACAGCAATTCACACAGCTTAATGACAACTTGTAAAACTTTAAACTGCTCTCTCGAAAGTTGCCTATCCTGTAATTAGACGTTTGTCTTCTAGAACACCGAAATAATTTCTTACAGGCGCAGTTTAATAAAGATGTCGCGCTATTTGCTATGTTGTGCATAACTATCTAACTAGTCAACTTTGAAACCGTTCTTGAGAAGTCTAGTATACATTTGTTGCGTAACGAACGATTAAAAAGGGTTATGGCTCTTGGACATTTTATTTTGTGATGTAAAGTTAGAACTAAGCATTGAAGAAGTTGCCGGAGGTATTTACAAGCGTTCATACTCTTATGCTCAAGTACTTAAACGATACACAATTTTAAGACGCCGTTAAGTCTCGTGCTGTCTCTATCACTTTACGTCAAAGTGACTGTGACATCATGAGACTTAACGGCGCCTTAAAATTGAGTAGCGTTGGAGTATTCAGGCATTAGTCACTTGTTATTACTATTAGGTCGCATTGCACGCATTGGTGCGTAGTTGTAACTGCGATTTACTTTTGTGTTATTCAAGAGCGAAGAACATCTGATGGTGTGGTGGATGGCCTTTGTCTCGTAGAGACTACTGGTCGACTTGGAAGGACCTGATAGTCGTTGTCTCTACAGTATATCGTACACAAGAAGTGATGAAGAGTAACAGTTTGTTGCTAGTCATTGCAGCATTGTGACCACTGTGTGTAATCAAATAGATAAATCATTACTCTGTGTCTTGGCACACTACAGAAACACACTCAGTAGAAAAATGTGAATAATATAATTTTCTTTCTTTATTTATATAACCAAACAGTTAATTTACAAAATAACAGAAGTTAACCGGAGATCGAATATGTACTTAAAACTAATCAATATTTTTTATTTATTTATTCATAATTCAGATAAATGTACCCATTTTATAAGTACACTTAAACTTTAATTGGGTTAGAGAATTTACATAAACTTTTTATTTATTATTAAACATGCGGGACCTTGGGCCCATATGCACTGTCCCAGTGCCTCACCACAGGGCAATCTTGCCCTCCATATATGGAAATTAGGAGGCTGTTGGTACTATCTCCCACGGAAACATCAAGGAGGCTTTTCATTGGCGTGATATTACTAATTACCCCCCATTCACAAGGCACAAGAAATATGATTATGGAAACGTTCATATCCTTATTGGATGAGACCTGTCGACATTTCACTGCTCTAATATATCCAGTGGTAAAACCGATGACACTTGCGCTACCAGCAGCAATACTAGCTTAAAATAACAGCTTAATACTGCTGTGTTTCATATGGTGATTGTAGAGAATCGGAGACCCTTTTTACTGGAAACGAGGCATTCCATCTTAGTCCTCAGGGGTGACAATGCATCTGTATTTAGATTCTTAATCGAGAATAAATATAGATTGGCCACATGTACATGGGATGTCTATGGACCACAGCATCCACTTACCATCAGGTGGACTGTTCTCGTTTGTCACCCATAAGCTATAAAAAAACACATAACACACTCCGACCGCCCATTCCACTGTTGTTCACAATACAAGGCGTATAACAACATAAAACAAATCTTACATCAACAATCCCTTATAAATTCACCTGCCAAATATTCTACAGGCAAAGCTTTATCTATAAAGGCCATAAACAAGCCTCAGTCGGTGTAGCTTTACTGCACATGATTATCATCGTTCCCGTGACGTAAAGCTATTTGAGGCGGACTTTAATATACGAGTAGGTGTCAAAGTCGCGAACGTTATAAATCTTTGTCTCCACTTTCAATACGTTATTTTCTCTTTTTTAGGCTTCATCGTTTCTTTCATTACAACCCATTACAAGTCCCTTACTGAACATAGGCCAACCTTAGATGCCCTCATAGAACTATTTGTCATAGTTGCCATGATTGGCAGGTAAGTTGGCAGAAAAAGTTTATTTTCATTTCAAGAAGATGCTGCTACCCATCTCCTTTTTCAGTTTCGTCTGTCGCCTTTTACGATACCTACGTGGTGATATACTTAAAGTGGAATCTCCCCTCCAAACGGGTACGCATCTTATCGCGACGGGAGGGCTTGGTCATTCACGGTGAAAAAAGAGGAACTAATTTGGTTGGCCCAAGTTGCATGGCCGGCGGGCTTGCCTAGCCCACTCCAGATGACCGCGGGACCGCACCATTTGGAGATAGGGCCGCGGGAGGAAAGAGCTGTCGGTATTGCGAGGCGCAGCTCTCCATACCCTCCGTGGCCGAAACTTGGTTAGCGCCGGAGTCATTGACCAGATCCGCCGCTGGGGTCAGGAAGGCTGGTGCTTCCAAGTACTCGATTTTCCTGGCCCCATAGCTTCCGCGTACCGTGCTCGCTTCACAGGTGGAGTTGGAGGCCATGGAGGAACGCGGTCCTAATGTTCTGATAGCCTTACTTGGGAAGCAGAAGAAGAGGTAGTCTTCCCCCTGGGAGATGCTGCCATAGGCCTGCCAATATGCGGCGAAGGTGGAACCTATGGCGTGGGGTGTCGTTGGGAGTCTAGCATAGGCCATCCTTGCTCCCGCAAGGCAGATGGATATGCGTACTCATTACCCCATGTAAAAAGGGGTACAGTGGATACCATTACGCTTTATCGTGAGTAAAGTGCCTACTTTACTTTAAATGTACCAATACATAGCTTATTAGTCATAGCTTTAGAGTTATGTCAATACGTACCAATGTATCTTTATTTAAGTTTCCAACTTATTTTTTGAATCGCTTGAGCAACTAATAAATTGATGTTGTATCAGATTTATGTGTAACTAGTTTTTACCCGCGGCTTCTCTCGCGTGGAGTTCCGAAAGCGACATTTCGAAAACAACGCAATCACAGCCCATTTTCACATTTATTATATACTAAGTAGTGCCCGGCATGCGTTGCAATGCAAAGTGTCATCATCATAATCGAATAATTGCTATAAGAAAAACGTAGATGTTGTTCTTCATGCAAACAAACAAATAAACAAATATTATTTTTTTATATCAGATTGTATAAGCTAACTCATTGTGAAATTGTTACTTTATAAAATTGGTCTGCTAAGTTTCTTGCTTGTTTTTCCCAGAACAGAGGATTTTTCCGAATCTTTAGTAAGGTAAAATCATAACTTTTTATTTAATTTTTCTTTTCCTCACATTTTCCTCAACCGATGAGCACGTGCTAAAACAGCACTTGTAATTACAATAATAAATTATTGGTGGAGAGATCAAGCCCAACCCGATTACGGTGCATATAATGTACCTAACTGACGTATTGTTTACAGCGTAGCTTAGTCCCTGTAACAGCTCTTCTATTTAAAATGAAATAAAAAATTGAGATTGATTTCATTTCAATGTTATGCTATCGTATTTTTATAGTCAAAGAGATTTAAATATATAGGTATACTAACTAAAATGTCTTTGGTTCTGGTACATAATAATAAATAGTGTAAAATATCCAGTAGTCAGCCCCGCACCAGTACTCAGCCTTTACAAACATTATTTCCATATAAATAGTGTCAAAATTTGTTTACACCTTTAAAATTAACTTTAATTGAATCTGTGTCTCATAATTGACTAATACGCACACCTACGAACCAATATCATGTCAGGTTGACGAGCTACAATCGTTAATTTGTACTGATGCCATAAACATGACTAGATGCATCGCTGTTGCAATTTTTTTTAAGGAAACGTGCTCGAGTTTTCGGTATAGTTTTGTGTATATTTGTTGTAGTTTGTGGTGGATTGTTATACTGTTACAATAAAATGTTTATTTTGTGATAAAATTAACTACTACACGCATTTTATTTGTTCAATATGTTGTAAGTTAGATCCACTACTAAGCCATAAGTGGTTGACTACTGGTTTTTTCGTGAATTTTTTATATGTAGTTTAAATTAACAGAACGAATAGTACCAACTTTGCTCATTATTTTGGGCTTAACTCTTATAAGGCGAAAAGTGTATTTTACCAGTAGTTAGCCGCGTACAAATGCAATAGCTTGTCAGGGGCCGACCAATGCATCAACAAATCCAGTAGTCAGCCGTTAGTTCTGTTGCACAAGATAGTACCTTAAAGCCTTTTCAATAAGGGTTAAATCTATACACGGTTTTTTTAGCATGAAAATCATTTATTTTAGAATTCTATCATGTCAAAAATCCGTTCATCAATACAAAGAAGAGCAAATAACACATGCTATGGCGGCGATTAGAAATGGGATGAAAAGAATAGGATCTATTTCTTCCAAAGAGTGGAGAGAATATTTCAGAAACAAAAAGAAGAAATGAAGCAACAGAAAAAGAACGATATATTGATTAAAAAATTAAGAGATTTGAAGCTAAAACAAAGAAAGAAGAACAAAGTCAAAAAAGTGTAGCGGGTGAAAGGAAAAGGGGTACATCACCTGCCGGACAAGGTGTTCTGCCCGGGGAGCGGCCAACGCTCCAAGTGGTAGTTCGGAGCTATTCTATATATACTGCTTCAACTTCGGAACTATATTAGCGCGATTTAGGATTCGATGTGTTTCGCTTGTGGCGCGACGACAGCGTCGCCACAAAAGAAAGAAGAATTACAAAAAAGGAAAGCGGAAAAGCTGTTGAATTACAAAAATAGCAAAAGGAGAAAGAAAAATACTACATATATGTACAATAAACGAAGTAAGATGCAAAAACTGTGAACAGGAATTGACTAGTGACACAGAAATTATTGACTTAAGGAATATTGGAAGTGACGATTACATACGACGAGTACATTTGAAATGTACTGAATTCGCTGGGGACATATATGAAAATTGGACTTACCTAGTCGGACTATTTGTCCCAGGTAAACATATTCGTCAACAACTGCGAGATCTTAGTGCTCCCAACAACTTCTGGCATAGGTGTGATATGGACGTTAAATACGATTATTGTTTTGTCCATGTTCATCTTAAGACCTATCCGTTGGGAGATACTATTGAGGTCACGAGCATAGTGTTTAGGTCCTCCAGCTATTCTGCCATAAGGACTATATCGTCGGCAAATCGAAGTCCAACTTCACCGAGAGATCAATCGACGGATTCAATTCTGCTGGGCAGCGTTCGGGAGATTACGACACATGTTCTCGTCAGACATACCTCAAAACCTCAAAACTAGATTGTACAAACAGTGCGTGTTTGCAATAATGACCTATGGATCTGAGTCGTAATCCTTCACTGCTGGCCGTATGAGGAAGCTCAAATTCGCTCAGCGAGCTATGGAGAGAAGTATTCTCGGCGTTTTTCTGCGTGATAGACTTAAAAACGAGGATATCCGCAGTAGAACCAGAGTAATTGACTTAGTCCAAAAAATTTGTAAGCTAAAGTGGCAATTTGCCGGCCATATAGCTCGAAGAACCGACAACCGATGGGGAAGAAAGGTTCCCGAGTGACAGCCTCGTACCGGCAGGCGAAGTGTAGGGCATCCCCCCACTAGATGGAGTGACGACTTGGTAATACATGCAGGAAGTCAAAGGATGCAGGTGACTCGGAACCGTGCTTTGTGGTATTCCTTGGGGAACACCTATGTTCAGCAGTGGACTTGTGAAGGGCTGTAATGATGATGATGATGATGATGATGATATTTCGAAATATACAGATATAAATTTTCTATGAAAATTATGTAAATATGAAAAATTTCTATGCCAAATATGTAAGAATAAGTGAGAGGCTGACTACAGGGTAAGACATGGCTAACTTGTGGGGAAATGAGGCTGACTACTGGTGAAAAGTGACATGATTTGTATAATGTTATTTTTTTATATAATTCTATTATAAATATAATTAATTTCTTTAGTAAATTTAATAAACAACCTTAACTACTGGAGATAATTATTGTTTTTATTCATAATGCTTAATTTTTAAAATACAGTTGAATCAAATTTTAGTCCTCAGTCCTCACTAAAAGGCTGACTACTGGGTGTTTTACCCTAGCACTTGTTGCGAATGTACCTTACCTATGTCAAAATTAAAATAAAGACCAAAGTCCACCTTCATAATGAGAAATTCGCGTAATTTATCTTTTGATTAAGTGCCATTTATTACATTAATAATCAATAACAATATCATGTTAAAATTACGATATCAGTCTATTGAAGTTGAAGCTGACGTGATTTGAATCACAGTACGATTCAAAAGACACGTAGCGCCATCTAGTTTCTCTGTTGGGTACAATGCACTGTTAAGAATTCGAAAATAATTCCTTACAAATATTTGTGATGAAAAGGAGTCCATGTCTTTCGCCAGACCACTGACCATGTCTTTGTCGAATTTCATTACGATCTGTTTAGGGATTTAATTGATAGTTAAAAGATAAAAACCAGACATAATTATTAATTACTTTCGCTTTCATAATATTACCGTGGATGAATGTCATTTCAAAATTTGTTTCGTCTAACAACTATATAAATTGGTACATAACACTGTCAGCATACATTTATTTTATTTTTTACTTATTATTTCGAGGTGGTAGGATTTCTTTTCTACCTAGCTGGCTCTCTGGGTATTTTTCTGAGTATATTGATCAATAGCAGGTGTCCATGGACTGCAGTAGCCACTTACCATCTAGTAGACTGTAAGTTTGTTTGTCGCTTCAACTTAATAAAAACAAATTGTTTTTTTTTCCTTGAAACTATACACTAAGGTTTCCTTCTGCGTCGTGGTGGCGTTTCATTTAAATAAATTGGACCTAGACAGATATTTAAACCCGGGACAATTGTACATATACTCGTACAATACAAACACTAACTTGTTCCATCCGGTATTCGAACCCGCACCAATCAAACCCACAGCTGAATGTTTAGCAACTGCTACAATTCAGCATATAAATATAATTTATTTGAAAGCTTAAATTCGCAAAACTTAATCTTTAATATATAAATAAAAATAAAAGTCACTACATTTTTATTTACATTTATTTTATAGATTAAGTCGAGCTGACAGATGCCAGACTAAATAAAAATTCACCGAGCCGTAAACATAGCGCGTACTAAGCAGTTGGGTAACAGACATTGTTTCAAAGCCAAGGCCCGGGTAATAGCTGTGACAAATTCACCTTATTTGTCACGCTCCGTAAGCAGAGAAAAAACAATCTTTACGAACTTTTCTTAAGACTTAAGATCTCTTACACGTTACAATATTAGGAAAAGTTACTACACTTATTGCCTAGCGACATTTTTATTATTATCAGCCATTTATTTCCTTAATAAATATTAATTAATTAGTGACTAGTCATTATTATTATTTAATTTTATATACATGAGGTACAGTGAAGTTTCTGCACTCCTGGCCGTTAATAAATATTGAATTTTGAATGTTATAATATTTTGTATAACTTATGAAACTGATAAAAAATATTTTTTGGCGGGAATTCTCCTATGAATTGTCTTTCATCACAACAAGCTTCTGGGAGGAAAGCAACTCATTTGACCACCGTAAGGCATTGGCACGCAGAATTTGATCGTGGTCTTTTCTCTCCTCCGTGAAATTCGTGAAGGTCGATCCTCAACTACGATCACTGAGGAAAATGTGGCTAATGTCAGGCGACTAACAGACACACCATCGCATTACCTATGAGGAGACACAAGGACTTTCGGGTAAAACATTACATAACATTTACATAAAGATTTAAAGTTTAGAAAATTTCAAAATAAAAACGGGTTCGAGTTGATTGGTATAAAAATGTTGTCAAAATATGATCACGGTAGTTCAAATGCTATGTTTGACATTGTGACGGGAGATTAAACATGGATGTATTGTTACATACCAGAAAGAAAGCGACAGTGTTCTGTATGACGTGAGTGGCGACAGCAAACCAACAAAATTGAGACAGGCTAGAAGCGTAGGCAGATAAATGATTGCTGAAGTTTTTTCTCTCAGACGGGTTCTGTCTGCATTATCTCGGAGTTAGGGAAAAATTACCAAGAAGTCACGCCCTATTGCACCATGACAATGCTTCGGTGCAAATCGCTAACAAGGCACCGTAATTTTTAATTTCTGAAAAAGGTCAGGCACGTGACCCAGCCCGCAGTCCAGACCTCGCATCATTTGATTTCTTAATTTTCTAACTAATCAAAGACTTGATGATAAATTTGACATTTAGGAGCCAGAAGAGGCCGTGATAACTTTCAATTAGCACGTGAAAAACATGCCCTCGGACCAACGGTCCTTATGTTTTAAAAAATGGTCTGAACGAATGATAAAGAGTTTCTAAGTTTAATGGAAAATACTTTGAAAATTAGTAAATATATTTGTTTACGTATACATTGTTTATTTATGAGTTACCCAAAACTTTCAGTGTACCCAACGAAGCACCGGTCAATATTACCTATAAATAAACAAACAAGGCCACTTTTACTTTTCAATCTTGCCGAATTACTAATTCCATAATATCAAAGAAGGTAACAAAGTTTCTTTTAAATCAATTGAAGGACATTGTACATTCCTATAGCTATGATTTAGGATCTGCTGTGGAACTTTGCACTCGACTACGTTGAAATGTCAACTCTTTTAACAACCCCGGTCTTCGTTTGTACCGAACTTCGCTTAAACTTTGTTGAAAAGTATTACAGTTAAAAAGTTTTTAACTGTTATCCCAATACTAATTAATTTATCGGTGTAAAAATGTTTAGATAAATTTATAATATTGGGATATATAGTATTCAAACCGAGTTCATAAAACGAGAAAGTATCATATTCGATGCATATTTTTATATATATTTTAATTTCATTATTTCAATAATTTGTTCTGGCAAGAAAAAATGTCCTTAAAACTGGGCAGACCACATCATTTTCTTTCTTTACGCGGAATTAAGCAAATTAGTTTATAACAATCCCATTATGATGGATTTCCCCAAAGTAACCCCTGATTCTATCAATTATAATTTGTTCTGTCGTTGAATTCATATCATCCATAATAAATATTAGCATATCCATATTAAATTTAATAATATTATCAGTGATAGAGCCACGCGGTAGCTTTTGCTGTCGTACGGATGGACCGGCTCGAACCGGGGTGGTACCACGACCTCGCAGAAAACCAGCGTGAAGTAGAGGTTTACCTCTGCATTTCACTTGGTGAGTGCAGGTAGCCGGAGGCCCTTTTTACTGGAAACGAGGCATTCCATCTTAGTCCTCACGGGTAACAACGCATTTACATTTTGATTTGTAATAGAGGATAGATATAGATGTCTATGGGCCGCAGCAATCACTTACCATTAGGTGGATTGTGTGTTCGTTTGTCACCCTTATCCTATAAAAAAAATATATGTTCGGCGATTATTACTCGTGACGGAACGGAGGTGTATGAGTTTAGGGTGAGAGATTGTTTGTTTGTTTGTGTGTGCAAACCAATGTTTCCATTTATCTTCAAAGCGGTTTGACTGATTGAGATACGGTTTTCTTTAAAGTGTTTGTGATTCATTGGTGATGGTTCTTAGATAATTTTTATGGTTTTAGTTCACCTGAGGGCGGTACAATTTTTGCAAACGAATGTTCCCATTTACCTCTACAACGGTTTAACGGATTTAGATGCAGTTTTCAGTAAAGGCCTTGTGACTTATCGGCGATGGTTCTTAGATAAGTGTTATGGTGTTAACTTGACATGAGGCGCTGCAATAAAAATATTTGTGCAGATTAATGTTCCCATTTATCTCCAAAACGGTTTAACGGATTTAGATGCAGTTTTCTGGATAGGATTTGTGACTCATTGGTGATGGTTCTTAGACAGATGTGGTGTTAACTTGCCATGGGGCGCCGCAATTAACATATTTGTGCAAATTAACGTTCCCATTTATCTTCAAAACGGTTTGACTGATTTAGATACGGTTTTCTGCAAGAGATTTGTAATTCATCGTTGACGGTTTTTAGACAGGTGTCATGGTATTAACTTGCCAGGGAGTGCAGCAATAGACATATTTTACTCATTTTGGCAAATTTTTTTAGATAGAAAGTTACACAAATATTTAGCCAGTAACCCAGGGCTTTCTAAAAAGTCAAAAATAAATGGCAAAGTTGTATTTGAAAAAGGTTTAAATATTTTTTTTAAAACGCCGACTAAGAGGTAGTAAGTTACGAAAGAAATAGTTAAAACGTTTTAAAAAGGGTTGTTTTCTCGCGAGGTCTGTCAAAACCATAGATATAGTATACATTAGATTGGCGATGGCGTGATTAGGGCGAGACCAAAAACGAAATGTACCCGTGTGAGTGAAATGTGCATGTGTGCAACAACAATAGTGCTGCGCTATGTATCAACTTCAATTATCGATACAGAAAGCTGTGTCTGTGTCATAAAATGAATATTATTATGTTTGAGGACATAAAAATAAAACTTCAAACAAAAAGTTTGTAATTTTTATATTCTACCAAAAATAACTAATATATTGTAAAAATGTCGTAAGTTCTCCTTAAAAGGTATTTTGCAATTTTGCTTCATACTTCAATCTAATAATCAAATAAGTTTCGATAATTAATTTAATAATTGTTTATGGTTTGATAGTGCTGGCGAATCGTACATATGTATGTCAAGTATGTTTAAAAAAATTGCAGGACACAAGGCATTCGTTTACTAATTTTCGAAACATATTATCGTTTACAATTTTCCTTTCACATGTTTTCGGAAAACTCGTTCAGAACGAATACCTATCTCATAAACTTTTTCTTAATCATCCTTTCGATGAGATGCTGCAACAAATCGTTTGAGCTAGATGCTATTACAGCATTAATGTTATTTTAAAGTGAGGGAAGCCTTTCTAGGTTTTTTATCACTTGATACAACTTTTCCACTTTTTTACTACCCCGTTTTTTGTGCTCTTACATTTTTCAGTTTTTTTTGTTTCATATCTAATCTTCTCCGAAGAATATCAATCGATTTCTTAATCTTTTTTCTTTCTCGGGGAATCGTATATAACAGAAACGTTTGCAATTGAGCTACTGGGTACTAGCAATATATCTCTATAGACACATGACGATGCTTTGCGTACCGGCTTAATACAACCTACAAACAAATATAATTAGTATACACATTATGTACTTATCTATGATTAAAATTAATAAAATACAACCCTTTTACCTATTTCTACCGCTAGACAGCAGTGCTTACACTACCGCTAAACAACAGTGCTTACACTACCGCTAAACAGCAGTGCTTACACTGCCACAATCCAGCCATTTGAGTATAGAGAGCCTGTATAATTATAAGTTGTAACACATTTCATCTTAGTCCTCAGGGGTGAAAACACATTTTTTATAGAATTAGGGTGACAAACGAGCACATAGTCCACCTGATGGTAAGTGGTTGCTGTGGCCCATAGACTCTATCTTCGTTTGCGAATTAAAATACAGATGCGTTGTCAGCCGTGAGGACTAAGTTAGAATGCCTCTTTTCCAGTAAAAAGGGTCTCCGGTTCTCTACACTCACCATACGAAACACAGCAGCATTAAGCTGCTATTTTACGCTGGTATTCTGTGAGAGCGTGGTCCTTCCCCGGTCGAGCCGACCCATTCGTGCTACAACTATACTATTGATATAGCTGCAGCATGGTTCTACCACGTAAAAAATTTGTAACTTTCTTTGTTTGAAGATGACTGTAGGTAACCAAGTACTGCAGTAGCCGTTTATTACCAAGTTATACTGTAAGTTCCTTTGTTACTTTCGTTTTATAAAAAAATATACACCACGTAGATGACAACAACAAGTTGTACACATTTGAACATGCGTAAACGAAATAAACATATGTACAGTAAAATATATAATTAAGAAAATACGCACGGGCATAAATAATGTGGGTATTGATCCAAAACGCAGCTTTACTCTTTGTGCACTTCTATGAGAAAAACGTTTTTGTTCAAAGTGCTTGCTACATGTAGTTGATTTTTTTTTGGGAACCTATCCTTCTCTATTTATAATTTTTAACCAATTTTGTTTAACCTGAATATTTTTTGGAAACCTGAAACATTATAAGAGTTTACATCATCTAATTAAAGTATTTACAATAATGCGTAAGTATTTACTATTACGAAACACTAAAACGTAAAAATAGAAAATTAAAAAAAAAAACGATGTCACAAATAAAGCTGCATCCAAGGATATGCCTTTGCCTGTTATAAACATGTTATCGATAAGATAATATTGATAGTGTCAATCCCTACAAAAATTTGATCAGAAATAGCGGAAATTCACGTATTTGTTATTATTTTTAATATAATTCTCATGCATTTTGAGCATTATCGTAATAAAACGTGATATTTTTCCCTATCCATATGTGTATAAAACGTTTGTACTAAATCTGAAATATTGAATTTAGAGTGCTAAATATTTTAATTGTACTTACGTGTAAAATGTGTAATTTTGTGGATTTTCTTTTCTCGATAAACTGCATTCAGGTATGACACACGTCACCATATTTAATCACACCTTTTAAATACTTATTAATACTTCAAAATCAAAAATATCGCGAAAATAAGCGGGATTTGTTTCTTTTACCATTGACGTCAGGCTGATACAGGCTGATAGCGTGTACGTGTATGGTCTAGCCATTCCATCTCGTTCTAACGTAAGCATATGCTATGCCCTTGCTCTTTTACATTGCCAATCTAAGTATATGCTAAATCTATGGTCAAAACAAACAAGTAATTATGACTTTCCTTAGTTCTACCTATTTTTTGTTTGTCGTAGCGATAACACAGCAATAGCATCAAATATCGGTATGTACTACACGTATTCATCTACCTATTAGGTAATATAATTACAAACCCAAGTATATCCATCGGAACTGCCATTCCATCTGCTGAAATGAACTAATATTTTCCATTTTTATAAGTTTGTGACTAATTGAAATTAGGTTGGGTAAGTTAATAAATGTAATCTATAACTGATATAAATCGCTATATCTCTCAGCTTTTCTATATTGAAATTGGGAACATAGCAATTCACAAAAAAACCTCTGACCTGTGAAGAACCAGCAAGAAACCAAGCGGGAATTTTTATTATAAAAGCACAATTTACAATATAATATTTTATTCAATTGTTAAAACATTTAGAAACAGTATTATAGCGATCAACTCATTCCCAGGTTATTATCAGTCATGTATTACATGTAACTTTTCATAGATAAGGTCTGCATATTTTCTGGAACTTTGTTGTAAAAGAGTATACATTGTCCCATGAAGGAATGACTGATTCTTTGGAGTCGACTGACTGGTATAGCTAACTTGTGCTTGTTTCTAGTATTTACAGAATATACATCACAACTTTCAATTAAACTATTTTTGATTTTGTGTACATACATTAAATTCTCGTAAATATATTGAGAGGCCAAAGTTAATATTTTTTTTAATATCCCCCTAAGGGCTTCCTTCGGACCTAGGTTATAAATTGCTCTTATAGCTCTCTCATCATCATCATCATCATCTCTCGTTTCAATGTCAGTCACATTACCTATAGCAAGATCCCATATGGCATTAAGGTATGGAAATAACTACGTAAAGAAAATACGTGGTAGAGCCATGCTGCAGCTATATTAGTAGTATAGTTGTAGCACGAATGGGTCGGCTCAACCGGGGAAGGACCACGCTCTCACAGAATACCAGCGTAAAATATCAGCTTAACACTGCTGTGTTTTCTATGGTGAGTGTAGAAAACCGGAGACGCTTTTTACTGGAAAAGAACATTAAAATAAAAGTACCCTAAGTTATTCCTTATAACATCAGCTATCTGCCAGTGAAATTTCCATCCCAAAAATCGGTTCATATATTTTTGACAATCCCTCTTAGTCCTCGCGGGTATTAACGCATCTTAATTTGCAAACGAGGACAGATGTAGAAGTCTATGGGCCACAGCAACCACTTACTATCAGGTGGACTGTGTGCTCGTTTGTCACCCTATCCTATAAAAAAAACTAAAATAGACTACTCAAGCTGGTTCAAAACATGTAAGGCATCCAGTCACTTTTACAGCATATGCTGCAGAAGTAAGTTTGCTAGCTAGTTTAGATATATGAGGGCCCTATTGAAGCTTCGCGTCGACTGTAATACCGAGAAAAACTGTGGATTCAACAAGGCCCAAGCAAAGTATCTTTTCTAGTATCTAGAGTGCGTTATGACCTGCCAATTCCCACCCATCCATCCCTTACAACCTACAAAACTCCACTGCTGAACATAGGCCTCCCTCATAGATTGCTTCATGGGGGGATTTTGCCATAGTTGCCACACTATATTAAGTAAATATGTAAGGGTAACAAATAAGCGCAATCTACCTGATAGTAAGCGATAAGAGTAGATTAAGAGTCAAATGTGGGACATTAATTTCTAGAAATGTGACGGAGCATCTATGACATTGGTATTTTACTTTTCTTTACGTTTTTGTTTCTACGTTTCAGGGTCATATTACGTACATAGTATATTTTAATGAATTTTTTTCTGCTTTTATAACTTTTATTATGTTCGACAAGCGTATTAGTGGTGAGTTAGTTTGAAATTATATAAATGTGAATAATTTTAAAGGTCACTTCAAATGCATTCGCCAAGGATTGATAATAGCTGCTGATAAGTTAATTTCGAGCTTAACTTAATAGATATGATCAGTCTAATCAGCGAATTTAAAATGAATACAATTTGTTTCTAACCGATTTATTTACGTTTGTTATAAATAAATAGCTTGTAAAGTAAAAATAAAGTAAACATGATAAATTTTATACAAGATAAATTGCAAACATACGTGTGGTACTATGCATTCATTTATTTACCTACATAATATGTGAGTGCCATATTTATATCCACGCCCACTTAACAAACACATAAACATGAATACGATACCACCGAAATATTTTTGATTATTCATGTGCACTTTATTCATATGCAGAAAAAGTAATAAATTTATTCAATAAAATGAAAGCATATTATCATGATCCTCATTATCATCTCTGCAAATCATCAACTTGCATTTTTTCATTCCTGTAACAGATCAGTGTTCCACCTAGAGGGGCATAAATGCGTCTGCGGCTACGATCGGATCCCCTCAGTGTGAAGGTATTTTGATTTACTAATCTTTGGTTCTTTGGGTCTTCTGTATCCTTTAGATCTTCTGAAAATACAAACAGATACAATCTATTCTACATCTAAGGGTATGGAGGGATTGGGCTTTATTATCGACATTCTTCAATTCATGACATTCAGTTCTTAGTTTGTTTAAATTCATCAGAATAGACCACATGAAATCACCTCAATGCGTGTCTATCTGAACATCACATGGGATTTTTAACGTAATGTTATAAATATGGCATAGTTGTAAAATATTACCCAAATAAAGACGCGAGGCTTACAATTTGTATTCTCTACTTAAGAGGAGCCTTCTTGCCTGCGGTGCAATCTTTAATAGTCGTTTTGTTGATGGAAACACAACCGCCAGACTAATTTCAAACCAAACATACATTTTCAGGTGTCGTTATAAAATTTTGTAATTTAAATATTGCGCACGTGCCGTTTTTGTAATCCTCGTCGCCTCTTTTTTCTCTTATCCAAGGTAAAAATTGAATTTCAATCTTGTTTTACATATTTCGGCTATTGTACTTAGCCCGGCCGCGATAATCTGGGTGAAATATCTTTGACTTATTGTGCTTTTGATGCTATTTTTATAACGAGGTTGCTATTGCTTATATTCCGAAACTGGATCTATAGCAAAATTGCGTTATTATGTATGCGTATCGGTGAATAAGAAGCGACCTTTGTAATAAAGCCATGATTTAAAACAGGCTGTTAAATAAAACTCTATATAGTATTACTTTTAATTGTATATTAATTTTTAGCAAAAGAAGCTATTTATTATTGTTATTATTTATAATGATTACTTATATTTACGCGAACACTACACATTTAAATAAAACTAATTTTATGGATTTTATCACGTAGATTAACTTATTTTATATTCCCGAAATTTCGAGCACTTTACAGCAAAGGAGGGAAGGAGGGGGGACTGAGGTGTATGACGTCCCAATGTCATAGTTAAACACGACTACCGCCAGATTAAAATTATTAATTTTTGTTCCGATCTACGCAGTATGCATTTACAGTATCTTGAAGTCTTGCAGTTGTATGCTTGGGTTGGGATTTAATTTTATTAATTATGGGATCCCAAGCAGATAGTAGCACACAGCCATCTTCTCTATTGAAATTACGATGTTTTTTGATTTCAATAGCCTCGCGAATCATCCTTGGAAGGAATCGGTGTTCTTTAGCGAGGATTTGTGATCAATCAAATCTAATGTATTGGCGGGGGCGATCCTGTACGTGATCACAGACTGCAGACTTCTCGGAGCGTCGATTCTTCACATCAGCTATGTGTTCTTTAACGCGTGTTTTTATGGATCTTTTAGTTTGTCCTATATTTTGATGTCGTGGACACAGCCAAATTATGTTAACTTTTTTACAACTTTATAAAAATAGTATTGTACGTTATTTTATGTTTTTTTTTTAACTTATTACTATAGTACGCGAAAATACTATTTATTCTCCTAATTTTGATTTTTTAAATAAAAATAAACCATATCACACGAAAACGAGGATAACAGGGGTTTCTGTTGCTGTGTCTTCTCTAATCAGAGGGAAAATAGTTTTGCAACGGTACTAGATTTAAAAAATGATCGTACAAAAGAAATTTATATTTCTATATTCAAACTAGAGACCTACGCGATATACTACAAGAAAGACAATTGATGCTATTTTTTCTGTTATGAGGAAGTGTTAACACACCATAAATACATTGCTGTCGGTTAAAGGCCACGGTATGCTTACAAGACTAAAATATTATAGTGGAGTTACGAAGAAAAGAACATTTATTTTTATAATTGTTATTTTTCATTCATTCGTTCGTTACAGCATACCAAAAGTCCACTTCTGAACCTAGGTATCGCACATAGATTTTTTAATAAGATTTTGCCAAGCGTGGCAAATATGGCACATCTGCTAGGCAAGTTGGCAGCTACAGTTTTTTTATTTTTTTTATTATCAGGTAGATGTTGTTGCCCATCTCCTGCTTCAGTTTCCCCATCCCCATCTTACTACACCCATGGGATGATAGTTGGATATTCTTAGACGCCAAACAAAACTAACCGCGAAAAATTTTACATTTTATTTTTTGTGATGTACCCACGGGATGATAGTTGGATATTCTTAGACGCCAAAAACAAAAGACACCGCGAAAAATTTTACATTTTATTTTAGTGGTGTACCCACAGGATGATAGTTGGATATTCTTAGACGCTAAACACAAAACTAACCGCGAAAAATTTTACATTTTATTTTTTGTGATGTACCCACGGGATGATAGTTGGATATTCTTAGACGCCAAACACAAAAGTAACCGCGAAAAATTTTACATTTTATTTTTTGTGGTGTACCCACGGGATGATAGTTGGATATTCTTAGACGCTAAACACAAAACTAACCGCGAAAAATTTTACATTTTATTTTTTGTGATGTACCCACGGGATGATAGTTGGATATTCTTAGACGCCAAACACAAAACTAACCGCGAAAAGTTTTACATTTTATTTTTTTCTTGTCCCCTATTTTTCTTAAAACTTATTTTATATATGATATTTTTTGCATATTGTATTAAATGGTGGCCTTATGTCGATTTAGATAATTCTTCAAATATCTCTTACAGTTTTTATTGATTACTATTTTATAAATTCTTAAAATTAGTATGTCCAAAATGTTGATGTGTGTTACGTCATGAAAGTGACGTATATTACTGCCTCAATTTAAGAATAATCCGTTCACTTCTAATAATACCTTGAGTGGAAACACCATTTCAATACTAAAAGACACCATTGAATATGATGTCAAAATTTAAAAAAGCAGCCATTATTTTTTGATTAAAATTACGATCAGTGTCTGCGAAGGATTTGTGGCCAAAACAAAGTGTGTTTTAAGTGTTTAATCGTAAGTTTAGTATGTATGTTCTGTTTCACTATTATACGTGGTTATGCAGATTTACTTTTATACAAAAGAATAAAACTACTTCGTTTTATATCATATAGCCATACATGACTAAGTAATAATTTAAATTTCAGGCAATGTCCCGCGCATTTTTTGTCATGAATGTAACAATCTCTTACGAAACCTGTTATGTTACAGTCATGACCGATTGTAAACCTATACACAGAGCTTTTTTCTTTCGGCTGCACAGGATGGAGGGTAATCTTTTCCGAGTGTATATGAAGCTACAAATAAACCAACACTAAAATGTATTGCCTCAAGAAAAGTACATTTTTTTTTCTATTGTAAAAAGTGAAATTTTTGTATTAGCGTTTGATTAAAAAGGTTTTGTTATGAAAAATGTTGATTGTGCGAAAGAAATTTAGTTATAAGCGTTTGTTTTTTTGTTTTTATTACTCTACAATAAAATTTTGGTTTATAAACTTTTATACTATTATTGTATAACATAAGCCTTATATTTATTGGTCGTGTACGTAACATTCAGTCATGCACGTAACATGTGTTGTGATGTCATGAATGTTACTGTACAGTTTTTGTTGTCAAATAATAAAAATAAAAATATAAAAATAAAAAATGTTTGTAATCAATATAGCGATATATCATAAAAATATGTAAGTAAATACAAACAACATTATATGAACATAATACGCAGGCCTATGTTCAGCAATATATGAAGGGATGTAATGATGATGATGATGATGATGATGATGATGAATGCGTAGTTTCTTGTAATGGTGAAAAAAGTGGAAAACAAAAAATGTTCACAAGCCCACGTAAACGAGTAGTAAGGAGTTTATTATTTAAGAAATCATTTGAACTTATGTGGAATAAGAAAGTTTTTAAAGAAAACAAAGTTGCGATGAAAGTGAAATAACAATGTTAGAATTTTTTATATAACATAATGAGAATTCAATTTAACCATTTTCACTTGCGGAAAATCGACGTGTTGAAAAAAGACACTGTTTTTATAACTTTATATCAGTAAGGAGATTGTAGATAATTAATCCTCCGACCGGCAAATTAATTTTGTATAAGGTCAGTTTGCGATTACTACGGCTAAGGCAAAGACATGTAGCATACATAAAAACATTATTACTATTTCTTCATCGTATTTGTGTGTGTTGTGAATAAAATGAAAAAACAATTTTAGAATTTTTACAAAATATTATGATAATTTAATTTAACAATTTTCACTTGCGGATTATCGATGTGTTGAAAAAAATACGCCATTTTTATAATTTTATTTTTTGCTGAGGCAACGACATGTAGCATCCATAAAGACATCATTAATATTTCTTCATCTTTTTTGTAGTTTTCCACAAAAGTGCACTATCGCAGCTCAGTGGATTAGCGCTCGCTTCAAAATTTCATAGTTTGTAAGCAAATCTAGTTCAATCACCACCAGTGATTGAACTAGATTTTCAATTTGGTATAGTGCAATGAAGTCTTTTCTAGATAACGCTTTCGTTCCCAGCGGTAGATTATAAAACTTAACTCTTTAATACAAAGTTAATACACATTAATTTTTTATCGTAGTCAAGAACATATTATACGATAATTATGCCAATAAAAATGTACTTAAAAATTAAAAATATTTTCTGCAGATACGATAAGAATTAAATTAAATGACCATTTCAGTTAATAACAGTGCACAAAAGAAGTAATTACTAATTAGTTATGTTATGACAACAATCAATTCAACTATTTCCTTTCCAATCGACAGCATTTAAGTCTTGTATATGGTGTTACTTATTCACGTTTGTAAATAATCCTGACAATCGATTATAATGCAATAAACACTTTATCAAAAAATGATAACAAAACAGAAGCGACTACGATACTCCAAAAGATCGTAATTAATCAAGAGCTGTTCGATTACTGCCACTTACTACAACTTCCATATAGCATACCTGCCCTAATAGTTTAAACTATTAAGTAAAAATGCGTTGTAATATTTTAAGGTCAACCTAACCAAATGTAATGCGATGTGATTTTAAATAAGCATGTTAACAATAACAACTAAGAAATTAAGTTTACTTGCTTATTGTGAGTTTATCACATTTCTTTAAAATATAGTAATTAAAAATACAGTATTTTGTATATACACCGTGTATTTAACTGGATACGTAGAGATCCACAAACGTTTAGCAGTCGTTTGTAATGAAACAGATGACATTTATTTTCTATACGACTGATTACAAACCAACATAAACATGGCATTAGTACCTAGTTAGTAACAGTTTTACTCGTACTCTACACAAGAGATTTTACAAATGTTCAGCAAACTATCTAGACTTGACCCTGAAATACATTCATCTGTGTTCGACGGAGTGAACCTGAAAGCAGCCTTGCAGACACAGCTTATAATACATCACGTAATATGAAGTTGCTTGGTGTTATAGAGAAATCATCTCTCACCAGGCGATAAGCATATCCCACCTGATACATTAATGCCGCGAGGACAAATTTACTTTAGGATGAGTAGAATGCGACCTTCAATATCTTTCCATATGGTATGACTCATATTATATTGTTTAAAATCAGAAAAATGCGTTTTCAAAACGCTCTAACATCAAGATCACGCGCGTCTTCTTAAACATATCGTTTACTTGATACGTTACACTGTAAATGTATACGTTATTTGGGTATTTTTGGATTTATGGTCATCAACTTCGGTGATAAATTTGAAATGTACTTACGATTGATGAAAGAATCGTAGCACTTCGTAGGTGCTCGTTGACGCTCGGGCCACATTCGGAAACAGTCAGAAGAAACAGTTGCCGCAAGTCTACTCACTGCGAGTGAAAACGCGCTACTGGAGCGCGATCGAGACTCGAGGCTCGCGGGGTGATAACCACTGATAAGCGACGCGTCACCGGCTAGTTGTCATAGCGCTAAAATGTTTTCATCATCTCAAAAATCATCTTAAAAAACTTAAGCAAAATCCATTTGTTAGGCGACTTCCGATGTTATCTATTGATTTAAGCAATGATTTTGTGTATAACTTTAAAATAATTTTCAGTTTCATACACGCATAAATTTTCATTTTCAAGAACATTAAATATATTGAAATATATTTTTTTACTTGTTTTAAATATTATGTCTGTAGCACCGAATGGAACGGTTCGTATGGAAAAGGACTGCGTCCTCGTGTTATGTTTGGTGTTTTATAGGAATTGCATCCAAGGCCTCAAGGGTGACAACACTTCTGCATTTTTTTATGATATATATAGATAGTCTAAGTTCTACAGCATACACTTACCATCCTACGGGCTGTGTTTCCGTTTGTCTATCTTATAAAATATAAAAAAGTAAAGTACAAAATAAAGAAATAATTACACCAAAATAATTTACTGTTATTGCTGAAAAAATAATATTCACATATTTTTCTGTTATTTTCGACATTATTTTTTGTATATTCATCAGATGATATCAGTCACTATCAGATTGAACAGACGATTGAAAATCAATAGTAAAAACACCATAATATTAAAAAATATAAATATAATTTTAATATTTGGAAGTAAAGACTTGGGGGGGTAAGCTCGAACTTCAGACCTAGTCTGTTTGAATAGCCTTTCATGTAGAGCACGTCATGGAGGTCATAGGGCAAAAAGTTCTCATTACACTCCTAGGGGGTCAAAATAGCCAAAAACCAAAAAAAATGATTCTTCTTATTTCGGCTATATTCTTCCTCCTATGAAGGTTCTTACATAGACTTTACTTCCCGCATCCCACTTGATTAAAATATATAAATATTATTGAATTGTGTTTATAGTCTAAGAACTAATACTGCATTGTGTAATGCATCAAAAAAAATTCAAGATTTTCTGTCATTCTATTTAAACCAACGCTACAAAAAAGACAACAAATTAGTTATAGATCACATATGCGGCATTTTAGACGCCACCGCGATGACAATGTTGGTAAGTAATAACGTAATTCTCTCCTACCAATATTAAATGCTTCAGTCATTTTACACTTGATTTTGCGATGTTGATGTTGATGATGTTCTTTATGTTGGTCACTGTCCAGGGAGTAGAAAGTATAAGTAGGTACGTTTACGTAGCATGTTTCGTTTAATTGTTGTTCTCTATAGCCTGTAAACTATATGAACTCATAAGGGAATGATAAATACATTTTCTTTTATTTCAGGAAATAACAAACGAGCACACAGTCCATATATGGTAAGTGACTCCTGCCGTCCATGGATACTTGCAGCCAGCTTCAAAGAAAGAACAACGCATGTGTAGCCTACACATGCGTTGTTACCTCTGAAGACTAAGATGTATTACTTCACAGCCGATAATTATACTGGTCCTGCCACTATAGCAGTACAGGCACTGTTATTTGGTGGTAGAAATAGGTAAGAAGATGGTATGTATCCAGGCTGACTCCTAGACGGAAAGGGAGCCCTACCATCTAGTAAGACACTCTCCCAAAAATTAAGGTGAGATTCAAACATTTTTTCAAGCCGAGAATGGCCAAGACCGAGACCGAGATCTCAATCGTACCTTAATTTTTTATAGTTTTTTTTTATAGTATAAGGGTGAAAAACGAGCACACAGTCCACCTGATGGTAAGTGGTTGCTGCGGCCCATAGACATCTACATCTATACTTTGTTACAGATCAAAATGCAGATGCGTTTTCACCCGTGAGGACTAAGATGGAATGCCTCATTTCCAGTAAAAAGGGCCTCCGGCCACCTGCACTCACCAAACGAAACGCAGAGGCAAACCTCTACTTCACGCTGGTACTCTATGAGATCGTGGTACCACCCCGGTTCGAGCCGGCCCATCCATGCGACAGCAAAAGCTGCCGCCTGGCTCTACCACTGTTAAAGCGATGTTAATGTTAAAGCGAGCGCATACGTCTTGAACTACCATGGCTTAAAATGTTCCAAATGCAAGCCTCGTCTATACGCAGTACACCTTCTGATTTAACGAGAGCTTGGTGATCGAATAACGGTAGAAAGATCATTCAAAAAGGCTTATCATTGACTAGTGATTGATATTAATTAAAAAATGAGTGCGTTTAATCCTTAAACGCGGTTAAAGTAAGGCTACATAATACTAATATTAATGATTTGAAAATGTATTTCTATTTTTTTTTATAGAAGAGTGGGCAAACGAGCATGCGGCTCACCTGCGTCAACCGCCGCTTATAAACAACTGAAACACCAGGGAAATTGCAGGTACGTTGCCGGCTTTTTAAAAAAGAGTAAGCTTGTTTATTGACGGTCCCTAAATTGTATCGGTCTGGGAAAATTTCCGGTGGTAATTGATTCCACAAAGAAGTCGGGCGAGGAAGAAAAATCCTAGTAAATTGAGCAGTAGTGGACCGCTAAGCGTCCAGATGATGTGGATGGTTTATCGTGATGGGCGTTGGTGAAATTTGGCGACTGGAATCAATCCGAACAATTCCTCAGAGCACAACATCAAACTTTTAGAGGCCAGTTTAGCCTTCTCTTCCAAGTGACCACAAAACTGTACGTCAATGTAGGCGACGAGGATTCCGTCCGATTTCGATCCCTGAAACTGAGGAGATACGACAAAGGTATTCTTTTTAGCGCAAGTTGTGACTTCTGGGGATTGAAATGGACTAGATTGAGTCTCCCCCAATCCGAGACTTTGTTCAAAAAAGACTTGACTTTAGACACGAGTTTATTCCAGTACTTGACAACGTGTTCCCGAGAAATATTAGCACAGCCGGAGTATAATATGTTATTACAAACCATTTTACGATATGTTACAAACCATTAACAATTAATCTTAATGGTTTGTAACATATCGTTAATTGCAGCAGGAAAAGGGTACGCGATAGCACGCGGCCTTGTGAAACACCAGCATTAATAGGCTTGCAATCGGAGGATGCACCGTCTATTCCGACCTTGATACTCTGATCTGCAAGTAAACTGGTGATCCCATTGCACAATTTCTCAGGAAGCCCACAGGAAGGAACGAAAGAAGTTTCCTTCCGGTTTTTAGATGTAGATATCTATGGGTCCCAGTATCCACTTACCATCAGGTAAGGACTGTATACTCGTCACCCTTATTCTAAAAAAAAAAATTAAAAACGTAGCAAAAAAATTGTTCAAGTTTAGAAAAATGACCCACATTAGTTTAATTGATTGTACGTTATGAATAAATGTCTACACCAGGATATTATTACCTTTTTGGATAGCTGGTTAAATTGGCATGTTTTAAAAATATTTTATGCCTCATGTTTTTGAAGTACGTAACATTTTATGATACATGTAGTGTAAAAAAAAGAAAACAATATTTTATTTTATTTTTTTAATGTTAATAATACTAAACAATACTTTTTGTACTTTTTATGATTGTATCGTTTGGTTGAAGTTTCAAGGAAATAAATAAACTTAAAAAAAAGCATATACATTTTATTTTTATTTAGAATTAAATACGAAATACTGGGTGATTATTGAAAAATCTTTAAAATCCATATATCTCAAGACCTGTTCATTTTCGGCCATAGATATGGGGGAGGGGGTCTAATTTATAGCATTTTACCCCCTATCACGCCCTGACAGGTAGTTGTCGAGTTCCCAGTAACCCTGTATTATGCATACTTTCAAAACCTAAATATCACATCTTTACCCATAGCCTAAGCGGTGACCGTCGAAAAAGTTTGATCATCCGGATTAAGTAGGAAAATATACTTTTTTATTTTCTGAGTATTAGTCAAATAATAAACCAGCAGTCTTGTAGTTTGTAACTTGCCCACAATTTTTTTTAAATTAATTTGTATTATTTTATACGTAAAATTGATATACAAATCGTAAGTGTAATTTTTTTGTTTGAAAGAATTTGATCAGTAAATAATAAAACTGGGTATTTTGATCTTTTGGGCAGTTTTATAAAAAGGAATAAAATTTTCACAAGATTTAAATTGTTTATAAAAATTTTGGACTCATAATTCGAAATAAGTTCAATGCATATTTTAAAGTTAAATGGTTGATAATATAATAAAAATAAGTATGTACATAATGTTTAATTCTAAAATTAAATTTATTAAGTAATATCGTCATTTATTTCAAATTTATCGTCAAATATTTTTACTTGTTTTCGTCGATATCATTCGACAAAACGTCGCCTTAGGTTCACATGTGATATTTTATTAAGACAATTCGAAAATACCTCGCGGCGTCATTTTTTTTTTATAGAAGCGCATTGCAGAAAATTGCAGATGCGTTGCCAGCCTTTCAGAAAGGTGTAAGCTCTTTTCTTGAAGGTTCCTTACTCGTATCGGTCCGGATAAATCGCTGGTGGTGATTGATTCCACAAGGAAGCGAGGGAGAAAACTTCTTCTAAATCGCACAGTCGTGGACCGCCAATCATCCAGTTGATATGGATGGTAACGCGAGTTTTGTCGCGATATGCGATGGTGAAATTGAGCGGCTGGAATTAGTCCGAACAATTCCTCAGAGCACTCCCCGTGATAGATGCGATAAAATACGGAAAGAGATGCAACATCTCTACGCAGTGCCAGTGTATTGAGCTGAACAGAAAGAACTCGGTCGCCGGCGATTCGAACCGCTCTGCGCCGGATGCGGTCAAGTGGAAGGAGCTGGCACTGGGGTGCCCCGGCCCATAGATAAAAACAGTATTCCATGTGAGGCCGAACTTGCGCTTTGTATAGTTGCAAGCGATGTACCGGCTTAAAATACTGTCTCGCTCTGCTGAGCACGCCAAGCTTTTTAGAGGCCAATTTGGCCTTCCCTTCCAAGTGACCACGAAAGTGCACACTATTCGATATGTCGAAGCCAAGGATTCCGATGCTAGCTGGAGCAACAAGGGGAGTGCCTTGAAACTGAGGAGATACGACGAAGGGGTTCTTTTTAGCGGTAAACGCGCAAACTTGTATATTCTGGGGATTTAACTGGACTATATTTAGTCGCTACCAATCCGAGACTTTGTTAAGCAAAGACTCGACTTCAGACACAAGTCTGTCCCGGTACTCGGCGACGTTTTCCCGAGAAATATTAGCACGACCGGTATATAAGGCATCACCAGCGCTGTCGTCCGCATAGCAATGAATGCTACCAGTTTGCAACATATCATTGATATGCAGGAGAAACAGCGTTGATGATAGCACGCAGCCTTGTGGAACACCAGCGTTGATAGGCTTGAAATCAGAGCATGCACCGTCTACTACGACCTTATCCCTGAAACTGAGGAGATACGACAAAGGTATTCTTTTTAGCGCAAGTTGTAACTTCTGGGGATTGAAATGGACTAGATTGAGTCTCCCCCAATCCGAGACTTTGTTCAAAAAAGACTTGACTTTAGATACGAGTTTATTCCAGTACTTGACAACGTGTTCCCGAGAAATATTAGCACAGCCGGAGTATAATATGTTATTACAAACCATTTTACGATATGTTACAAACCATTAACAATTAATTTTAATGGTTTGTAACATATCGTTAATTGCAGCAGGAAAAGGGTACGCGATAGCACGCGGCCTTGTGAAACACCAGCATTAATAGGCTTGCAATCGGAGGATGCACCGTCTATTCCGACCTTGATACTCTGATCTGCAAGTAAACTGGTGATCCCATTGCACAATTTCTCAGGAAGCCCACAGGAAGGAACGAAAGAAGTTTCCTTCCGGTTTTTAGATGTAGATATCTATGGGTCCCAGTATCCACTTACCATCAGGTAAGGACTGTATACTCGTCACCCTTATTCTAAAAAAAAAATTAAAAACGTAGCAAAAAAATTGTTCAAGTTTAGAAAAATGACCCACATTAGTTTAATTGATTGTACGTTATGAATAAATGTCTACACCAGGATATTATTACCTTTTTGGATAGCTGGTTAAATTGGCATGTTTTAAAAATATTTTATGCCTCATGTTTTTGAAGTACGTAACATTTTATGATACATGTAGTGTAAAAAAAGAAAACAATGTTTTATTTTATTTTTTTAATGTTAATAATACTAAACAATACTTTTTGTACTTTTTATGATTGTATCGTTTGGTTGAAGTTTCAAGCAAATAAATAAACTTAAAAAAAAGCATATACATTTTATTTTTATTTAGAATTAAATACGAAATACTGGGTGATTATTGAAAAATCTTTAAAATCCATATATCTCAAGACCTGTTCATTTTCGGCCATAGATATGGGGGAGGGGGTCTAATTTATAGCATTTTACCCCCTATCACGCCCTGACAGGTAGTTGTCGAGTTCCCAGTAACCCTGTATTATGCATACTTTCAAAACCTAAATATCACATCTTTACCCATAGCCTAAGCGGTGACCGTCGAAAAAGTTTGATCATCCGGATTAAGTAGGAAAATATACTTTTTTATTTTCTGAGTATTAGTCAAATAATAAACCAGCAGTCTTGTAGTTTGTAACTTGCCCACAATTTTTTTTAAATTAATTTGTATTATTTTATACGTAAAATTGATATACAAATCGTAAGTGTAATTTTTTTGTTTGAAAGAATTTGATCAGTAAATAATAAAACTGGGTATTTTGATCTTTTGGGCAGTTTTATAAAAAGGAATAAAATTTTCACAAGATTTAAATTGTTTATAAAAATTTTGGACTCATAATTCGAAATAAGTTCAATGCATATTTTAAAGTTAAATGGTTGATAATATAATAAAAATAAGTATGTACATAATGTTTAATTCTAAAATTAAATTTATTAAGTAATATCGTCATTTATTTCAAATTTATCGTCAAATATTTTTACTTGTTTTCGTCGATATCATTCGACAAAACGTCGCCTAAGGTTCACATGTGATATTTTATTAAGACAATTCGAAAATACCTCGCGGCGGCATTTTTTTTTATAGAAGCGCATTGCAGAAAATTGCAGATGCGTTGCCAGCCTTTCAGAAAGGTGTAAGCTCTTTTCTTGAAGGTTCCTTACTCGTATCGGTCCGGATAAATCGCTGGTGGTGATTGATTCCACAAGGAAGCGAGGGAGAAAACTTCTTCTAAATCGCACAGTCGTGGACCCGCCAATCATCCAGTTGATATGGATGGTAACGCGAGTTTTGTCGCGATATGCGATGGTGAAATTGAGCGGCTGGAATTAGTCCGAACAATTCCTCAGAGCACTCCCCGTGATAGATGCGATAAAATACGGAAAGAGATGCAACATCTCTACGCAGTGCCAGTGTATTGAGCTGAACAGAAAGAACTCGGTCGCCGGCGATTCGAACCGCTCTGCGCCGGATGCGGTCAAGTGGAAGGAGCTGGCACTGGGGTGCCCCGGCCCATAGATAAAAACAGTATTCCATGTGAGGCCGAACTTGCGCTTTGTATAGTTGCAAGCGATGTACCGGCTTAAAATACTGTCTCGCTCTGCTGAGCACGCCAAGCTTTTTAGAGGCCAATTTGGCCTTCCCTTCCAAGTGACCACGAAAGTGCACACTATTCGATATGTCGAAGCCAAGGATTCCGATGCTAGCTGGAGCAGCAAGGGGAGTGCCTTGAAACTGAGGAGATACGACGAAGGGGTTCTTTTTAGCGGTAAACGCGCAAACTTGTATATTCTGGGGATTTAACTGGACTATATTTAGTCGCTACCAATCCGAGACTTTGTTAAGCAAAGACTCGACTTCAGACACAAGTCTGTCCCGGTACTCGGCGACGTTTTCCCGAGAAATATTAGCACGACCGGTATATAAGGCATCACCAGCGCTGTCGTCCGCATAGCAATGAATGCTACCAGTTTGCAACATATCATTGATATGCAGGAGAAACAGCGTTGATGATAGCACGCAGCCTTGTGGAACACCAGCGTTGATAGGCTTGAAATCAGAGCATGCACCGTCTACTACGACCTTATCCCTGAAACTGAGGAGATACGACAAAGGTATTCTTTTTAGCGCAAGTTGTGACTTCTGGGGATTGAAATGGACTAGATTGAGTCTCCCCCAATCCGAGACTTTGTTCAAAAAAGACTTGACTTTAGACACGAGTTTATTCCAGTACTTGACAACGTGTTCCCGAGAAATATTAGCACAGCCGGAGTATAATATGTTATTACAAACCATTTTACGATATGTTACAAACCATTAACAATTAATCTTAATGGTTTGTAACATATCGTTAATTGCAGCAGGAAAAGGGTACGCGATAGCACGCGGCCTTGTGAAACACCAGCATTAATAGGCTTGCAATCGGAGGATGCACCGTCTATTCCGACCTTGATACTCTGATCTGCAAGTAAACTGGTGATCCCATTGCACAATTTCTCAGGAAGCCCACAGGAAGGAACGAAAGAAGTTTCCTTCCGGTTTTTAGATGTAGATATCTATGGGTCCCAGTATCCACTTACCATCAGGTAAGAACTGTATACTCGTCACCCTTATTCTAAAAAAAAATTAAAAACGTAGCAAAAAAATTGTTCAAGTTTAGAAAAATGACCCACATTAGTTTAATTGATTGTACGTTATGAATAAATGTCTACACCAGGATATTATTACCTTTTTGGATAGCTGGTTAAATTGGCATGTTTTAAAAATATTTTATGCCTCATGTTTTTGAAGTACGTAACATTTTATGATACATGTAGTGTAAAAAAAAGAAAACAATATTTTATTTTATTTTTTTAATGTTAATAATACTAAACAATACTTTTTGTACTTTTTATGATTGTATCGTTTGGTTGAAGTTTCAAGGAAATAAATAAACTTAAAAAAAAGCATATACATTTTATTTTTATTTAGAATTAGTCGCTACCAATCCGAGACTTTGTTAAGCAAAGACTCGACTTCAGACACAAGTCTGTCCCGGTACTCGGCGACGTTTTCCCGAGAAATATTAGCACGACCGGTATATAAGGCATCACCAGCGCTGTCGTCCGCATAGCAATGAATGCTACCAGTTTGCAACATATCATTGATATGCAGGAGAAACCGCGTTGGTGATAGCACGCAGCCTTGTGGTACACCAGCGTTGATAGGCTTGAAATCAGAGCATGCACCGTCTACAACGACCTTTATGCTCCAATCAGCAAGGAAACTGGTGATCCAATTGCACAATTTCTCGGGAAGCCCATAGAAAGGAAGCTTCGAAAGAAGCGCTTTGTGCCAGACCCGATCGAAGGCCTTCGCTATGTCCAAATTAACGGCCAATGCCTCCCCCTTGGACTATACTGCCTCCGCACATCTATGAGTTAAGTAGACTAGAAGATCACCAGCTGATCGACCCCGACGAAAACCGTACTGGCGGTCACTAATCAGCTGGTGATACTCAAGGTACCTCATGAGCTGACAGTTTATAATGGATTCCATTGTTTTGGAGAACAAGGAGGTGATGGCGATAGGCCTGTAGTTGGACGGGTCTAAGCGGTTGCCTTTTTTAGGGATCGGGTAGACTTAAGCTGTCTTCAATGAATTTGGAACTACGCCTTGGGAGTAGGAGTTCCGGAGAAGACGTGTTAAAGCCGGTCCCGGAGGGATTCCATCGGGCCCACTTGACTTGCTGACGTCCAGGGAGAAGAGTGCTTTGCGAACCGAGCGCTATGTAAACTGCACATTCGGCATGGAGCACTCACATCGCGAGATGGTCGGCGGTGTGTTTCCCCGTCATCTAGAGTTAAGTTGGACGCAAAGAGAGAGCTCAACGGATCGGTTTTCTCTTTTGCGACATGGGCCAGTGAGTCGCCCTCTCTGTGCAGAGATGGAAAAGATGTAAGTCTTACACCTCTCTGCAGTTGGATAGGTTTCGTACTCTGGTTCTGTACTCGGATAGGCTTCGTAGCCCTAATGTACAACACTTCAGCACTTCGATTTACCAACAGTCCACTTGGCAGCGCTGGAGGGACTGCAGCACTGCCCAAATTTCGACGGAATCAAAGGCGTTCTCATAGTTCACATACGCAATACAAAGTGGCAGATTGTACTCTTCGGTCTTCTATACAATTTGCCGAATGTAGTATGTATGTGGTCTATGGTGCTAAAGCCTTTTTGGAAACCGGCTCGTTCGGGATGCTGGAAGTCGTCGATTCTGCAAGTGAGACGATTCGTAATGACTCTCGAAAACAGCACGTAGACGTAGCTCAGAAGGAAAATCGGTCTGTAGTTTCTTCAAGAGAGCTTTGTCGCCTTTCTTGAAGAACAAGATCACCGCACTTCTGCTCCACGCCTCCAGTGTAATGCCATCATGGAGGACGGAATTAAAGAGCCTCTGAAGGACTTCCAGCACCGGTTTCCCATGGTATTAACATCAGTGGCAAGTACATCACTCACCTTCGATTTGCTGACGATATAGTCCTTATGGCAGAATCGCTGGAGGACCTAAGCACTATGTTCAATGACCTCAATAGTGTCTCCCAACGGATAGGTCTTAAAATGAACATGGACAAAACAAAGATTATGTTTAATGTCCATGTCATCACACCTATGCCGGTAGTTGTTGGGAGTACTAAGCTCGAAGTTGTTGACGAGTATGTTTACCTGGGACAAATAATCCGACTAGGTAAGTCCAACTTCGACCGAGAGGTCAATCGACGGATTCAACTCGGCTGCGCAGCGTTCGGGAAGCTACGACACATCTTCTCGTCAGACATACCTCAAAACCTTAAAACGAAATTGTACAACCAGTGCGTGTTGCCAGTGATGACTTACGTATCTGAGACGTGGTCGTTCACTGCTGGCCGTATGAGGAAGCTCAAGGTCGCTCAGCGAGCTATGGAGAGGGCTATGCTCGGAGTTTTTCTGCGTGATAAACTTAGGAATGAGAATATCCGCAGTAAAAGCAGAGTAACCGACATAGCCCAACGGATTAGTAAGCTGAAGTGGCAGTGGGTCGGCCGTATAGCTCGAAGAACCGACAACCGATGAGGAAGAAAGGTTCTTGAGTGGCAGCCTCGTACCAGTAGGTGAAGTGTAGGGCGACCCCCCACGAGACGGAGTGACGACCTGGTAAGACATGCAGAAAGTCGATGGATGCAGGTGGCTCAGCACCGTGCTTTGTGGCATTCCTTGAGGAAGGCCTATGTTCAGCAGTGGACTTATGAAATGCTGTAAAGATGATGATGAAGTCCCGCTGCATGCATTTAGACATCTGTCTGTTTAGTTGCCTATATCCTATCAAATCTACTAAAGACTGCATCTGCATTTTCCGTCTAATAGCCATGAGGTTAAGAGTGTAATCGGAATGTTTTTGTGGTCTTCTACGGTGGGTCTTGCAAAACTTAGCTCCGACCGAACGGACAGTTTCCACGAGCTTGTTATTTATATCGTCTACTGCATTGCAATCTTCTAGACACTGAAAACAATTTTAGTAACTCAAGCTGAAAGGTTTCGGGACTCTGAATTATATCACGAGGGGGACGGAGCGTTGTCTTCATTAGACGACACCTCTCCAACTTAATGTTTAGGTTCAGATTGCCTCTAATCATTCGGTGATCACTACCAGTTTCCACCCTCGCGATCACTGAGACATCACTGAACAGTTGTCGTCTGGTCGTCATAATGAAGTAAATCTCATTTTTTGTCAATATTAATTAATAGAAATATTGTATTTGTCGCAGGAAGTACTGTCTTGCCTTGGTAACTTACATTTATATTTTTGGATTGTATTATTTGGTAAAATTGTGTAGGCGCGTCTATAAAATACCGGTTGGATCGAGAGTGAGCGAGAGGTTCCATCACTTTAGTGGAGCGTCATATCGATGGTGGTGAGTGGGAATTGAGGGTATTTCGAGAACCCCCCCCCCTCCTTTGTGCAGTATAAAGTTCAATGTAGGTGCAGAGCGCGAAATATTCCTCTTGAGTTATTCTACGAGTGAAGTCATTCTACGCGTGCTAAGATAGATTCGTGGTTCTGTCAGTTGTTGTAGTGATTCTTCTGGTGCAGGCAAGGAGGGTGGTGTTACTGAGGGGCTGTGCTGTGTTACCATGAGATGGGTAGTGTTGCTGTTGTTTTGCATACTTTGGTATTATCATGTGTCCTTCACGATGATCGAAATGTAATTGCCTATACTGATTGTATAGTGCAGTTACGTTGTTTAATTGCCACTAATGATTAACAGTGAAAGCAAGAGAGCAAGTTGAACATCCGCTCTCACACTCTACTATTTTTAACAAGTAACCCTTCCTGACGTATTGCAGTTAGTTCTGACAAGTGTTTTATTTTTGTTTTGTTCATATTTATTTTAAGATTGCTTTTTACTAACCATTGAATTATTGTATTTAATGTTTGATTGACTTCATGTTCGTAGTTACTGTGCTATCATCTGCAAAAAGCACTATTGGCTGTCCGACATGTCTAGGGAGATCATTTAAGTCGCCATGTCCGTACATTCGTCCGTCCGCGGTTATATTAAGAGACTTTAGGTGCTACAAAGCTGTAATTTGGGGTAGTTACAAATATTAATCACGCCTACAAAATTACGAAGAAAATCTTGATAAATATTTTTAATATGGGTACCTTCATACAGATGATTTTTTATCCTCCTATTCCATCATTTATTTCAATAGGTAATTATAAAATTATAGACATTTTTAAAAGATAGGCATTCAAAAATATTGGGGTATGGAACAACATTTTTCGATTCAGGGGTCCTTTTGCAAAGTATTTTTATTACAATCAAGTGCTGCCCCTACCTTCTTCCAACTAAACCGCTCTTTTCTGAAATGTTAAAAGTATGCTCGATAGTAGTCCATCCATACTAATATTATAAATCCGGGAGTTTGTGCGTGTGTGTGTATGTTTGTTACCTCTTCACGCTCAAACGGCTTGACGGATTTGGATGAAATTTTGGTACATAGATAGAATATATATAATATAACCTGGAATAACACATAGGATACTTTTTACCGCGGTTAAATAACTTATTCCTACGGGAAAACACGAAAACTTTGTCTTCAGTTGAAATTGCTGAGCGGAAATGTAAAGAAACAGATAGAATATGACCCGGAATAACATAAATAGGCTAATTTTTACCGCGGTTAAATAACTCATTCCTACTGGAAAAAACTTCGTCTTCAGGTGAAACTGCTGAGCGGAAATGACCCGGAAAGTACATTGACAAAGCTACTTTTTAGCGCGGTAAAATAGTCAACCCCATGGGAAACATAAATACTTCGGCAGCAGGTGAAATTTCGGTTAATTTATAGAAACGTATTGCAGTAAAATTCTGATGTTTTTACTGTCAAAATTATTTTCCTGACTTTACCTATTTTTAGCACGCTTTTTTCATGTTCTAGTGGGAAAATCCAAATCATTATGTCGCGGGTGAAACCGCGGGACGGAAAGCTAGTTTAATATATAATGAAATTGAAAGGGAAATTATGACAGCAAAGTAGGCTTAAGAAGTTAACGAATAACAGTCGACCAACTTATAAAATACACGTGGATTAGTAAAAATTTCATTACAATTTTATATAAAATTAACTAAGACTAGCTGCATTATATCTTTATAATGTTAAAAATGAAAAAATATAAACATGTTTCAAGAAAACTACTTACGCATTATTACTATATCTTTACGTTTTCCTTTGCGGAGTAGAGAGAGAGAGAGAGTGGTCAAAAAGCTGATCCTGACATAACACTTTCATCGTGAATGATTTAATAGACAATAGACATACATTAATTGATTCAGCAATTTACACTCAAACCGTTTTGCAACAGAAAATAAATTAATACATAATAACATTAAAAATAAAAATAAATAAAACAAACCAGACGTAAAATTATCTGATTGTAAGAGAGATGTGACCCTGAAAAGGCCACTGCCTCAACATAATGCTATCGCACGGTTGCGGTAGCGTTGAATAACAGCAATGCCCATTCAGATTGGACTCGCTTGTGAATATAGTGTGTACGCTATATTTCTATCTTCGAGAAAGATGTTATAAAAGTATTGTATATATTAAATAATATAATAAATATGTCCAATAAGACAGACATGATAAAGATATTTTAAGATATAATATTATGAATATGTAATGCAGCTATTTTTAAACCGAAAAAAATATTCTTTTACTTTTAGCTTAAAAAGGCTGATCCTATAACTTTGACGGATGGGTGGGGGTAAGCTGTTTCAGCATTTCGTAGATGCATAGCGGAAACTACCGCGGAATGCATGTATGCATTGTGTGTTTTGGTATCGAAAGGTCATTTGATTTTGTTTGAATATAAGTTACAGTTCTTGCGCCATTTCAATTTTTTCAACAGATACCCGGGCTTTTTGTTTTGAAAGACATGGAACATAAGTGTTGCCAAATATAGCTATCTTAATTGGGACATGATATAGAAAATTTCGGGAATCAAGGAAGTGACACAACATTACTATTTTAAAATGTATTTATTGCTTTTCGAAGTATTTTCCGCGAAATTTGACACATTTTTCCATACGATGTAACCAATCATTGAAGCAACCATTCCATTCGGAAGTTGGGGTCTCCAAAATGGCCGTTTTGTAGGCGTCCACAGCTTCTTCAGGTGATGAAAATCTCTGTCCACGCAATTTATTCTTTTAGGGAAAGTATAGAAATCATTAGGGCTTAGGTCGGGGCTGTACGTCGGATGGTCTAATAATTCTATGTTTTCTTGCTCTAAAAACTCTTGTTTTGTGTGCGGTGTGAGAACTCACATTGTCGTGATGGAGGATGATGCGGCGGTTGCAGTTCTCTTTACGGAGTTCAGAAATGACTTGTGGCAAACAAATGCTAGCATACCATTCTGCATTAACCGTTCTTTGTCCCTCAAGAAGAATAGTGGTAACATGGCCGGTTTTGGAGACAAACGTGGCCACCATTTTTTAGCAACACTCCGTGAACGAACAATTTTTGTTGGCTTTAACTCATTTTCGAACACCCAAACTCGTGACTGGTTTTTTGTTTCGGGTTCGTACGCATATATCCAGGATTCGTCACTTGATACGATGTTGTATACAGCATTTGAGAATCCTGCGTGGAATCTTTCGAGAGTTCTGACGCACCAAGTAACGCAAGCCGCTTTTTGCTCTTCACAGAGCGAATGTGGTATCCATCGGGAAAACAACTTTTTTACACCTAATTGTTCATACAAGATTATTTGTATTTGACTCATGCCAATGTCTAAAGTTGCCTGAATTTCGCGGTATGTCACATGTCGATCTTCCTCAATCAATTTACGCACAGCATCAACGTTTTCTTGGGTGACTGCAGTTTTTGGACGACCTTGACGGGGATCAGCACTGAGCTTGACACGACCACGTTGAAATTCAGCAAACCAGCGATAAATTGTGGTTTTGGATCTGGCTTCATCACCAAATGCAGAAATCATCCGCTCAGCACACTGTTTTGTGTTAAACCACTTCGAAAGTCATTATAAATCATCGCTCTTGAATTTTCTCGAGTCAATTCCATTTTCTCAACGACTAAACAAGTTTGACTTAACCTTGAGACAAGACCGAGAATCTTTTTTTAAATAAATAAATGGTATTCAATTTTTAAGACCAAGGAGTTTTCAATCAAGGAGATTTCAATTAAAAAAATTTAATATGACAGTGGAAATATTCCATTCCCGATACTTTTAGTGCAGCCTATGTATATACATATATGATAGATATATCACATTATCTTTATATATAAAAAGTACGTGTCACGTTGTTTGTCCGCGATGGACTCCTAAACTACTGAACAGATTTCAATGAAATTTTGCACACTGTGTGCAGTTTGGTCCAACTTGAGAGTTAGGATGGTTTTTATCCCGATAAGTGACCTTCAAATTTTTTGTTGCTAATCTCGAGAGTTTTTTTAGGAAAGCAAATGGTCGTCGGAAAGGGCAGAACAACGTCTGCCTGGACAGCTAGTATAAATATATATATGATAGATATATAACATGATAAATATATGATAGATATATAAAAATCAATTGCTGTCCATTAGTTTCGCTAAAACTTAGAAAAGGCTCGACCGATTTTGATGATTTTTTTTTATGTATTTGAAAGGGCTTCTCAGATGGTTTAGATTCACATTTGGACCCGGTATGTGAAGCAGTTGCCGAGATCCAGAAAATCACCCGCGCGAACTTGGGGCGGATCGCTGGTTCTTAATAATTTTGATTTGTTCAGTTACGGACTGACGTGAGTTCAAAAAGTAAAATCATTTCGTGAGATAACTGTTTGTCAAGATTTTTTTTTAAATTACCGAAATGCCGCAAATAGTTTCATATTGTTTTGACACCTGTTCACGCCACTGTTGCACTACCGCCTAACGCTTATGTGATTCTTTATTTATTATCCAATAAGAGTAATTCAAATAGTCCATTTGCGGGTTACCTTACCCCCTTTTAAGCCTTTAGCATGCGCACTCTTGTGTTAACGAAGTTTGCATACACGCAACGCACAAGCAATTGCTACTATCTCGCGCCATCGCATCCGCCGTTGTGAAATTTAGATATTATACTATACAAAATTATCCTAAAGTGTATTTACAACAACGCTACATTTTGCGATTATCTGAGAAGGTTTTGTGTGTAAAGACAGCAAGCGGCGAATCGTCGTGGCAGCAGACCTTGTGATACGAGGCAGATTAGCAGAAGTCCAGGTGAGTGCACCCGGCTTAAGCTGATTGAAAGCTGCCTGAGTTCCAGCATCAGTGCTTATTAGTATATAGCTTTGCCTGCTGTGAAAATAATTGTTCTTCCATGCAGTCTGTTTTGGTGTCTTTAAGAAATGGAACTAGGGGAGTGCCAGCGTCTTATTTTAAATAAAGAATTTTTGTATCCTACTTTGTTGGACAGTTTTTTTTTTACTTTCAGTAAGCAAGTAAAATATTTCCTCGGTCTTTGCATCACACTATAAAATTCGTTCAGGGGTAAGTACTGCGAGAATCAACCTTCTACGACTTTGTATCTATGGAGGTTTTCTGGTATGAAGTCGGTGAAAATTTAATTATGTTTTAAACATTTTTTATTTTATAATTAATGATAAAACATTTGTGTTGAATATTGTGACAACATAATTTAGGAATAAGATCATTATTAAGTAGCCTTTATTTAAAGAGCACCAGAGGCTGGGCTAAAATTTATGTAATTCTGATCGGAGTGTTGATGATGTACAAAATATTGTATTTTAATCATTTTCATAAAAAACAAATTAAAATCATAAATAATAATAAAGTTGCATTGACTGCTACTTCTTATTATTTATACATTTGGATACGAAACCAAAACACTGTTTTTATCATACTTGTTTCCCAATCCGTGCAAAAATTAAAAATGAAAATCTTGTAAACTCACAATAGCATAAAATATTACCTTACCTCTCTCAAACGTTGGTAATACGTAAGATTACTAAATCAGAAATACTTCTATTTGAACGTGTATGCGGTAAATATATTTTTGACTTCTGCTGCAGAAACTGAAAAATATATTAGATGTGTGTGCATGATATATATATTTATATTTAACCCTGACGAAAACAGTGGAGTGTTATGTGTTTGTAGTTTGTTTGTAGTGTGTACCTGTGTGTCTGCCTGTCGCATTATAGCTCCTGAACGGATAAACCGATTTTGATAGTTTGTTTTCGTTTGAAAGCTGTCTTAATAAAAAACATATAAACACTCATGCCTGTCACACAGAGGGGTAGGCAGAGACTATGGACTTCCATTGGGCACGATCCTGACACACCTCTCCCGCTTCCTCGTCGTCCATATACCTACACAAACACGCTCGTCGGTTAAAGGTACTCTTGATTTGGCCCATTTTCAATATATCGCCAATTCGGTCGATAAACTTTCGCCTAGGGCGTCCCTTACCGACTCTGCCGTACACCTCTGCAACATAAATTTGCTTTGTCACTCTTTTCTCATTCATTCTTTCTACATGACCAAACCACCGAAGCATTCCTTTCTTAATCCTGGTCATAACATCATCTTGCAAACCACATTCTTCTCTTATCACACAATTTCTCACTCTGTCATTCAGATTTATCCCTAACATACTCCTTAATGATCGCATTTTTATTATGCTGTCTTAATCAAGAGAGTTATTAACAATTTTTCAAAAAAATCTTCAAAAAAAGTTTGTAGATCATCAGCTCTTTTTTTTCGGGGCTTTGTTTTAAATTTTAATTCAAGCTCATCCGGTACCTTGAGGATCACCAGCTGATTAGTGACCGCCAATACGTTTTTCGTCGGGGTCGATCAGCTGGTGATCTTCTGGTCTACCTGACCTATAGATGGGCGGAGGCAGTAGAGTCCAAGGGGGAGGCGTTGGCCGTTAGTCTGGACATTGCGAAGGCCTTCGATCGGGTTTGGCACAAAGCGCTTCTTTTGAAGCTCCCTTCCTATGGGCTTCCCGAGAAATTGTGCAATTGGATCACCAGCTTCCTTGCAGATCGGAGCATCAAGGTCGTTGTAGACGGTGCATGTTCTGACTACAAGCCTATTAACGCTGGTGTTCCACAAGGCTGTGTGCTATCACCAACGCTGTTTCTTCTGCATATCAATGATATGTTGCTAACTGGTAACATTCATTGCTATGCGGATGACAGCACTGATGATGCTCTTTACACCGGCCGTGCCAATATTTCTCGGGAAAACGTCGCTGAGTACCGAAACAAACTTGTGTCTGAAGTCGAGTCTTTGCTGGACAAAGTCTCGGACTGGAGGCGACTAAATCTAATCCAGTTTAAATCCTCAGAAGACACAAGTTTACGCGTTTACCGCTAAAAAGAACCCCTTTGTCGTATCTCCTCAGTTTCAAGGCACTCCCCTAGTTGCCTCAGCCAGTATCGGCGTCGACATATCGAGTAACGTGCAGTTTCGTGGTCACTTGGAAGAGAAGGCCACATTGGCCTCTAAAAAGCTTGGCATGCTCAGCAGAGCGGGACAGTATTTCATGCCGGTACACCACCTGCAACTTTACAAGGCGCAGGTTCGGCCTCACATGGAATACTGTTCCCATCTCTGGGCAGGGACTCCCCAGTGCCAGCTCCTTCCACTTGACCGCATCCAGCGCAGAGCGGCTCGAATCGTCAACGACCGAGCCCTTTTCGATCGGCTCGATTCATTGGCACTGCGAAGAGATGTTGCATCCCTTTGCATTTTCTTTCGCATCTACCATGGGGAGTGCTCTGAGGAATTGTTCGGATTAATCCCAGCCGCCAAATTTCACGAACACACATCGCGGCAGAACTCCCGATACCATCCACACCATCTGGATGATTGGCGGTCCACCACTGTGCGATTTAGAAGAATGTTTTCGTCCTGGCACGACTTCCTTGTGGAATCGATTACCATCAGCGATTTTTCCGGACCGATACGACTTAGGGACCTTCAAGAAAAGAGCGTACTCCTTTTTAAAAGGCCGGCAACGCTTCTGCAATTCCCTCCCTGGTGTTGCATTTGTTCATGGACGGCGGTAGTCACTTACCATCAGGTGAGCCGCATGCTCGTTTGCCCCTTTCCTATAAAAAAAAAGTAATTATTTAGATCAAAAGAACTTTCTGACCCCTTTGATCATATATTCAAAGTTATTAAATTCGCTGTTTGTATAATTATTAAAGTGCCGTTATATTATATCTGATATATTGGATAACATAAGTGGACAATGATAATATTGCAATATTGCTGCTTCATAGCGATAAATCCTTAGAAAATACGTTATGTATATAATGAAAAACAGTCAATGACAACATTTCAATGAGTTTCTTGATTTATGAATAAGCCTTCCCTAGTTCTGACTTAGCCAGAATTATCTAGCATAACATTATTTAAACTGTTTTAATTTGTTTTAAAACACATTTTATCAACAAAAAATTGTTTCTAACTATTAGTACTGTATCAGGATTATAATATACAGTACTAAGTACTTCACAGCTAAGCTGCAAGCTTAGAAGAGCAGCTTCATAGCGACAAAAAGTAGGTTTTTGATAGCCCCGGGCTTAAAATATGGTTTGAGGAATAGTCACTCGAACTAAAAAGTCCCTTATGCGCGACATCACATTCCAAAGAGTATGTATATACACACTCGTCACCAAATTCGATCAGTGAGGGCATCGATGACTTCTTTTGCCACCTAGACGACACCACTTAGGAATGAGGTCAAATTTTGACAAATTACATGGCGGGCTAGTTAATTTGTTGGGTAAATAATCGGTCGGCGATAAAGTTTTTTTCGTATTTAGTTGTACAAAATTGAAGAAAAATCTCTTTAGTTGTACTGTTTCATCTGGCTGGTTTTAATATCAATACATGTAGAACATTATGAAAAGGAAAAATTTAAATTAAAAAACACTTTCCTCCCATTCTACAATTGTTTTTATCCGCCAATATGAGTGAATCTAACGAAGAAATTCGATACAGTCTGAAGTTTTATTACAAAAAAGCGAAAAATGTGACTCAAGCCGCGAAAAAAAATTGGGACGTTTACGGACCTAAAGCAGCGTCAGTAAGAGTAGAACAAAGTTGGTTGAAGCGTTTTCAGTCAAGTTGCAGCTCGCTCTGTTCGCCCGCATACGGATAAAGTCGATGCCATTTTTGAAATGGTGGAGCAAGATCGGCATATCAGTAGTTACGACATAGCCGAGAAATTGAAGACTACAAAACAGTTTTGATCCATTTGAAAAAGTCTGGCTGTAAAAGAAACCTAATGCGTTGTGTACTTATTTGCGATTCTCTATTGAAACGTAATGAAACCGAACCATTTTTGAAATGATTAATCACTGGTGATGAAAAGTGGACCACCTACGATAAGATCGTATGAAAAAGATCATGGTCAAAGGGTAGTCAAGCTCCACAGACTGTAGCGAAACCTAGATTAACGCGCAATAAGGTAATGCTGGATGTGTGATTAGAAGGGCATCGTTTATGAAGAGCTTGTACCGCCGAGCATAACCATCGATTCGGATTTCTACTACCAAAACTAATGGGACCCAAGCAATAAATTGAGAAAAAACGGCCGAAATTGATCAACAGAAAGGGAGTGGTCTTTCATCATGATAACGCCAGACCACATACATCTTTGGCCACTCCACAAAAATTTAAAGAGCTTGGTTGGGAAGTGTTAATGCATCCACCATATAGTCCTGATCTTACACCCTCAGATTTTCGCCTTTTTCGGTTCTTTAGAATTCTTTAGGTAGAGTTGGGTTAACATCAAGAAAGAACTGTCAAACTACTGATAACATTTTTTTGTTAAAACTCCCAAGATTTGTACAGCAGCAGGATTATGTAATTACGTACAAGATGGCAACAAGTTATCAAAAAAAATGGCGCATATATTTATAATGATTAAATGTAATTAAACTTTGAAAAACAATGTCTTGAATTTGTATATAAAATACGAAGAAACTTTTTCCCCGACCTAATATAAGGGTTAATGTTCCTTTTCGTAATATCAGTTAGGTAAACGAATAAACCTAACAACGGATACTCTTCAAAGTAGAACATTAAAAAAAGAGTTAGTAGTGTGAAAAATATTAAGAAACAAACCACTGAGGCGTTGTTTTATGTATTTATATATGACTCTAGAAAGAGATAATCTTTTATTTTAAACGCAACCTCCATATGACAATGTGTAAAAAAAACTTCAGCTCAGTCCCAACTAGCGACATCTAGTGAACCTAAAATTATTCAACGTCATTAATGTCAAACTCCATATTTTACACATCAGTTTGTATATTTCAGCGGGACTTCCATTGTAAAGAGATTATAGCTTGCCTGGCACTAATTATAATAAACTTATTTTTAATAAGCCTGATTGGGCCTTAATCAACTAGTAATTTAGACTCATTGAAAAGACAACGATTAGTCTAAGATGTATCTTAGGTCAAGTAGTACTTTTCCCAAAGTACTTTTAAGTACTTTCGGGTACGCGACTCACTCGTATCTATATCTATAAAAGCGGCGTTGCTTAGATTTAGGATAATTAAAGTCCATTTGTTTCATCAATTTAAATTTTATTTTTAAATGAACAAGTTTTTCGGATCAAATATTTTCGATCTAGATCACTCCTGATATTATTTTCTATCTGCTCATAAAGTTTCTTTACAATCGGTTCAGTCACTCTATGAGCAACACAGAAAAATATTATTATTATTATTTGAGGAATTTATATAGTATTCTCGTCTGGTTGGACGATATTATATGAAGAATTTTAAATGATATAAAATAAAATAGAGACAGCTGAGTGAGGAATGGAAAATAACCAGCGGGTGGTATCATGGAGAATCATTATCTATATTTTAACCCGGAGCATTTAACCTGATCTTGTATCGCACTGACAAAAACCTTGGTTTCCCCAAAGAGGTCTCCAGGTCGATAATGCCCTGTACTGCCGGCTCATACCATTGCCTTCAGTATTTTATCATATAAAACAACGTTTGTATTGAATGGATCATCCGATCTCGACAGGAGGTAATTACGGAGGCTGCACACTTTGCGATTATGCATAATGAGGGCGCTTAAAAAACCATGAAAGTGCGGACTTTTCTATCCTGGGCGTTAATTTCGTCCTGCGTCCACCAGAGTATGCATAAGGTATACATGAGAACGGACTTGACCCAACTGTTATATTATGCACCAATTTTATTCACGTCCGACAAGAAGAAGAAAAACAAATCGCGAACTGATTATTTCATGTCTACCTCATTGATTGTATATCTTGTGAGATACCCAGGTATCACTATGTTTCAGCCTCGTAACATATCCTTATGTTGATAGGCATAGATAAGTCTATGCCATCAAAGTTAGCAACCTTACCCCTTTCGACAAGTAGTACCGCACACTTATCCGTCCCCAGCTTCATTCTAATAGAATTGCTAAAATCGCAAGTACATATAAGCATAATAGCAATTCATACAAAAGTGGTTCAAAGGTTTGTTATTTTCATTATTATAGCCTATTTATATTTTCTTAATAATTAAGACTTTTACAGAAAACAGTTTTTAGCTTAAAATTTAAATAGATCAAATAATAATAAAACATTTTATGTCACATAACAAAAAAATTATGAACAATGAGGAACAATTTATATAAATTACATTTAAGACAGGCCGTGGTAGCTCAGATGGTTAGCGCTCACTGTAAGTTTCACAATACGCGAGCAACCCGGGTTTGATCCCCGCCGGCACCAATGAAATTGTTATGCATTTTATGTGCTGATTTTACCACGTGCTCGGCGGTGAAGGAAAACATCGTGAGGAAACTTGCATGTCTGAGAAATAAGAAAAAATAATATTTTCAAGACGTAAGTTCGCCAACACGCACTGGGGCAGCGCGGTGGACATTTCCTTGCCTTAAAACCCTTTCAGAAATGAAAGGAGACCTATGCCCAGCAGTAAGACGTATAAGCTGTAACTTTAAGTTTAACATATAAGAAATCAGTGCATTACATCATATTTAAATGAATTTTATACATTTTTTTAATTTTCATAAACGGTGCTGGAACATAATAAAATTAAATCTTATTTTATTTTACAACTAGTATAATATTTTACATTACAGATTAAATGAATGAATAGAACATTTTGTTAAATATAATAATTTTAAGATCATTAAAAATAAAATATAAATTTCACTATAACAAAATTTCATATGTACCTACATACTTACTCAACTTGTTCTCTATAATTCTTAAAACATATTTTTGTTGTTTTTTTTTTCGTCTTTTATAAATTACTTTAATACATTTATTGTATCTCGATCCAAAAATATTAATTTTAATTGTCTAAAATTAAAAAATAATTGACAAGAATCATAAAGAAAAGCTAAACATTTCTGCCAGACATGAGATATCTATAATAAGATAAGAATATTTTTCATAAATTACCCACTTATATATATATACAACGTGTCCCGAAATTCAACGATAAGCCAACACCGCAGGATAGACCTGCCCCGGACTAATCGGGGAAAAAGGAAAAAAAAATATATCCCAATTATATTTTAAGTTATATAAAAAAAATTAAATTCTTCAGAAATTGAGACCGTTTATGATATTTTTCACTACCATGACCACAACTTTTTAAATATTTTTTTTCTTTTTTTTTTTAAAGGCAACCTGAATAGTACTGCTATCTACCACAATTCTTAAAAACTCCAGAATAACTCTTGTTTTATCACGAAAATTAATGAAACTTATTTTATTCCCTAAATTTTTTGAAGACTTTTACTTTTAACCAAATTTAACTTATCGTGGTGTAAAAAAGAAGTATGAACACTAGTATGGCAAGTTCTTTTAAAAATTGACGCAACTAACCAACATTCCAAAATGGTATAACACTCTAGGAAAATAAGTTATAAAAAAAATATGGGCCTATTATTTCTTAACAGGGGCCAAATGACGGTCGGGTGTAATAAAAGTATTAGTTCTTGAAAAATGTTTAATATTTCAAAACAAATGGTACAAACAGTTTCACGTGTAATTTATGAAGTTATTAACATTATAGCAAATGTTCGAACTGTTTGCCACCAGCATTAATACATGCACGACATTGCCTTAAAAATGATCGTTTCATTTGTCTTGCATATCTTCTGCTATTAATGTAATCAGCAGCCTGAGTGATATTTCGAAGAAGCTCGTCCAATGTCACAATGGGTTTTGAGTAGACCCTGTTTTTAAGACAACCCCAATAGAAGAAATCCAGGGGGTTCAAATCGGGTGAACAGGGTGGCCATAAGATAGGACCAAGTCGCCCGATCCAACGCCCTGGATACTCTTGATTTAAATATTCTCGCACAGGACGGGCATAATGTGCTGGGCAACTATCATTTTGGAACCACATGTTTTGAAGATCAGTTATTTTGTAAAAAGTTTAAATAACTATTGCCATCTAAGTTTCCTTGTAACTCCAAGGGCCCAATTACTTTTCCATTTAATATGCCGGTCCATAGGTTAACCTTGAATTGATATTGGGATTTGTCTTGTCTCATCAAGTGTGGATTTTCATTACTCCAACTATGTAGGTTGTGAAGATTTAAATACCCATCTTTCTTGCACGTTGTTTCATCCGACCATAGAATTTTGTCTAGGAAGTGGGGATCTTCACTGTGCCTTTGCAGCATTACACGGCAAAATGTGACCCGTAGCGGATAGTCCCGCGGTAATAACGTCTGCACACGCCTGTAGTGATATGAGTGAAGCTTGTGACGTTTTAATATTCGATGTGCAGAACTTTTCGGGATTCCTGTAGCTTCTTCTATGGCACGTGCCGAAGTAGTGGGGTCATTTTCTATCTCATTGAGAACTTCTTCATCACGATCCAATCTAGGTCTTCCAGCGCTTCTCCTATTGGACAATAAAACGTACGACCCTCCGAAAACGCTTGATGCACATTAATAAACACTCGATAATCAGGATATTTTTGAGCATTTGGGTATCTTTCTCGATACAGTCTGCTAGCAGCGTTAGCATTACATCGGCATTCTCTATAGATTAAATGTATATTAGCGTATTCCTGTGGTGTGTACGGTTGCGGCATGTTAAACGTCAAACAGTCCAAAATGCGCCAGAACTCTAAATCACAAAACACACAATCGTAGTCCAAGAGAATGCCAGGTCAGTTCAGTTTGCAGATCACTTCCAGTCCAAATAATGCCAGGTCAGTTAAGTTTGCAGGTCGATTCCAGTCCAAAAAGCCAAGCCAAAGGTCGATAGTATGTACGAGGGCCACGTAAGTTGAATTGGGAACGGTACGCAGTAAAGAAAGGAGCAGAGCGTACTGAACCGACTTGCTGAGAATAATAACAGCTTCTCTACCTGCCCTGTTGTTGTCTCTTTTTAACGTAAATATATCTATCTATCTATCTATCTCTCTCTAACATCTAAGGTATTAATGCCCCATTCGAATTCCTAGAAATTGTAACAGGAACCCATTTTGGGCATGTAGTAAAAGTGATTACTGACAATTACAATTTAAGGAATTTGGCCCCTGTTAAGAAATAATAGGCCCATATTTTTTATAACTTGTTTTCCTAGAGCATTATACCATTTTGGAATGTTAGATAGTTGCGTCAATTTTTAAAAAAACTTGCCATACTAGTGTTCATACTTTTTTTTACACCACGATAAGTTAAATTTGGTTAAAAGTAAAAGTCTTCAAAAAATTTAGGGAATAAAATAGGTTTCATTAATTTTCGTGATAAAACAAGAGTTATTCTGGAGTTTTTAAGAATTGTGGTAGATAGCAGTACTATTCAGGTTGCCTATAAAAAAAAAGAAAAAAATATTTAAAAAACTGTGGTCATGGTAGTGAAAAATATCATATACGGTCTCAATTTCTGAAGAATTTCATTTTTTTTATATAACTTAAAATATAATTGGGATATATTTTTTTTTCTTTTTTTCCGCGATTAGTCCGGGGCAGGTCTATCCTCCGGTGTTGGCTTATCGTTGAATTTTGGGACACGTCGTATATATATATATATATATATATATATATATATATATATATATATATATATATATATATATATATATATATATTAAGTCATTTATCAAATATTTTAAAGAACTTACACTACCTTGTAAGCGTAACTAAATAACGTGGCTAGGAGTTTTCCCAAACGTCACGCTTCTGGCTCTCTGAAGCTCTTTAATATCGGTATAAAAATCGTCAAAACAAAATGGAACACCTAACAAAATTAAAATATGCATATATCTTAAAGGTTCATGTTTTGCTAAGTCCTTAAATTGAGGACAATTCTCAATTGAACCTAAACGGCTTGACCGTTTCCGGCCTTAATCTTTTATAACAGTGTTTCGCCAAACTTTTTTGAGTTTGCAATAACTTCACTACTATATTTATTTAGGCTAAAAAGAATGACAGCATATCATAATTACAAAGCATAAACCTAAATACATTTCTTTAAAAAAAAACTATAATTATAAACAATTATTCGATAAAGCTAATGCCCGAACAGTTTAACATAGCAACAAGCTGAAGTGGCAATGTGCCAGTCGTAAGGCATGCAGGAAGAAGATATTTTTATTGGCATTACTTGGGAGAGGACGATCAGGAGTATCGGTTCAGCTGTGAACATGTAAATGGCTGCAATAACGATAGTTATGAATCCATAGGACAGCGTGTTTTATCTTCCATCAAATATTGTATATACAAATTACCACAAAAAAGAATACTTTATTGTATCTCCTCGATTTCAGGACACTCCCTCCCCTCGTTGTCTCAGCCAGCATCGGAATCCATAGCGTCGACATTTGAGAGATGTATAGTTCTGCAGTTACTTGGAAGGAAAGGCTAAACTGGCATCCAAACAGCTTGGTGTGCTCAGTAGATTAAGACAGTATTTCATGCCGGCCCTAGCTTTAGAAAGCACAGGTTCGGCCTAATATGGTATACTGTTCTCATTTCTGGCCCGGAGACCCCAGTAATCAGCTCCTCCCACTTGAACGTATTCAATGGCGGCCACCCTCGCGCCGTCGTATCGGTGTGGAAAAATTCAAAAAAGTAGTAGAGCGCCAATCATCGAGATGATAAGGACGGAATTTCCAAATCTGTCGTACTGTACGATGCTAGAATTCAGCAACTCAAATTAATCCAAACAATTCTTTTGACCCCTCCCCGTGGTATATTCGGTAGAAAAATGCATAGACATGCAAAGTTTCTTCGCAATCTTTTAACGTGGTAGAGCCATGGTGCAGCTATATTACTGATATAGTTGTAGCACGAATGGACCATTCTCCACAGAATACCAGCGTAAAATAGCAGCTTAAAGCTGGTGATGGTAAGTATAGAGAACTGGTAATCCCTTTTACTGGAAACGAGGCATTCCATCTTAGCTCTCACGGGTGACAACGCATCTGCATTTTGATTCATAGTCGAGGATTATAGATGTCTATGGGCCACAGTATCCACATAAGTGGTGATACAGCCTTAGATTGTAAATCGGACTATCTTAGCATAACAAAAGCCTATTCACTCTTGCCTTGAAGATACCCAGATTGTATTTGGACGGAAAGGTAGACGCCGGCAAATTATTCCACTCCTTTGTTGTACGCATTACAAAAGACGAAGCAACCCGTTCGGTTCTAATGCAAAGAATATCGGCAACAAAGGGGTGAAGACTCGCCGACCGCCTGGTTATCTGATGTTGGAAAGGAGAGGGAGAGTTAAAGGGTGTAATTCCTGCGCACACTCACCGAAATGCATCCTATAGAATACCGAGGGACTGTCTACTCTGCGCCTTTGCTCGAAGCTGACAAGATTGGTTTCAACTAAATCAAGGTCTCTTAGTACGTCTCTCCACAGAGTCCAACGCTGCCAGGTGACATTTTGGAGCACCAGCTCATATGGAACACCAGTACTCCACGCACGACTGGACTTGCGCTTTATATAAGGTAACAAGCTACCCCGGCGTGAAGTGCCGCCGCACCCTTGCAAGGACACCGAGTTTCCTTGCGGCTGCTTTAGCTCTGCACTCAATGAACCCCCCATAGTTGAGGTTCGGAGAAAATTCAACCCCTAACAACTGAAGGCAGTTAGTGTACTCCAAGGATACATTCCGGAAAGTAGGAGCCAAGGTAAGTTGGTTCCTTTTAGCGATGAACGCTTGTATTTTGGAGGTGTCAAATCTCACGTGATTGGCATCGCCCCATTCGAAGACTGCCAGCAGTGTGAGACTCATTGTCATAGAAGAGATTAATTGTCTTAGAATATTTTTTGTATCATGTCTTATTTATAAAATTTATTTAAGCGGACTTATCTGTGGATAATACTTGGCTCCACTGTTTCATATCTCAATTCACATGTTCTGCTGCTTGGTATGCTCTGGGCCATGTGCAGATCTTCTGGCACAGTATATTCATTGAGGTGTCTCCTGTATATAGTTCTAGGATAGTCATGTTACCTACATGTACATCTCGAACTTCAGCTAGGCGATTCCTGATTTCAACAGCAGTCATGGCTTTGTTACGTAGTATTGCCAGAGTAAGGAGTAGAGTCTTTGGCGACCTGTTCCTGGCCGCAAATAAACAAAAAAATATAATTTCAAGATATATATAGATATATCCTCGAATCCGGAAACTTGATCTATCGCCGGGAAGTCGACCATCTGTCCCAAGGAGGTGTCGGATTTATCGTCCACGAGTCTCTCGTTAACAACGTTGTAAAGATTGAGAGTGTATCGATGAGGGTTGCGTACCTTATACTCAAAATCACCAAACGGTATTCGCTGAAGGTCATACAGGTTTACGCACCAAACTTGGCACATCCCGATGAGGAAGTGTAGGAAATTTATGAGGATAACTCTAGAGCCATGCATTACTCTCATACCCACTATACGGTATTAATGGGAGAATTCAATGCAAAACTAGGCACAAGAGAGAACGGTGAGCTGAAAGTAAGGAAATTTGGAATAGTGCAACGGAACCCTAGGGGCCAGCAGCTGTCCAACTGCATGGAGAAAGAGGGACTCTGTATGATGAACTCTTTCTTCCAGAAGCGGTCCAACAGGAAGTGGACGTGGTAGAGCCCCGATGATTCGACAAAAATTGAGATAGACTTCATTATGACGACCAGACGATAGTTCAGTGAAATCTCCGTGATCGCGAGGATGAAAACTGGTAGCGATCACCGAATGGTTAGAGGCACACTGAATCTAAACGTTAAGTTGGAGAGGTCTCGTCTAATGAAGTCAACGCTCCGTACCCCTCGTGCTCTGTTCCAAAGTCCCGAAACCTTTCAGCTCAAGTTACAAAACCGTTTTCAGTGCCTAGAAGTCTGCAATGAAGTGGAGGATATGAATGACAAGCTCGTGAAAGCTGTCCATGCATTCGGAGCTTAGTTCTGCAAGACCCGCCGCAGAAGAACACAAAATCTCTCCGATTACACTCTTAATCTCATGGCTATTATACGGGAGATAAAGCTACATTCTTTAACAGATTTGACAGCATACAGGTAACTGAACAGACAGATCTCCAAATGCATGCGACGGGACTAAAGCAACTTCAAAACTGCTCGTATTGAAGAAGCGATCGAGCGGAACCAAGGCTCCAAAGTCTTTCTCAGACATCTGTCTGCCAGAAAGAGCTAACTGTCAAAGCTGAAGACTGAGTGTGGCAGCATCGCTTCCGGGACACCTGAGATTTTGAGTGAGATTGAGAGGTTCTATGGGCAGCTGTACACGTTATCGTTAGAGCCACACGCAAGTGTAAGTAACGATCCAAGAGCGAGTCTTACCCGACACTATTCCGAAGATATCCCGGACATCAGTCTGAGTGAGATTAGAATGGTTCTCCAGCACCTTAAAAACGGCAAGCCCCGGGGCGAGGATGGAATTCCAGCGTAGCTTTTGAAAGCGGGTGGAAAACCGATACTTGAAGTCCTTCAGAAGCTTTTAATTCCGTCTTCCATGGTGGCACTACTACGGAGGCGTGGAGCAGAAGTGCGGTGGTCTTGTTCGTCAAAAAGGCGACAACGCTCTCTTGAAGAACTACAGACCGATTTCGCTTCTGAGCCGCGTCTACGTGCTTTTTCGAGAGTCATTACGAATCGTCTCACACGCAGACTTGACGACTTCCAGCCTCCCGAACAAGCCGGTTTCCGAAAAGGCCTTAGTACCATAGACCACACACATACCCTGCGGCAGAGTGTACAGAAGACAGAGGAGTATAATCTGCCACTTTGCCTTGCGTATGTGGACTATGAGAAAGCCTTTGATTCCGTCAAAATTTGGGCGGTGCTGCAGTCCCTTTCAGCGGTGCCAAGTTGACTGTCGATATATCGAAGTGCTGAAGTGTTTGTAGAAAAGGGCTACGATGGCTATCCGAGTACAGAACCAGAGTACGAAATCTATCGAACTGCAGAGAGGTGCAAGACAGGGTGATGTTATATCCCCGAAACTCTTCACCGCTTCATTGGAAGACGTTTTCAAGCTACTGGACTGGAAAGGATGCAGTATCAACGTCAATGGCGAGTACATCACTCACCTTTGATTTGCCGACGATATAGTCCTTATGGCAGAATCGCTGGAGGACCTAAGCACTATGCTCAATGACCTCAATAGTGTCTCCCAACGGATAGGTCTTAAGAACCCCCACGAACGGGTTCCCCCCTTGGCGTGGCGGGGGGGGGGGGGCTTAGGAGGAACCCCTTGGCTGGCCCGTGGTGTAGCGCCGGCACAAGGTGGCCACTCCAAGTGGGCTTGGCGAGCCCACCTCGGATGTGTGTCGGTGGGCTGCGGTGAGAGGCGTGTCCACTCCCCCTACCACTCCAGCCGAGGTGGAGTCGCGGAGGAAGAGGAGTGTTGGTATGGCGATGCGCCACTCGCCCTATCCTCCGCGACTCAGACGGGGCCGCACCGTTGATGCGGTGGTGGTGGGGCCGCGGAGGGAGAGGAGTGTCGGTATTGCGAGGCGCCGCTCTCCCTACCCTCCGCGGCTGAAACTTGGTTACCGGCGGAGCCAGAGACCACATCCGCCGCTGGGGTCGGGAAAGCGGGTGCCACTAAGCACTTGATTTTCCTGGCCCCATGGCCTCCGCGTATCGAACTCGGGGGGTCCGATAAGCACGTGGAGTTGGAGGTCGTGGAGGAAGGCGCGCCTTATGTTCCTGGTGCGTCTTGCCTGAGTGGGAGAGTGGGTAGGAGAGGTCCTCCGCCGAGAAGGGGCTGCAATGGGGCAGCCGGCGCTGGTGGCGCCGCGGATGTGTGCGAAAGCGTTCCCATGGCCCTGCCAATATGCAGCGAAGGTGGAACACCATGGGGTTTCAGTCGGTGCGAGTCCAACATTCCTGTGCGAGTCCTTGCCACCGCGATGCGGGTATGCGTAGGCATTTCCCAATGAAAAAAAAGGTCTTCAGATGAACATGGACAAAACAAAAATCATGTTTAACGTCCATGTCACACCTATGCCGGTAGTTGTTGGGAGCACTAAGCTCGAAGTTATTGACGAGTATGTTTACCGGGAACAAATAGTCCGACTTGGTAAGTCCAACTTCGATCGAGAGGCCAATCGACGGATTCAACTCGGCTGGGCAGCGTTCGGGTAACTACGACACATCTTCTTGTTAGACATACCTCAAAACCTGAAAACGAAATTGTACAACCAGTGCGTGTTGCCAGTGATGACTTACGGATCTGAGACGTGGTATTTTACTGCTGGCCGTATGAGGAAGCTCAAGGTCGCTCAGCGAGCTATGGAAAGGGCTATGCTCGGGGTGTCTCTGCGTGATATACTTAAAAATGAAGATATGCGCAGTAGAACCAGAGTAACAGACATAGCCCAACGGATTAGTAAGCTGAAGTGGCAGTGGGTCGGCCATATAACTCGAAGAACCGACAACCGATGGGGAAGAAATGTTCTCGAGTGGCAGCCTCGTAACGGTAGGCGAAGTGTAAAGCGACCCCCCACTAAATGGAGTGATGCAGGAGGTCGATGGATGCAGGTGGCTCACCGTGCTTTGTGGTATTCCTTGGGGGAGGCCTATGTTCAGCAATGGACTTGTGAAGGGATGTAATGAATATATATATATATATATATATATATATATATATATATATATATATATTTATATATAAAAAGTACGTGTCACGTTGTTTGTCCGCGATGGACTCCTAAACTACTGAACTGATTTCAATGAAATCTTTGGTTAATGTGCAGTTTGGTCCAACTTAAAAGATAGGATAGCTTACATCTCAATTTATAGTCGCAATACAATATTATTTTATTAAAAATTATTTGTCTATTATTTGACAGTAACAATTATCTGTTAGCTTCAAACGATTCTGTCAGATGACGATATCTGTTGACTGGATTGAGTAAATATTTAATAGATGGCGCTATGTTAAAAATACAAACGTTTAATATAAGCTACAATTTAGTAGTATAACCACCACGTGTTGCTGTAAGTATTCAACAGATAGAACCGATTTCAAAAAAAATTTGCAGACTGTGTGCAGTTTGGTCCAACTTGAGAGATAGGATAGTTTTTATCTCGATAAGTGACCGTCAATTTTTTTATTGCTAATTTCAGAAGTTATTTTGGGAAAGCAAAAGGTCGTTCGGAAAGGGCAGAACAACGTCTGCCTGGTCAGCTAATATATATATAGAGCCTATATATGTATATCTAGAGCTGTTCGAGCTAGACCGATGTTGATAATTTTTTTGATAGAGTACTTAAATGGTTTAAATGACCCGGTAGGTGGCGCAAAAAAAGATATAAAACAGATAAAACTAAACTTCTTTGTCCCAAGTCCACTTGCATAAGGAGTCAATTTATTGTTAATTGATCCCTTCTCACTAAAAGGAGCTTACAATATTTATATACACATGGCCGTAACAAAGGTTTTGCCCTCTCACATTTTAAAAACATCGGGGAGATTGTGCTCAAAAAAATGGAAATAATTTGGTCCAATACGTGTCCAGTACTACGTGTTCTAACAAGTTCGTAATATAGTGTAAAGAATGTAACAATGATTTATAATTATTACGGTAAAATAATAGTATTTTCTTTTTATCATGTAATAATTTTTGAGTATTTCATTTATCGAGCTGTATTTTTAACGTGGTAGAGTGACGCAGCAGCTACTTTATGAAGGGTCTACGCATCTCTACATTTACGTCAGGATCTTTTCTACGATGGTATTTGAAAGCTGCAGGACGAATTGCTTGCTTCCAGGGAATGACAAAGTTCTCACAGAATACTGGATTAAAATAGCAGCTCAATATTGTTTTCCATGGAGACAGTCAGTAACACCTCTGACATATGGTGGTCCATATACTGCCATATGTCAGAGGTGTCACTGACAAGATTGGCTACATCTTGAAGCGTGCTTCCATTAAAACGTAATTCAAGCCGCCGAAGAAGATTATTCAGTTTTTACCATCAGTCAAGTGTAATATTCCTCTGCAAGATGCAAGAGTGTACAAGCTTGATTGTGAATGTGACACACTCGTATATAGGACAAACTAAAAGATCCATTAAAACCCGCGTCAAAACAAACACATAGCTGATGTTAAGAATCGACGCTCCGAGAAGTCTGCGGTCTGTGAACACGTACAGGAACGCCCCCGTCACTACATTAGATTTGATAGACCACAAATCCTCGCTAAAGAACACCGATTACTTCCAAGGATGATTCGAGAGGCTATTGAAATCAAAAAACATCCTAATTTCAATAGAGAAGACGGCTGGGTGCTACCATCTGCTTGGGATCCCATAATTAATTAAATTAAATCCCAACCCAAGCATACAACTGCAAGACTTCATGATACTGTAAGTTCATACTTCGTAGATCGGAACAAAAATTAATAATTTTTAATCTGAAGGTAGCCGTGGTTAACTATGACATTGGGACGTCATACACCTCAGTCCCCCCGTGACTCTGGGTGCTGAAAAGTGCCCGAAACGTCGGGAATATAAAATAAGTTAATATACGCGATAAAATCCGTAAAATTAGTTTTATTTAAATGTGTAACGTTCGCGTAAATATAAGAAATCAACCGGAGACCCTTTTTACGAGGCATTTAATCATAGTCCTCACGGGTGACAACGCATCTGCATTTTGACTCGTAATCGAAGATAAATTTAGATGTCTATGGCCCACACTTACCATCAAGTGGACTGTGTACTCGTTTGTCACCCTTATTCTATAAATTAGGGTTCCGCGAACACAAAAATTAAAACCCTAAATTACACGCGGACGAAGACGCGGGGAATAGGTAGTAACGACTAAAAATAAAAACAGAAATGCGGTTGCCAACTCACTTGCAAGTGTGGCAACTATTGCTGATATCTCCCCAATGAGGCAATCAATGGGGGAGGCCTATGTTCAGCACTGGACTTAAATAGGCGCCCCTAACCGCAAGTTAATTGTACTATGCCTGTAGAACTTATATAGTATAATATTCACAATACGTAACACTGGCTCACTATCACACCAAGTCTCTCTAGGTACACGTCCTACCTCGGTGCGCTCCACAACGCAACTGCCCGCCGCAACTCAGTGCAACCACCGAGTAACGTGCTACCCCCCACTACTTGTGTATATGAGACAGTGTATTGAATCTATTAAATAGATACAAACACTACATCCCTTCCTTATGAATGAATTTTAATCAAATGAAATACAGTTTTAAACCGAAGTAATTTTTTATTTATTAACTTATTTCTCGAATCAATACAAAATCAATTAATAATTAAGCTTAATTTGCGTCGTTATAATCTTCACGTTCGAGACCTCCCGAAGATGATGTGGTCTCGTCACGGATAGAGTTCCAGCTTCCCTCTATTTTCTTTAAATGTATAACGTTTCTCCGTAATCTTTGTCCTGTCTCTTCATTTCTCACAGTGATATCACCGCCTACCGATTTTTCCACAACGTGCGGGGTAGGGCTGAAATTTGCAGTTAATTTGTTTGTTCTTTCCATGTTTTTTAAATAAACCTTATCTCCTTCTATAAATTCTGAATCTTTTGCTCTTCTCTTCCGGTCTTCATATTCTTTACCCTTTTCTTTTTGTAGTTTATCCCGATCCCTAATTTCTGAATAGTCTTCTTTGCTATTCATATTTTTTAACATAGGTATTTTATCTCTATTTTGACGATTAAAGAAAAGTTCCGATGGTGATTTCCCTGTTACTGAATGTGGAGTAGAGTTATACATCATCAGATATTCATACAGTGTCTCCTTCAAATCTTTTTTTTCAAGTTGACTGATTCTAAGTCGTTTTAATATGTCACGATTTTGGCGCTCTACTTCTCCATTCATCTGGGGCCAATACGGTATTGAACTTAACAGTTTAATATCACACTCAGCACAGAAGTTTTTAAATTCTTCACTTATAAATTGCCGCCCATTATCCGCACTAATCGAAACTGGGTAACCAAGGCGACTAAATATCTCTTTTAGATATTTTATAATTTGTGCACTGTTGATGGTTTTAGTTATCTTGATTTCTTTGTAACGGCTGTAATAGTCAATTACTACCAAAAGATAATCGTTAGTTGGTAGTGGTCCCAATAAATCCATCGCGATGTCAACCCACGGTTCTGCTGGAAGTTCCCGCCGTTTCATGGGTACAGGTAGATTTGGCAGTCCCACAAGAGTGCACCCTTTGCAACTCTTGACCAGCATTTCGACATCTTTATCAATCTTTGGCCACCAGACTTTAGGTCTTAATCGTTCCTTCATAGACACGATTCTAGGGTGACCTTCGTGGGCTGCTACTAATACTTGTTTTCTTAATTTATTTGGAATTACAATTCTATTTCCTCTCAAGAGGATGTTGTCATAAAAACAAAGTTCATCTTCAAAAATTTTAAAGGTTTTGACTGACTCGTCCCACTGATTTTTATAGAGACCATTTTTTACGTTTGTTATTTCTAAGTTACTTCCAGATTGCAAAATTATATCTCGCATAGAAATAGCATGCGGTTTTGCTAATTGTACTATTTGACATATATGGTCGTCCCGTATAGGTTGTACATTTGTTTCTTTTCATAGTCGTGATAGTGGATCTGCAATATTTGTATTTCCTGGCTTATATTTTATCTTATATCTATAGGCCTGTAATTTCAAAACCCATCTTTCAACGCGAGCTAATGAGCTAGAAGTTATCCCGAATTGAATGTCATTTATGGGCAACGGTTTTTGCCTACCAATCGACCCTTACGAATCTGTGCGTGCGTAATTCAGTTTAGTAATCCGATTATGCACTTTGTCAGTTATCTTTGTACCGCATGGGAAATCCAAAAAATATAAAAAATAATTCAAATATTATTTTTTGAATTAATGTCGTTCTCTACAAGCTGCAAAGAGTTATTGCCGCGATTATTTTCACAGGCACTTTATTAAAAAGAATGTACGTGCCTTAATCTCAGTTTAGATTACGCTATAATATAAAAAATAATGCAAATAATATATAGCACAACAATATTGCTCAGCATTAATTTTTATGGACAGGTCTACACTATGTTGTACCATATATTGGATTGCTTACTTGTGAAGCAACTTGCTATTCTATGTAGCAGAATAGTATAGAGTAAACTGAACTGAGATTAACGTTTCCAGCAACAAAAATTAAAGTTTAGTTAATTATTGACTCTACCTTATTTATTTAATTAAAGGTTAAATTCTAATCACTTTTATTTACTAACTCTGTACTCTTTATACAATTTTATTAACGGTTATCTATAAACTCTTAGCGATAAGCATATATGCGCAGGTATATCGACGTGAAGGAGCCAAGAAAGATGTTTCAGGATTGTATCAAATGGAATTCCATATTCTCTGCCTACCCCTATAGGTAATAGGCGTCAGTTTTTACGATCATTTTACGTTATATATAAATATTTCAATTTAATATTCAATGCGCTTGCCTCTTACATCAAATCAAATCTAAGTATTCCTTATTCAGATCTCATAGGGCGTTGCTGACATTCAAAGTAATGACTTGGTTGCGTACTTTCCTAAAAGGAAACACACAAACTTTCATACAATTGTAATCAAAATTTACAAGTTGAGTTCGTGTAATTTTTATCAGTGTAGTCTTCAGGGCATCATGTTTGTATAGGTCTCTAGGTTTTGTTGCAGTTGCTTGTTGTTCTTAATTTTTTCAGTTTGCACCATTATATCTTATAGGTACCCTTTTTATCAGCCTTTATTTGGAGAATGTTTTGTAAATCCATGTTTGGAATATACTTTAAAGCGATTTGGATGTAACTTTGAATTTAGATAATGTTTCCTTCTTCTGGACAAGTGTCATTATGAGAAAATCATTTTTTTTCTAACATATTGCGAAACTTGTTTCCCCAGGGCATGTTACTATAATGCGTCACATCTGTAATTCCAAAGGGCGGAGGCAGAGCCCAAAGAGAAACAAGCTACTCGGACCACCTTTAGCCAATAATATGGGTTTAGGTAGCAAATTGAGAATAAAGTAATAGGTGTATAGCCCATAGCCTAATCACCAAATCCAAATAAACTATAAATAATTTAAAAGCAGGCAATTAGGCAACAGGCAACTGTTTACGTTATGTAGGCGAGTAATGCAGTTTGTCCATTATTTTTTGTTACAACTCCACCGTAGACATGGGATATAGTATTCCAGACCAACGTGGTACTAAAATGTATATCAATTTTATTAAAAAATCATTGAGATAAAAATTTCCTTACATAAACTGTACAAAAAAATGTATAACCTTTTACGTTAAAACATATCACGCTTTCATAATTTTGGGATACTGATTGAAACGTTTATAAATTACAGCTTATTAAAAGTGGTGATGCTTCCTTTATATTATTTCTTATTGATAGTTCTTAGATCCAATCGCCAACAATAGGTGGCGTTATTTCAAAAAGAGTTAGTTTCAGAAATGGAACAGTCAATTTCAGCAAGTAATTTTAACATCGGAGCGTTTAATTTTAGCAACAACTTACTTGTGCGCCGCCGCGCCGGCCGGTTCCACACGAGCCGGTGATCACTTGCATCTGGTAAATATTTATCTAAGGTAAGGTGATTTCATTACTTTCTACTCGGAAAATTTTCTGAAAGACTCAAAGAAAACTTGATTAATTTAATGTAGGGCTGATTTAACAATCGTTAGATAAAAGTTTTCCATCAAATAAATTATAACCTAATTGAATATCAAACTGAAACAATTAAACCAGTTTATTTATAACTAACTGTAATTTTAATTTATATAATATTATATCCTTTAAATAATTTCTTATCTGTTGATTAAAAAATCAGTCCCTATACAAATACATGATTTTCTTCATATATAGTTATAAGTTTTGTGTAGATAACCCATTACGTATGTACTAAAACTGAGAATCTTCCAACTCATATCGTTCAATCATACTGTATTAACTGCGCGCGAAGTACATTTTCTACCGACGTCAAAGAGGAGACGGAGTACCATCTCCTTACAAACATACAGTCGAATTGAGTATAATTAGACTGTATGTTTTTTATGTTACCTCACAACTTTTTTCTGGGTTAACCGATTTCGATGATTCTTTTTTTATTTGAAAGATAGTGCTTTTCATATGGTAATAAGGTCTGACCAATAGTTTTTGAGTTATTCTTAATAATTTATAATGAAGACGGTTGTACAAAATTATTGATTTTAAAATATCAATATGATAGTACACAGTCAGGTCATAAGTATTGTCACACAGTAAAAACTTTTCTTTTAGAATGCTGGCCACAAAATAGTTTATTGAATTCGAATTTCGAATTGTTCATGAAAATAAAACTGTATACTTTTTAGAATTTTACTCATTTTTAAATATGGAGTGGACGCTTAAAGAAGACCGTGTTGCAGTTATTGCGTTGCATCGTTGCGGTTACGCGCCAATTCAAATTTTTGACATACTGAAAAATTTGAATATAACCAAAAGATTGGTTTATCGTACCATCAAACGATACAATGAAGACTCTAGTGTAGATGACAGGTCAAGAAGTGGTCGCCCTCGGTCTGTTAGGACTCCAGCAGTGATAAAAGCTGTGAAGGCGCGAATTCAAAGAAATCCCAAACGTTAGCAGAAACTGTTGGCCCTTCAGATGGGGTTAAGCAGAACCAATGTGAAAAGGGTGTTAAATGAAGACTTAGGGCTTCGGGCATATCCAAGAAAAACAGCACATCGTTTGAATGCTCGTCTCAACAAACAAAATGATAAGGTGTATGCACACAGTAATGAAGAAGCGAGCAACCGTATTCCGCGTGTCCAACGAGGTCATTTTCCATCCTCGCTCATGGTATGGTTGGGAGTTTCTTATTGGGGCTTAACAGAGGTACATTTTTGTGAGAAAGGTGTAAAAACGAATGCAGTTGTGTATCAAAATACAGTCCTGACGAACCTTGTGGAACCTGTTTCTCATACCATGTTCAATAACAGGCGCTGGGTATTCCAACAAGATTTGGCGCCAGCTCATAGAGCGAAGAGCACACAAGACTGGCTGGCGGCGCTTGAAATCGACTTCATCCTGCACGAAGACTGGCCCTCCTCCAGTCCACATTTGAATCCGTTAGATTACAAGATATGGCAACACTTAGAGGAAAAGGCGTGCTCAACGCCTCATCCCAATTTGGAGTCACTCAAGACATCCTTGATTAAGGCAGCCGCCGATATTGACATGGACCTCGTTCGTGCTGCGATAGACGACTGGCCGCGTAGATTGCAGGCCTGTATTCAAAATCACGGAGGTCATTTTGAATAAACTTTAGTGTCATAAGAATCTATGTAAAATGAACTTAATTTTGGTATATAAATGGTTACATAATGAATAAACTTGTTTCAATTATTTTATATTAAACATGTGACAGAATTTATGACCTGACTAGGTATATTATATAAATTGCAAGCTGTACATTTAAATTGAAACTAAAATATTATGTAAATAAACCGTTACAGTTACAGCCTATTAAAGTTCACTGCTGAAGATAGGCCTCCCCCATAAATTGCCTCTGGGGGGGAGGGGGGGATATTTCCCAAAGTTGCCACGCTTGGAAAGTTCGTTGTAAAAGCATTTTTTTATTTATAGTCGTTATAGTAGGAAGAGACTGCTGGTCATCTTCTGTAATAAATAATAATAATGTTACATTTAGGCTCTGAAACTACAAACTCGGCTCTACTTTGCTTAACGTTAGTCAATGCACTTCATTATTACATTTAGTTTTTTTTTTATTTGTCATACATCTACGCCTTCGTTCTAAGAAGATAATAAGTAATTAGGAAAAATCAGCGATCACTAATAATAAAGTTTTTTATTAGTGAGCGACGGGAGAAACACACATTTCAAATCTACAAGAAGATAATTATTAGAATCAGCTCACATGAGTGAATTGATGGAAGCACATTTCTCGGTATTTTACAATTACTTACTATTAAATCTAATTGTGGTAATACTACAGAAGAAGGTTGTTTTTATACAAGTAGGTATTCCAGTGATACTAATGTGTCTATTCGTTGTAAAACAAAACACAGAATGCCTAAACTATTAGAGGCTTACACGTAACACTTGACATTTAAACCACTAGAAACGCCCCATTCGCTAAATTTAGTGAGCGGGTCACTAAGTTCTCCATAGCTTTTATTTCGTTCGATGTTCGCGTATACCCACCGATTATTACCAATTAGTTACGATATATCTACTACACCATATCATCCCATGGCTGTCGTAAGAGGCGACAAAGGAAAACAAATTAGGAGATGGTCAGCAGCGTCTTCCTAATACCTAATGACTAAAAATAAAAACCTGCTTTTGTCAACCCACTACAGGGCAGGCCTATGTTCAGCCAGTTCAGAAGTAGACTTTAATAAGCTGTAATGGTAAGTATAGGAAGTTATCACATCTAATACATAAACGACTAGAAGATATGAACTTCTGGAATCTGAATAGACCACATTCATAGTTATTTTTATCTCATCAAATCAAAATACATATTTATATGGAATCTATGTTATTAATAAAAATATTATGTAAAATGTTCTTTTTCTTCCTAATTATCAGCTAATAACAGTCCTATGAAACATTGGACTCTCCCGTTTTTAGTAAGGATATGCCATAATTTCTACGCTTGGCAGGCGAATTGTCCGTCTACAACAATTCACGCTATTGACGCCACTCTTCTCTCTCTTTCTCTCTCTAAATATAATTATATGCGAGAAGGTTATTCAACCATTATTTAAAGGCCATGTAACCTTTCTATTATTATCCTTAATTACCACTAACGTCAGGAGAAATGTGATGAGGGATTCCCTGACACTCCAACACACGGCAAATAATAGTATATTTTGAGTTGAATAAAGAAAAATGTTAAAAAATAAATACAAAAAATGTTTTAGTATTTTCTCGGGTAGTTAGAAATTATAATACTATGCAACAAAAATAAACAATACTAATACTTAGAAATAAATTAACAAAAAAACTTTTTTACCAAACATAAACTTCAATTATAACAACACTAGCTGTTCCACGCGACTTCGCACGCGTTCAATTTAGTTGTCACTCGTGAGGACTAAGATGGTACACCTCGTTTCCAGTAAAATGGGTCTCCGGTTCTATACTCACCATACGGAACACAGCAGCATTGAGCTGCTATTTTACGCTAGTATTCTGTGAGAGGGTAGTCCTTCTTCGGTCAAGCCGACCCATTCGTGCTACAACTATACAACTAATATAGCTGCAGCATGGTTATACCACGTAAATAATTAACTAAAATAATTAATTAATGAAATATGTATTGTTACAGAAAATGTCCCGCGTTTATGAAGACGTGGACCCGGCCTTTGCAGCTAAATGTAGTAACATTACACTATGCTCTAACACTGTCGGCTTTTTCAAAAACTTTAGTGATGAAATCATTTCCATTGCTGAAGAAGACAACTGGTTGCAGTCGTTCGAAAAGGTCGAAGATATGCAAAAAGTGACAACGGTGATGGAAAACAAAATGGTACATAATATTTTAAAAATTAAAACTTTTCTAGTGTACTTCAGAGATATTTTGAAAAGAGCAAGCTTTGCGTCTTTTTACGGTTGTATCGGGCCGACAGTCAGGTCTAATTCTTTTTCAAGCACTTCAATATTTTGTATTCTTCAAAGTAATATAGTCAATAACATTTTAAACTTTCTAAACTAGAAGAAATAATTTATGGAAAAGTGTATGCCATTATGAAATGTTAAATGTGAACAAGGCCTCAAAATTCTGACAACTGCAGCTCAGGTCTATTCATAGATGTTATAGTCCAAGATCCCAGAGCCACCAGACGTCACTTATTTTCTAACGAACGAAATGTGTAAGATTGAGTAGGGTTAGTATGTACTATGATCGCATGTTAGCTTGGCCAGATGGCCATTTTCCAGGCATCAGTTAATCAAGGTACGTAGAATCATTACTCACTTCACGTTAATTCTCCCAGCTGAGTTTTACGTATATATTATATAATATCGTTAAAAATCAGTCATCAATACTCACAGACACTTTTCGTAGGCAGTATTGCTTTGCAGACGCTTTATAGCTCTCAAAACAGTTAAACAATTTTACACACATTCTGAAGCTTCATTTTTATGTACATGATCCAAAGCGTCAATCATCCTATAAACCCAATTTCAATACCTCTGTGGGCATGAGCGCCAGGGAAAAATCCACGCGCATGAGCGTGAGTGCTGTTTGAACCGTCTGCAAAGCGTTACTGCCGACGGAAAGTGTCGGGGAGCATTGATGACTGATTTTAATGATATTATCTAACATATACGCAAAACTCAGCTGGGAGAATTAACGTGAGGTGAGTAATGGTTTTACGTAACTTGATTAACTGACACCTGGAAAATGGCCGACTGGGCAAGCTAGCAGGTATCTTACACATTTCGGTCGTCAGAAAATAAGTGAGGTCTGGTGGCCCTGGGATTTTGCTCTATTATAAGTATGTTACAAATATATAATAATTCATTTTTAAAATCTTAAAACTAAAACTTTAAATATGTTTAAAAACATTTCTGACATAATTTAAACTGTGGCACACTAAAAATACTGCAAGTTTAAAACTACGGAGAAATAGTTTCACTGTGTTGACATCCACCATTTTTATGTCAACATGTTATTTTATGTAAGAAAAAAAAGCTGTTGTTGGATATTAAAAATACAGACATATTGTTAACTAAAATGACATGTTAAAAATGCAATTTAAACTAGCGCCATATATTATTTTTCGGAACGCCATTTATAATGTGCCTATTAGCAAATAGCGTCGAATCTAGCGGCACCTAACGCCCAAAAATCTTTCATAGTATTAAAGTTACAGATACAAGTAAACACAATCGAAAGGCATTAACTGCCTTGTTGTGTGCCGGGTAACTATTAGATCTATCGTAATGTAACAATTCATTCATTATTCATTAAAACCTATAGAACGTCTATTGCTGAACATAGGTCTTCTCGCCTATGATTGCTCTTTGAAAACTAATCAAACCCACGCTCCACGTACGTCAATTAAAAAATAAGAAATCTTAGATAAACATTTCTTAGTTCGAGGGACTGTAATTATGTTCTATCTAAAAAGTTTATTTATCTAGTTTTTTTTCTGATTTAAGATAATGGAGGGGCTGCAAGAAGTTTTCTCTAGAATCCAGCCACTGTATCGTAGCAAAGATGCAAAGATTTCGCAAGAGAAACGTAAGGAGGCCGAAGCAGCACTAAAACAAGGCGAATTCACCAAAAGTTTGGCATTAGCAAGTCAGGCTGTGCTTAGGTCTCCAATGACAGGTAATTGTAAACTCTTAATAATTGCTTTCGAGTTTCTATATTTAAAAACTCATCGTTTTGTTTCATAAGCCGCTTTACAGTGATGTTGCCTGAGTGTAATGGATATGAAATGAAAGTGCATGAAAATCCTTTTTAAACAAAAAGCCAGTACAAATTTTTATGAATTGTATGTAAAAAAAATCATGTTAAATCATCATAAGTTGCTGAATAAATTTATGTTTATAATATAAACTCTTTTTACATGTTTGATGTACCTCGTGGTTTGTAATAAAACGAATCGTTACGGGGAACTAAACGTTTATATAATAGAGGAATCAGACATTAATTTCACTTTTATAAGAAAACAACGAACTCTAAAAACTATGAAATACTAAACCAAATAACGGCCACATAATGGCGAAGGTATCGATCTGTAAAATTGCTATTCACGATACATTATCTTATTAACACTTCCATAATATATTATTACCAAAATAACCAAGTGGACTACATTCCACGATAGATTGTTTAATAGTACTGGTGATAATGAAAACATACACTATTTAGTCATTATAATTAATGTAACTTTACCAATAGTAAAGTAAATAACAGAATAAATATAATTTTGTCCTTTCAGGAACTGATGAAGTGGTAGACCGAGGAGTATCCTTAGCACTAGCACTTTGGTTACGCTCCGAAGTACTTTTGTGTTTAAATAAGTTTCACGCCGCCCTTGAAGATTTGAAATTGGCCTTAAAAGAACGCTTGCCAGCTCGAATGCGAGCTCAATACTATTGGCGAATGGGTCACTGTTACAAAGGTATTATTGGTTAAAAATATCACCTTTGTTTATTTTCTCCACTACTGTCCATTTTTTCATGCGAAATTGTTTGAACTAGGTTGACTTCATGATACCTATGTTGACATAATTATAAGATTAAAATGTAGTAACAAAAACACTGGTAAGACATGCAAGAAGTCGATGGTTGGAGGTGGCTCAGGACCGTGCTTTCTGACTCAGGACCGTGCTTTGTGGCATTCCTTAGGGAAGGCCTATGTTCAGCAATAGGCTTGTGAATGGCTGTAATGATGATTATGATGATGATGTACAAAAACACTTAAAAAACACTAATTCAATTAAAATTATTATATATTATGATCATTTTCTAAAATATTTAAATCTAACATGGGAACACTATGCTATGCTATGCTATATATATAAGTGTGTTAAATGTTAATACACTGGGGAAAAAATACATATTTTTTGTTTTTAATTTTGTTTGTTAGTCGTCGCTTCGAGCTTCTTTGACAGAAATAATAAATTAAATTTAATTATTAACACATAATTGGTATGAAAAATTAGGTATAATAAAAAGGTCTCTAGTAATATATACGTTCGGTTCATTTATAGTGAATTTCAGATCATCACAAGGCTATCGTAAGAAGTAAAATAGGGTAATGCTGGAAATACTTAGCAATCTAAGCGATGACATCGTAATCTAAATCAACCCGTTAACGTCCGGTACTCGATATAAGCTTCACACGTCGTCACAATAGGGACCGAAAATTATGTCTATCAGTCACAGATTGTTTGAATCCAAGCCGATCACTACTATTATGGGAAAATACCAATTACTACAAAAACAATAATTTTGTATTTTGTCGTACAGTGATTAATATTAAAATCTATTTTTATAAGAAAGACTAAAAATGTATACCGTAACATTCAATTATATACCTCTATTAATTTATATATTGTTATCCTTTTTGTTTAATTGCTTATGACACGATTAGTACTTCAGATATGTTAGTTGCAAAAAGTAGCTATAACTTTTTATGTTTCGAAGGTGCGCAAGAACCAACAAGAGCCAAGGTTTCCTATGAGTTAGCAGGCAGACTATTAGGGAACGATGAAAAAGCCAAAGGCCAGTTACAACAAGATATAGAGTCTCTTGATTACTCCGTACAGCCAAAACATCCTCCAAACAAAACAGGTAAATAAGTGAAAATACAAAGGTAATGAACGGTTTTCCATTTACCGGCACGGCGCCGGGGAAGCAAAAATGTATAAAATGTATGAAATATATGGCATGTTTTTCCACTTACCGGCGCCGCTAACCCCCACCGCCCAAGCAGCACACAAGCGTTATGAACATCAATATACCAGCCCACATAGAACTTAAAGCTCATTTAAATGCGTATAAGAGTGTTGAAAAGTGGTTATATCCTTATAAGAGTGGTTTATGAGTTATTATACAGCTCAAGCTGTATAAAGTCTGTATTATGAGATCTAAGCAAGCTTAGATTCTATATAGATAGGCTCTTAATCAGAATATGAAATCTCTAGTATACAACTTTAAGTATTTTATAACACTTCAATCTGATTTTATCATTAAAGCTGTATAGAAGCCGTTTTTTGCATGCTGACCCTTGCTTATACAACTCTAAGTGTTATAATAGTATAACTATAATCTTATTTCTTGACAATGGTGTATGCAAACTCTTCTAAAACTTATTCTTATGGTGTCATTGTACACTTTTGTAAATACAGTAGTTTTATGACTTGTCTATGAGAGTGATATAAAACTAAATAAATAACAGCCATAGTACAACTTAAATCTGTATAAGTGACAGAATATCGCCATTTTGCATGCGCTGCGTGTTTATATTGTGCTAGGGAACAATTATCAATATGTGGCAAAAGGAGAAAAAAATTTGGTGCAGTAAAAAGACCATGTTAAATCTAAATTAAATTTATCGAACACTATTTCCAAGACAATATTTTTCATCTTTTAGACTTATATCTAAAGAGAGTTATATGACATGTTAAAAAAAACTGCTATACAGCGTTAGTAATAAAAATTTCCTACTATAGAACTGATTAAAAACCAATAGCTGCATATATGATATAATCCATAACACACATAGTACAGTTACTAAGACTATAAGACCCCCAAAATAGCGCTGTGTAACAAATTGTCGCCATTTTTAGACACCATAATAAGGGAATATTAGACCATATCCATTATTTTTTTTAATTCTAAGCTATATACCCGATAGTTACTGTATTACGTATTTTTTGTCCTTATATTATTTTGTTATTTTACTGGCGCGGCAATTTTTCGTTAGTAAACTTAAACAAGTTTACGGTAAGCCGAATTTGGCACGTTCAATTCACCCATTATTATCGTCAAAGTCTACTCGAGTTCGAATATAATATTAATATGTTAAATATATGTACATTAAATATCGCCATCATTTTATAAACGATCTTTTTGTTTTATATTAATTTGTAATCCCATTCAAAAACCAATTTAGAACGTTTGTCTTTATAAGTTACTTATAAGACAACATCTGTGGTATAATATTTTCCTTGCACAACAAATAACAGCTGTAATACAGCAGTTAAACAGTCTCTTTTATGCTTGTACAGCTACTGTACAGCGCTACTAACACATAAAGCTGCAAAATTTGTGCCAATTTTTTACTTATAAGAACTGTATAAGCGCTTATACAGCTTTTGGCCAGCCAGAAAATACAGCTTCTGGTATAAAAACGAACTTCAATACAGTTCGTATACAGCTTGCACGCTGCTTGGGCGGTGCCGTTGTCGGTGCCAGTACAGCAAGCTTGGTGCCGGCCGGCAAAAGTGCATGTTTATATACGAGGGCGATATTGAAAGTTTTTAGAACTGGGCACTTGTAAACGATATAATAAAAAAATTAGTTCAAATTTTGAAAATGGAACTCTTTGCCAATATAATTGTGTATGTATTTTATTAACTTGTCATTTGTTTATGATTTGGCGGCCAATTGTAAATTGTCTGTGTTACGTCAGCATGAATTTAACGCGAGAAAATTTTCGTACAATAATTTCTTATGACTTTCAATGTCAATTAAGTCAACAAGAAAGTTATGATAGACTTCGATTGGCCTTTCACGATGAAACCCTACCTCGTGCCATTGTATGCAACTAATATAATGAGTTTAAACGTGGTCGCACTAATCTCACTGATGATCTGCGTGAGGCACTGCCTTTTACGGCGATGACTGAAGATAACATCAATGTTGTGCGGCGTATGATAGAGACTGACTAAAGAGTGACTTATCAACAGATTCGGACAAGTTTAGGCATCGGTATGAGTCAAGTGCACAAAATCCTTCATGAAATTTAGTGGTCAGGAAGCTTTGTGCCAGGTAGATACCTCTTAATTTGACAAAGGCCCAAAAACACTGTCGTATTGATTGGTGTCGTGAAATGTTTCAAAGATTTAACGGAGGTGACTGAAATGCTGTGTTTGACATATTTACGGGTGACGAAAGCTGGATTTATTGTTATGATCCTGAAACTAAGAGACAGTCTGCTGTCTGAGCGTTTCCTCCCGAGGAGTTGCCAACTAAAGTGAAAAGAGGTCGAAGCGTGGGAAAAAAGATGGTGGCCTCGTTCTTCGGAAGGTCGCAGGTCATTATGAAACAATAGTTTTAGAGGATGGAAAAACAGTTACTGCAGAGGGGTACAATAACAACTGTTTGCCACTTGTCTTGGAAAAAGTTCGGGAGAAACGACCTCGCAGTAGGATCCTCCTTCACCACAACAATGCCTCGTCGCACACCGCCTCGTCGCACACCGCCAAGCAAACAATCGACTACTTGGCGACGTCAGACGTGGAATTACTGGGTCACCCACCCTATTGCCACGACGTCGCAATTTTTAAAATAGGGTATAATATGAAACATATTCCATATTATATATAATATAATAATAATAGAATATATTATTATATTCTATTATTTTTCTATATATTCTATTATTATTATTATTATATAATAATAGAATATATAGAAAACGAATATGTTCCATATTATACCCTATTTTAAAAGTTTAAGTATTTTATTTTTAAGATTGGATGAATTCAAATTTGAATTGTCTGCGTTGATTATATTTTCGTCTTAAATGTAAGAGATATAAAAAACAAATACGACCACTTGACGAGGCTATTTTTACGTGTTGTAGAATTGAAGTACGTGTTAGTACCATCCAAACACCAAGCGTAGACCGGCACCGGAACTGACGCAGTGGAAAAACGAAGCCACGGCGTCGTGCAGTCACTGTGCCGTTGCCGTGCCGATAAATGGAAAACCGCCCATTTAAGGAAATAAAAACACTATCTATCTAAAACAAAATTTCTTTGACAAAACCTTAAGCACATTTTTGGGCGCGTAAGGGTCTGTTCACACTGAGACGTGACGCGACGCGACGCGACGTGCACTATTTAAGATCGTGATAAAAAATATAACTTTATTTACTACACAAAAAGATACACGTTTTATTGAGATTATCTCAATAAAATGTAAACGTGTGAGATTATCTCAATAAAAAGTGTACGAGATGCCTCGCGACGTAGCACGGCGCCACATGAGTAAAGAAAACGACCAGAGGGGAAACTACATAAAAACGTCTCGCTGTCGCTGCAGGTACACCCACACATAGCGCAGCAATGTTTACGTGAGCTCTCACCGACAGGTTCACCGACGCTCGGTCGGGGTACAAATCGGTTAGCGCCGGCTCAGTCAGAGTGTGAAAGAAAGGGCTGTTGGTCACGCACATTGAAATAAATAGACGAATAATATTTCGTGATTTTATAGATCAATAAATCTATTATTATTTTTTTTACAATTAGAGTTAAGTTTAGAGATTGTGTACTATAAATAAGACATTATAGATTTATAAGTATATATTTATATTAGATAATTAGTGTTCGTATAAGCTAGACATGGGACGAGTACTCGGTTTGGATTCAGTACTCGGCGGGTTCGGCCTTTTTTTAGGGTTCGGCCGAGTACCAAGTATTAACGGCCGAGTACCGAGTACTCGGCCTTAATTATATACCAGAGAAAAATAAAGACAAAAAGCCAGTTTTTATCATTATTATTATATTAGACACATTAGAACATCAGGAACGTGAGAAGCAGCAAAAATATTTAGAACGTACATATGAATCTATAATAGATATTATTATTATTAATATTTAAAATTTAAGAGAGGAAGAGCAATAATTTTTGTAGATGTTTTCCGATAAAACGATTTCTATAAGCAGTCATTTTCGCGCCGAATAACGAAAACTATCTCTAGAACATGAACTTATGTTGTCTCATTTGACAAGTAATCAGTAATTACTCATCAACAGTATCCGTGGGTGTGTGACTGATCGAGTACCGATACAAGTACTTTTGTTTCGATACTACATGGTACTAAGTTTTAAAGTATCAATACCCAAAGTACTTGGTATAGAAAGAAAAGTATCGAGTAATTATTTGTATTTACTCGTATCGTTCCATCTCTAACTCTGTGTAAGGGAAATAACCACACGCCGTCCGCTACCGCGTTTTTTTAAAGTCGAGTATTCGGCCGAGTACTCGGCCCAATCTCGGCCGAGTACTCGGCGAATCACTACTGTTCCATGTCTAGTATAAGCTAAATGCCTAAGTTGTACAGTATGTATGAAAAATTCGAGAGAAAATAATACAATAAGCAGACAGTGGTGCAGTTAGTGTTAGTGGTAGTAGTGCTGGTGATGGCGATGGTGGACGGTGGTGCTGTACGTGCTGGTAATAGTAACAGTAATTGTCGTGGCGCTGGTAGTATCATTGGTGGTGGTGGTGGACGGTGGACCACCACTGGCATCGCCACCACGACCAGCATCATCACCACATTCCTTACTACCGCCACCATTATCCTGGTAGTAATATTGGTGGTGGTGGTGTGTCAACACCACCAACACCTCCACTGTCCACTACCATCATCACAGTCATTAGTAATAGCATCTGATTTTTTTTACTCATGAATTTGTTGTCTTACGAAAATGATATTGATAGAAATATAGATATGTATATGTAATGTGAAGCTAAGCATGAAAATAAGCAAAATATACAATTTATGCAGTTTCAATTTTAATTACAATTATCAGACTTGTTATTATATTAACTTAAGTTACAATTACTACACATGTTATTTTATGCTATATAATATTTTAATTTTTTCCTTAAATTTTTTACATGCATCAGGTGATAACCCTATCAGAATAGGTATAGATTTTCGACGTTGTTAGAAAGCTTCCCCTCTGGTCCTTACTCTGTGACGGCGCATCATGACGCAGCAGCGGTACTTCGTTGGTAAGCGGCGTGTGCAAGAGCAATACGCCTGGCGACGTTTGATGCCTCTCGCGGCTGTGCGCTGCGTGGTGCGAAAGCCCTGACCTCTTCAATAATCGTCACATCGCGTCGCGTCGTTGTGTGAACGGACCCTAAATCTAACTTATAACGTTGAGGAGCGAATTATATTTTATTATTTTTATATTTATTTTTATTAATAATAAAATTGCTCAGACATTTTACTGTTAGAATGTCCGTTTCGTTAAACGTCTCCCGCGCGAGGACAAGCGCAAATATCAGATCAGAGTAATTTATTACTCACGTCCATCTCTGTTTTTATGAAATTCATTTACTATAACCCAAATTACGTGGCGATTATTTCGCGTTCAAAAGATTAATTTACTAAGTTATTACAAGTGTCTTCAACACTTTTAAATATGGGATAATACATAAACCTAATATATAAGCCTGTAGCAAACAAATTCTAACGACGGAGATGTTGGTCAATATTAAATTAATAGATAATCATTTAGGGTACGATTATACACTCAAACTCAACTCCCGCCAGGGTTGAAATTGTTGTTATCCAGTAGTAGTCCAGTAAACTAAGTTAACCGGTGAGCTCAGGTTGAGTGCGACGGTCGCACGCGACGTAGCTCGCTGCGTGTATCCGTGACAGATCCGGCGTAACACAGCAGACTCTTTTAATATGTAATAATATAAAATAGCGCCTGGATACTTTATAGTAATATGTATAGAGTTCTGAAGTTATTTCTCGTTTGCTAGGTATATCTTTATCTGGTGGAGCTAAACTATCTATGCCATCCCTGTCAAAGTTACTTAAAATCACCGAGGATGAAACAAAGGTACAATTTGTATGAAATTCAAAACTAGAAATTAAAAAAAAAGATATTTGCCATATGTTCAAATTTTTTTGCAGGGTCGTTTTGCGGTGGCAAATTCAGCAGTTACAACTGGAGATGTTCTTTTGATAGATAGCCCATACGCAGCCTGTCTTTTAAATGATTTTTATGGTACACATTGCCTTCATTGTTTTAAAAGGTCGATATATTTAATGTCTTTCTATGTGATACCATTTTTTTGGGGTCCATATCTTAATCTTCTTTCTCTCTTGCAGGCTAGATGATTGTGAAGATCGTGCACCCGTTTGGTGCCCAAAATGTTCAGGAGTTGCTTTTTGTAGTGTACAATGTAGAGATAGAGCCGTCTCCACTTACCATACTTACGAATGTCCTTTTTTGGGTTTATTCATTGGTGAGAATTTTTTATTATTTCTGATGAATTTTATTTAAATGCTAATGTATTAGTTAAGAAACGAATATATCATTAGAATAAAATATGAATAATTTAAAGCAATGCGGAAAAATATTTTTCTATTTTAATTTCCTTTCTTAAAGGATCAGGCATGTCGGTGCTTAGTCATATTGCTCTTCGTATGGTCACGCAAGCTGGACTAGACACAAGTCTAACAATTTATTCAAAACATTTATTCAATGACGTCAAAACAGTTGAAAGTGTAGCTCTAAATGACATTGAAGGAATGCAAAAGAAATCAAAACTGAAAAGCAGAAAAGAAAGACTGAATCGATCTAAGAAAGGGCTAAATACATTAAACGACAAAAACTATAAAGACCGAGAAATTGACTCTAAATCGGACGAAAACCCCAATTATCAGGAACAATTACTACTGAGAGCAGCACAAATATACTCACTATGCACGCATTCAAGGCAAAGAAAAGGGGATGATTATCTAAAAAGAATCGTGATGGCGATGTTTCTTACAGAATGTTTAAAAAAAACTGAATTCTTCAAAAACTGCGACGAAACAAAACTACAAAAAGGTAGGTAATAATAGTACACTGGACGTATTTGGTATATCTCACGTAGTAAAACCACCTTATATCTTCTCATTAGTATAACAATCCTTTTGCCCGTGCTCGTCTCATTCTTAAAATTTTAGTCAAATGGTCTTAATAATAGAAACTAAGATACACATACAAAGAAATTACTTTCTCCTCGTATATTTTAGATTTAAAATAACCAAATGAGCGGCAAGGAGCAGCGTCAAAGGTGCAAGGCATCTGATATTTCGATCGTAAACTCGCCTGTCACGCCTGGACATTACGGCAAATTATTTGTACAATAGGAGAGGTAGTAGACCGGTGGTTTGTTACAGACTAATGAAAACGATTATAATGCAGATTTATTATTTCATTGAGATAATTTAATAACGTTTGCATAATGTGTTAGTGTAAAATATCTAATGCGGTTATAGTGCGTTTACCGAGAGATTATCATCATGATCATCATTACAGCCTATCAAAGTCCACTGCCGAACATGAACCTCCCCAGAAATTGGCTAATAATGGGGATATTTGCCATAGTAGTCATACTTGGCAGGTGAGTAGGTAAGCGCAATTTATTTGTTCCCGTTATTATTAGGAAGACACTACTGCCCACTGCTTCTGTTTCAATTTCCCACTCTCGCCTTTTACGTCATCCACGGGATAATATGGCTTGTGAATACACTTACGACGAGATCATTTTATAACTTTGTCAAATTACAATCTTCATTTTCGTGTTCAGCACAAAATTTTATACCTACGAAATAAATATATATTGTAACGTTGTAATTTACTTTTCAAAGGTAATAAACAATGTTTGGCTTTCTATAATTAATTTTAACATTCTTGTAAAATATGCAACGTCCATGAAACACAAATTTTACCACCATCAAAAAGAATTGTCGCCACATTTATCTCTTCTCTCCGCTCCACCAATCACAAATCAACGCCTGTCCACGTCACCCAAGACAACACCCCGCACCACGTGACACCTTTTCAATACAACCTCTTTTATCTTTATTACAGTCGGTCGTCCTGTCACAATTGCACTGCAATGGTTTCAAATAAAATTATATTAGCTCTCTAAAAGGTCATTAAAACCATTTCTAGTTACAATATCCTCATCACTGCTGGTTTCACTACAATCAGGGGCACTATGATAAAAACGTAGACCATCTGTAGCAACTACACCAATAAATTTTTAATAACCCCTTATACCCTTGATGCTTTTAATTTAATACCTACCGTGAGGAAGAAATTCCTGTATAGAGTAAGGATCTAAGGACAGAACTTGAAGTTTCGTAATAACATTTTTGAATTGTCCACCAGGGGGAGCTTGTTTCCACAAAACTAAGTCCCCTTATCTGAACTTAGTTCAGGTATGTGACGATTATCATAAATACGTTTCATAGTTTGCATTCGATGCTTCGATAGATTTAAGGCAATACTTCTCTTTTGTTGAATCCGTACAGACTTTGTATTTCTTGATAAATTTGGAAGTAATCTACGCTTATGACTGAACATAATTTGATACGGATGGTACCCTAAGCTTTCATTTATTGTATTATTGATTCCCCACATGATATCCGCTAAACACTCAGTCCACATATTGGCATCCTCAGACTGAGAACGTAAAGCATCAAGTAAAGTCAGGTTAAAGCATTCAATCTAACCGTTTGAACGCGGGCAAGCTATCGCATTCAATGTATGATGAATTTGGTACTGCGTTATAAATTCATTGAAAAATCTGCTCGTAAATTCAAAGTTTCTGTTGGCTATTATTCGCATGAGATAACCGAATATGCTGAACACGTCTTTTAATATTCACACAGTCTCTCAGGAATTGAGAGTTCGAGTTGGGCGAGCCAACAAAAATTTAGAAAATGAGTCTACGATCATTAAAATATACTGATATCCCTTTGTTACTAAAAGGTCCCAAATGCTAAATATGGATTGTGTCCATAGGTAAATCAGGCTTAGGAATAGGATGCAACCCCCCTGATGATTTAAGCACTTTGTAAGGTATGAATTGCATACTTTTTTATGAAGCGTGTCATCTTTGGAAACCTTTATGATCCAATTTAATGATTTCCTCACATTTTTTAGCCCTTTATGCCCTATATTATCATGAAATCTTTGCATGAATTTCCATCTAGCTAACGAGGGTACTACAATTTTATCGCCATTGAGAGTGAATCGATATAACCGGTCGTACATTATTTTATAGTTATGAACAATATCACTACTCGCATTGCCTTCCGTCAACTGTAAAAGTATGTTTTTTAATTTATCGTCTTGGAGCTGTATAGATAAAAACCAGTCTTCAATTGAAATTTGATTTATATTCACAATATAATTTCGTTGATTAGAACTATTGTATTCTCGTTGAAAAGTAAAACGTTTTTGAGCATTTCTACTTAGCGCATCAACATTTTTCATACGACTACCAGGTCTATATTCTATTTGAATAACATATTCTTCGATAGATAGCCACCAACGGGCAACCCTAGGAACTAGATCTTTTTTAAACAACGTATAGCGTACAGTGGAACAGTCGCTGATTATTTTAATAGGCTTACCATAAACACAAACACGAAAATGTTTTAAAGACTCAACTACTGCCAATGTTTCTAGTTCGTAACTGTGATACATTGATTCTTCACGTGATGTTACTCTCCTAAAATAAGAAATCGCCACTGTATTGAATCTGTAATAAAATACTACCGATTCCAAGCTTACTTGCATCTGTATGTATTTCACACGATAAAAGAAACGAAGAAGGCTAGAACTTTGCGCCTGAATACCATTGCAACACCAAGCGGAAATCTTTTTGGTTAAGTCTGTAAGCGGTTTTGCTAAAATAGCGAACTGACATACGTATTTTCTAAAATAGCTACACAGTCTCAAAAATTACTGAAGCTCGTGTAAATATGTGGGTACAGGAAATTTTTCTACCGCTTGTATTTTATAGTTACCGGGCCTTACGCTTTCTTCTAAAAATGACACCTTTGTCGTATCTTTTTTTTATAGAATAATGGTGACAAACGAGCACACAGTCCACCTGATGGTATGTGGTTGCTGCGGCCCATAGACATCTACATCTATCCTCGTTTGCGAATCAAAATGCAGATGCGTTGCCACCCGTGAGGACTAAGATGGAATGCCTCATTTTCAGTAAACAGGGCCACCGGCCACCTGCACTCACCAAGCGAAACGCAGAGGTAAACCTCTACTTCACGCTGGTTTTCTGTGAGGTCGTGGTACCACCCCGGTTGGAGCCGGCCCATCCGTGCGACAGCAAACGCTGCCGCGTGGCTCTACCACTGTTAAAATCCTCCTCAATTTCAGATCACTTCCCTTGTTGCCGCAGCCAGATGCTGTATCTTTGGCGTTGACATATTAAATAACCTGCAGGAGCATGGTCACTTGGAAGATAAAGCTAAATTGACTTCTAAAAAGCTTGGCGTACTCCGTAGAGCAGGACAGTATTTCATGCCTGCACACCGTTTGCAACTTTACAAGCGCAGGTTCGGCTTCATATGGAATACTGTTCTCATCTCTGGGCCGGGGCTCTCCAGTGCGAGCTCTTTCACTAGACCTCATAGAGAGCAGAGCGGCTCGAATCGTTGACGACTGAGCTCTCTTTCATTGGTTCGATTCACTGGCGCAGCGTAGAGATGATGAATACCTATACATTTTCTATAGTATTAACCACGGGGAGTGCTCTGACGAATTGTTCAGATTAATTCCAGCTATCAAATTTTACCAACACAAACATACGTTACCATCCACATCATTTGGATGCTTCACGGTCCACTCCCATGCGATTTATTAGGAGTTTACTTAGAAATCATTTAACATCGGAGATTTTTAAGGACCGACAGATTGGTGTGGATACAGTATCGTTTACTGTTTCACCTCCTTAAATATTGTAGTTGATTAAATCTGCATTCTGTATAATATTTTAATCGATAGCACCAATTAATAAACGTTGTCAATCACTAACTTATTTGGTGACGTTACTAGATAAGAGACGGTGCTTATTACAATGATGATAAATGTTCTAGAACAATCTACCATAAATAATAAAATTTTAAAATTATGGGGTAAATATACAATATACTTGCGATAATAAACCGAAATCACATTCAGTTTTTGCTACATATCGGGACTTACAATACCTTAATCCACAATCGGATATAATTTCTTTAAAAATATTTTCTAAATTTTAGAAACGGATCCATCTTGAGCTTTTGAAGATGTCACTAAGACTAAATAACACAAATCTGTAATAAATTCTATAGGATATAAGTAAGCGGTGACCATTTTGTTGCTGTTGTCCGGTCTATTACTACTACTTAAATGTATTTGGTGCAACAAGATCGCTTTCATTGCACCTATAAGGGATTGGTGGTGATCGACTTGTCTCAATGTCTTTTATGTAGCTTACCATTATATCTGATGTTCGCGTATTTGTTGGCTTAATACTCATAACCCGTACGGACGTATTATTGATAGTAGTACTTTGATAAACATCGAAAGCAGACAGAAAACCTTCGTATTTACTCTTCTATTTTATTTATCCAGGTTTTAACATTTACGTCTTTGTTTTCCTGGTTGAATTCCGAAATAGAATTTTCTGTTTTATAAGATCCTTTAGATGTTGGCTCTGTCATATCTTTTTTAATATTTCTCATGGCTTCCTATACTTTTCTATCAATTAAAGATGTTATTGATTCACTATAAGATTGTGCTTTTCATTTACGTCCTGCTCACTTGATGCTTATCTCCTACACTTAGATTTTATATGGTGGCCTCCATATTTAAAATTTCGCCTCATATTGTTTTTCCGTGCGGCTTCCTATCCAACTTCTGAAATCTAAGATCGTAATTTACTTTTCAAATGAAATAAACAACTTTTGGCTTTCTATAATTAATTTAATATCCTTATAAAAATTTGCAACGTCCGTGAAATACTCAATAATTGAAATACAAATTTTACAACCACCCAAAAAATTGCCGTCACATATATATCTCCTCTCCACTTCACGAATCACAAATCAACGCCTCTCCACGTCACCCGAGACAGCACACTGCACTACGTGACATCTTTTCAATACAACCTCTCTTACCTTTATTAAAATATTCTTAAATTTTTATATTTTATAGCTGAACAATCAATATGCGAACTTATAGTTTGCAATCTGCAGCTTCTCCAGTTCAACGCTCATGAAATCTACGAGACGGTCCGTGGTCAACATATGTTCGTTGGCTCGAAGCCTGTGTACACTGCAGTCGGTATATATCCTACTGGCGCTTTGTTCAATCACGAATGCTATCCAGCAGTAGCAAGGTAAATTAGAATCTTTTTGTTTGAAAATGTTAATAACTTTAATTCATACCTTTATATAAGCTTATACTTACTGCATTCCCACCTAATTAGTCTGCAAATAGATCACAGCAAATCTCAGACTCTCTACACTCTTTCTTCCCTCGTTTATTTTAGTGGTGTCAGTGCTGATAGTATATTTGCTTTTACATCTTAATAGGGTTAAGGGATTATATACAAGGCGAGTGATATAATGATAATGGTAACTTGATTGGTTTCCAAACAGCAGATTTTCGGTAGGATGTCTATTGCACTAAGACATGGATTTATTATACTTGTTGCACTTAAAAGTACTACCAAAAACACCCTAACCCAAGAGATAGCCGATGAATCATAACACCATGCGCTAAGACGCCGCCCACAATCGGTAGGAGAGCGCGATGTCCTACCGATTAGACTACCTGTGAGAAAGCCGTATTGCTACAAGAAACCCGCTCACCACCGGCACTAAGATGATGTGTGATCAAATGGGTTCGTATCGCCGTCAAATCAGATATGTGCGGATACCGGCTCTGACGGATTTACTCATATCGGTCGATGTTCTGGACGGGTGGGTTTACGATATATATACGGCATGGAGGGTTGCGTATCCAGCTTATCTGTGAGGGTGTCGCGACCCATCTGTAATCCTATTTGTGTTAGTAACACTAAGTTTATGTGTAGTGTCGATGTGTGAAGGTGTGAAACGTATAAGTCGTCGAAATCGAATAAAACTGAGGGTTCGATAAGCACTTTGCTTGTCTGCAGAAATCGTGCGCAACATCCATTACGCTAGAAATACCACGCGGCTTGCTACTAGACCGGTGCAAAGATTTCAGTAACATGCGACTCTTTCATCTTCATCTAAATCTATCGCATACATACAAGACAGATATCCCGTCATCGATCGGGGCCACAAATTCTTATAGACATTTCCCTTAATCGCTCTTATGACACCCATAGCATGAGACTGTATGGATGTATTAAACGAATTTGCTTTTACTAAATTTTATCATCCTTTTAAGTCTCGACGTTTTGTGTGCTTTACAGCTCTCGTAGACCAAAATTGTTAAAATGTATATTTGTTTTGTCCGTAATAGAGTCTTATCGTGCCCTATAAATTATTATAAGGGGGTATTTTGAACATTTTTATATGAAATAAAACCTGGCAGATTCAACAATTTATAAAACATGTTCATACATTATTTGTTTATAATTGGTTATTGGTTATGTTAGTCATATGTACTTGTCAGGTTTGCCTGTAAAGTTATATCCTATAGGAAAACTTGAGCTCTGTAGAAAACATTCACGTAGCATTTATGCAATATACATGCTCCAGATTATCTGTACAGTTCAACTTTACCATCAACATTTTCTTGTTACTCGCCGCCGTTCTTAGTTAACTTCGAAGTACGCGCTCTCACTAAATTAGTGAAGAAGACAGTACCGGAAGACACCGCTAAATACTAAAGAGTTTGCAGTTTTGAGAAAACTTTCAGAAACAACAGTATTGAGCTAAAAGATAATAATCCTGGTTCACATACACAATCAGAACATAATTACGGTTTCCACCATTATGAAGAGGATTAGAGAGAAAAAGATACCATCCGCACCGCCATAGGAAATCATGTTCCACCAATTCAAATACTCCAGTTCACTAGAATATTCGGCGTGATTATGATGCCTCTGAAACACCACGCGAGGCCAACCGGGCCCAGCCTTACTCAACACTGATTTAGCAGTGGAAGATTCGCAATAGCGCATTTATTTTTTGGTTATTCAAAAGCAAGTATTAATCTGCAAATATTCATCAATTAGGTACATACATAACTGCGTTTTTGCTGGTACATTAATTAATAGAAATGACCTAATCCGCTTTTGAGAAACCCAAAGTAGCGATAATCTAAAGTTAATTAATCATTAACTTGTGATTTGATTATGAATAAGTGTTAATAACATATTATTGTTAATAACTCTTTCTGCAACTCAAGCCACGATTTACATTTAAATAACTGCCTTTTATTGAGTTGTGGGGGGATGGGTTTTATTTGTATGGCATTAAGACATGAATAGACACTTATTTAATTTTATTCTATCTGCATATATGTCTGGGCTAATTTGTGCTAATCTTGAGAATTTCAGAACGAGGGCTGAATTGACTCTAGTACAACTTGAACAGAAAAGAGCAATGTCAAGAGTGATCGAGGCTACATTTTATCTTAAAAGCTTGGAAATATTTTTTCTTAGAGTTCAAAAAGTTTATGAAATGAATAATCTTTAACGATTACTTAAATTTAAATAACGATACATTAATAGACTCTACCAAACGAAGCTAAGGTGGTTCGCTAGTTAACAAAAATTGAATAATAATCAAAGCTTCTCTAATTTGATATAAACAACAAAGTAATGACTACTGAATGCTCACTACTTGCAAAATTGGCGGCGATAGAACAGTCATAATTGTCTGCTAACTTCGCTATTCAGCGATAATGGCAATAACGTAAAATATCACAGCAAGCAATATACTGCTTCATTTATTCATATTTTACTTAGTCATTATTTTTACACATATTATTGCGGGGGGTATAAAGAAATTTTAATATGATATGATATGGTGTTAAATTTTATATACGTGGTAGAGCCATGCTGTATAGTTGTAGTATGAATGGGTTGGCTCGACCGGGGAAGGACCACGCTCTCACTGAATACCAGCGTAAAATAGCAGCTTAACACTGCTGTGTTTCATATAGTGAGTGTAGAGAACCGGAGACCCTTTTTACTGGAAAAGAGGCATTCCATCTTAGTCCTCACGGATGAAAAGGCATCTGCATTTTGATTATTTGTTGCGGATAGATGTAGATGTCTATGGGTCACCGCAACCACTTACCGTCAGGTGTACTTTGTGCTCGTTTGTCACCCTATCTTGTAAAAAATAATATGAACGACAGGTACGGAGATATGAGTTTATCATGACGGAATAAAATATACAACTATAAATACCGTAAGTTTTCTGACATTGGATATTAATCTATAAGACAAAAATTTTCCATTGCGTATAAATATGTCTGAGACGACACCAGTAAGCTGCAGAACCATAGTTGTGTTTCGTATTAAAGGATAAAGTACCCTAAGGGACTTCTGGGAGGATAAGAGGTAAAGCATTACCTCTGGATTTATTTTTTTATTCTTGTTAATTAATTGTAGCCTTATTTCATTTGAAATGTATTTAAAAAAACAATTTAATGCCAATTGAATATCCTGGAACAATCAAAATATCAAACAGATTTTTAGATTGCCTAATGTTCATTACGAGTTATCTCATCTAAAAATATAATTTAAGCCGTGTTTTGAGCTGAATAGTAGACGAGGTCATTTTGAACTCACAAAGGGAGTCCTCTTCTTTGAGAGGAAAACGGATTGAAAAGATCGCATGTAAATTATTAATGTCATATTAAATATTATCCTAGCCTTAAAAGAGTAAATATAACGCACAGCTGAACTCTAATATTTGAAGTCTAATAATACATTTTAGTTACGTTAAAAGAGTGTGTTCATTCTTAAGATAATTTTTAGTAACTACTAGGTGCAGGTGTCCATAGGCTACTGTAGACCATGGAAACCTGCAGACAGCTTCAAACAAATATTTCTTTATTATGTATTTACATTTTGACACACTGATACTTACCAATCAATGAAAACATTATTTGAAAAATTAATAGGCCATCAGGCGTTCGGACTGTCGCAAGCATCCAAACCCACGTTCTGACAGAAGTGTTTGTGTCGCAAGTTTCAATGCAGTTTTCATTGAACCATGAACAGGATTTAGTCGTACGACCTGCCCTGCGACGACCAATAAAAAGTTTTTACGTATTGAGTAAAAATGCCGATGAGGATAAGAAATCAATGTAATATACAGCAGTTTATAACTGTATCTCTGCAATTATAAGGGACAAAAATATGTATAGGAAAAAACATAAAATAAACAACGCACAATTATACAATAGTCTATGTTTTATCTCTGAGACTAAACCACAGAACACAATTAACAACAACACACTCTATCGAAAGAAGAATGCCATCTCCAAACTAAAAATGAAACGTTATACGTTTATATTTCTAGCGCCACAGTGGGCACCCATATGAAACTTTTTTCACGGGAATTTCAGACTTGTATTCTGTAACTTTTAAACTTTTTAGTTATTAGATACAAATGCGAGTAATTTTGGCTAAAGCCTTACAAACCTATGAGGTAAATTCCCATACATTTGAGAGGTTGCACCAATATTACTCGAATATACTTTAATACGTGGGATAATAAAATAAAAATGAATATAATAAAACTATAAATAAGTTAAGTATGTAATTTTATTTTCTGGAAGACAGATTGTTTCATAAACTATACATTACTATTGATGTTCTTTATTGCTTTTGCACATAATATTTCCACGCTTGTTAGAGACATATAACACATGTTGTTTTCAGAGAGTTATTCTTCATATACAATTCGAGTCAACATAGACATAATCCCCACAAATAACTGTCAATAAATTCAAAATGTTTATTGACTTACCACAATATAGTCATGTTTTTCTTTTCCCATTATAGGAAACCTGCAGAAAGTGATCAGATGATTTTGTGCTTATATTCTCTTTGCTATATACTAGCGAAGCTATTCCAAACAAAAAATGTGCGCTCTCTATCTCCCGCGCATGCGCGGGAGGTAGTAGAGACTAAAGTATCATAGATTAGATAGGTATACGTAGGTGGAATGATCAATATGTAATAATCGTTTATTTAGATTGTATGGTTAATTATACCGAGTAAAATTTTTAAAGTTATACTTCTTTTGAGGCGTTTGGTAATGATGAGAGTGACTTTTTTAAGACGCGCCTGCATATCAACACCTAAAAACGACACTATGAAGTTGTTACGATACGCGTTCACACCGACACCTAATATCGACAACTTCAGTGGGTAATTGTCTCTCAAGTTTTTTCGTTTTGTTACGCATAAGAAGTATAACTTCCTACGTGCATACATAAGTACACAGACACTTTTTTAAATTGTCATTTATTTTTTATGTGTTAATTTAATATAAAATACTCTTATTTTAATCTAAACAAACATATTTCTAAATAAAATATAATCACAATTATCTTTGATAATAAATGTATGTTTTTTTTATTATATTTTAAAATATTCAAAAAAATAATATTAAAATATAATTGTGTTAAAAGTAAGGTTTCATTCGTCGTTCGTTAGTCGGGGCAGGTGTTGTACCTTATGAATTACTTATAAAGAAACATTGTAGGAAACTAAAAGTAAATAAATTGTTTCGCGTTTATTCCAGCTCAACAAATAAAATAAAAAAATGAAATAAAATGGTATTGTTTATAAGTACATACACATATACATATACATATTTCACATACATTCGGTTTTGTAATGGAACATCTGCATGTTTTAGTCTATGATTGTATATAACGTGGCATTTAAATGAAGAAATATTTTCTGTTGTAATATTACAATATTATTTTATTACCTATTCATTCACTTGAACAACAAATAATTTTACTTAATTGACTACTGAATTGTTATTTACATCCAGATTTAAATTTTAATTTGAAATCTCGTATTATTAACGCAGCTCCACATTGCATGAATATTGAAGACACTCTAAATTACGCTTAAGGATTGCAGTACAGTCGGAATTCGGAATGCGAAATCTAGTGCGTAGTACATATATATCTATATTTATAGTCAACATCTTATACATGTCTTATAGACTTAACATCTCACAAAAAATCTTTACTGTATATTCACGACGATATTATGACTGTGTATTCGCCTACAAACGAAAATGAAGTATTCTGTGGCCATAATAACTGAATTTTAGGAAAAATCAATAATAAATATTCTAATAATAAATAAATAATCAATAATCTAAATAATAAATAATCTAAACCTATGAAATAAATTTGAATAAAAAGGACCGTCACGCCACATAGAAAAAAAAACCCAGACCCGACAGAAACGAGACATATCTCAGTTTTTTGCTATTTATTATATAGTTAAATTATATATTTTTTATATTCAAAATCAATGCCTCACACCAAAAGATTGCTTTGTATTTTTGTTCAGGCGTTACTCTAAAAAAATACAAAATGCCTATTTATCTACAAAATTAGTAAATGTATGTAACTAAATGACGATACAATAGCTATGGGATGTTGTTTTTGGTGAGACACTTTCTTCGACATGCCTATGCGACGAAGTAGAAGGCTGAGCGTCCATCATAAATTGTTCAACGAAAACAAAAACTTTACAAAACCACAAAACTTAACACAAATAAAATAATTGTTTTATATTAATCACTGTTTCCTTATTTTAAATTTATTGAAAATTATTTTCTACTTTTTAGTTCGGTTGTCTACAAAAGTGTGTTTTTAGTTTTTTAGACTATCAATTATTTTCCATCTTTTAGTGCGGCTATCTACAAAAGGGTGTTTTTTTTTTATAGAACGAAGTTCTTTTACGCGGCTTACAGTAGACTGAATGGCAGAAATCGTAGTTGTTTTATGAATTATTCGCAAATCCTGAGTATCCTGGCAAGGGTAATGGGGCAAAATATCTAAATTATGGCTTTGTCATCGGTCCTTGATAATTGTGCGAATTTTCAAATCAAATCAGACGTTTTGAAGGGGATTACAATCACATTTAAAAATTTCGTTACATAGATACACACCAAGCTAATAAAAACGTGTTAAAAATAACAAAGTAACTAAAACAAACTCAACGATAATATAACAAATAACACTTGATATTGTATCAAGATAGACAACGGACGCATTCGAACACTTCAGAGGTTGAAGGACGAATAAGGTAAACAAAATGGCGTCCAGTATTGTTCCTGTGAAATTTAGGGTTACCGTATTTAAAATCTAAAATTTTCGCATTTTTCATTAAAACACAATAACTGCCATATTATCACAATTATTTAGAAAATTGTAGTTGTTTGTATGGTGTCAAGTTCCAGTGGTTACGATATTTTTTTTAAATTCTGCCGTTTTAGAAGAGAAAATTGTTTTGGTTGCCGTTTATCGTGTACGAGAACAACACTGATGACGTCTGTCAATTTTTTTTTGTTAATTTAAAGGCATCGAAACACGTAGAACATGAGTATTTACGGCCGCACGACACGCTTCCGGTATAAACGGATCTCCCATTGGTCAGATCACGCAAAGCGTCTCGTTGTTTCACTGCCGGTGTAGTATACCGCATCTTGCGGCTGTGTGTACGTACCTACGTAAATTTTAATGACGCGTTTTGGAATAGAAAACTATGAAGCTAATCATCTAATGAAGTTACGATTCAACAAGCCGGTATCGTGGGTACAACACTTCACAAAAGCGCTAGAAATATTAATTGTATATTTTATATTTGCATGTGTCAATTTAGTCTCAGAGATAAAAAAACAGACTTTATTAATTAATTATGTAAAATAAATGACAAATCCGTAGCGCAGTGGCAAAGCGTGTTGCTGCGGCACTTCAAGACCGAGTTTTGGTTCCCGCACTGAACAAGTCTATGCTGCAAAATGAACAATCTGCTTCTGGATCCTTGTTGTTAACGTTAGTTTTTTTTAACAAGAAAAGGCTTTTACGTGCAACAGATACTATGTACAAATCGGTAGGCGTCTTCACAGAAGTACATACATACTACTCGCAGAGATCGTTTGTTAATAGCCGCTTTCAAAATAAGTGCTCATTATAGCAAATGTTTGTAGATGAATCTATAAAAAAACACATTAAATATTTATAATCAGGTAATTACAGATAACTTCGAGTTGTTATATAATCGAATTCTTATCAAAATGTGACTTTTGGGGGATATTATCTTTAGCTACATGTAACGAAAATCTAACTAACATACACATGATTTTGGAAGCTTAATAACAGTTCGTTTTAGTTGGGTTTAAATCCCGGGATTTGCAATCATTGCCACAAATATGTTTTTAAATTGGTACATCTGCCAGGTCTTCCCAAGTAATTTCACCCATTGCTTACATTTGAAAAAATTATATTAATAAAATCACATTTTTATTGAACAAATAACATGTAGGCAGTCACAATTGATAATATAGTTTCAAATTCGTTTCGAATTGCGATCCCATCGAACTATCAGAGATAGGAAATAAAGTGTTTGTGCACACAATCGTACACTTTAAGCCTGTCCTACGTAGATGGCTAGTCTCCGGTGATATCCGGTTCTTGATTGAAGTTCAGTTTGGAGCATATTACTACAAATATGCCATCTAATTGGAAAATTTTATAATGCATATCTTTTTTTACAATAGGGTATTTTACAACGTGTAAAAAAATCAAAAATATATATCTCAGAAATTACAACAGGAAATCCCACTTCTGATCTCGGAAATTCAGCAGAGGATCCCATTTTTGATCTCGGAAATACATCAGGATAGCATTAATTATTAAATAAAAGTATAAGAGTGGATGTTCAACTTGCTCTCTTGCTTACGCAATTAATCATTATCAGTAATAAGACAGCTTAACGCACTATACATTAAGTATAGTGTATTTACAGTTTAACCACACCGTAGCATGTCCCCGCCGCCACATTCACACACTAGTGTAACGTGAGGTACATAATCTCAGTGTAACACAGGGCAGCCTCTCAGCAACGCCATATTCCTTACCTGCAGTAGAAGAATTACAACAACGAATAGAACCACGACTCTATCTTAGCACTATTAGAATGACTACACTCGTAGGACAACTCAAGCGGAACAAATTGTTTTTGCGCCCAGATGCAATGGAAAGGGCTACCCTCCGGAAAGCGAGGAAGGGAGGTGGTGAATGCTCTAAGCAAACCACGGCAGCCGGCTGTCGTGGTTATGTGAGACTCACTGCGACTAACCTAACCTAAGTGCCTTCCCACTAAACACCACCTGTGAGATTGGAATTTTGTGGCCTTTCTGCCGAATCGGAAACGACCCTCTTTAGGGAAAAGGGGGCGCATAGGAAAAGGGTTGCAAGCCCAAGCATGGCACCTACAGTGAACTTTATACTACACAAACAAGTGGCGGTTTCTCGATGTATCCTCTATTCCACCTCGATCCAACCTGTATTCTATAGACGCTCCGACATATATGTATGATAGATTTTGTAGAAAGTAAACAAGAAATATTGATTTCTTTTTATGAAAATGCATTATAAATTTTATATTTCAATTTTAGGAATATTTTTTTATAATATGTGCCTCAAATCTGCAAAAAACTGTCGGTCATATTAGATACCGTTGTGACGTCACTACTTAAGTAAACTAGCTAATGTGCTGTGTGTTATTTCTAAATTTATTAAGTTATCATCACAATAATAACTGTTATTCTGTATTTTTTTGAAATGACATCATGAAAGACGGATTCGTAAAAGCAGGAAGTACTAATCCACCAAGGATAAATACATTGACGGTGGCATAATATTATACATGCTATCCCGATTTTTGTTCTGCTGTGTAAAGCAATGTTGAAATATCAATGTAAGAATCTACAACAGAATAAATAATAGTAGAAGAACTATTACCACCTTTTGTTTATGCAATAACAAAATACCAGGTCGGAGTGTATTTTGATAACACATAGTTATGTTTATCTATAATTACAATCATTAGCAATCATTATATAATATCTAAAATAACGTAATCTATTACAAAATTTGATTTGTAATACCTATCACCTCATGATATTATGTTTAATATAAACAATAGTTAAATATAAATCATACTTACATCAAAATGATCGTCACAGAAGTATAGTCTAGTTTTTGTAAACAATGTATTTGGGTATCTTCTTGCCAGTTTTAACCAAATATTTCTCATATTTAAATCACTTGGCACTTGAATCCATAACTTCCTCGGCGTTCTTATGCTCAATCTTTTGCATTCATGCACAACACAACAATAGATGATAACTCATTATTAAGTAGCGAAGCTTGCGAAGTCACTTATTGATTTCACGATGTCTGTCCGTCTGTCCGTCTCTCCCACGATTATCTCGAGAACGGTTTCGAATTTTCGAATTCTGTTTTCAGCAATCGATTACTGATCACCCAGGCATCTGAACCTCCTATTTTGATTTTTTTTCCCTTTAGAAACCGCTACAAAGCTGATTGCTTCACCACTCACACACACATCCAAAAGTATCTTATTCCTTGGCAAAATCGGAAAAATTCGAGGGCAGTGACGTCACAAGTTAAACAGCATGGCGGCTAGCGTTTTCACGCGTAAAATTTAAAACAATAGATTAAAAGTAATTTTTATAGCACCATTTGGTTTAAAAAAAATTATATAAAAATTATAATGGTTCATTATCACTCTAGGATTAATTTAAAACACTTATTGAAAATGGGTGTAAAACCCTATTTTGTAAATGAACAAAGGCTCCTTTAGGAAAATTAAAAGTAATCTAAATCTAAATAATTAAAATATATATAAATGTAACCGTTTGATTCGACATTTGAACCTATTTGATTTGACAATGTCATTTATAGAGATAATATTACGAAAAGTAGAAAGAAGTGATAACCGCCATTAAAATAGCCGCCAGTAAAAGGCGGGAAGACATAAACAATTATATTGTTTTTATATTTCATAAAAACAAAGAGTATATAGTGTTTTATTTACAGCCTTACTTCAATCGGTCAAACCGTTCAGAAGTTACACGATCATTTACAACACACAAACGTAATAATAGTTGTATAATATATATATATATATATATATATATATATATATATATATATATATATATATATAATCTGTAATATACTATCCTACAATGATTATACAGTACATAAACTTACTTTAAAAATTGCCATAATGCTAGCCACGAATTTGTGATGAGATAAAATATTTCACCTACGTATAAGGTAAAGGGCTGAACGGATTTAATTAAATTTTGCATGCATGTCATGAAATATGATAGAGGACATTTTAGTCTCATTGTTGGAGAAAATTTTAGGTTTTCTACACCGACAAAATTCTAAGCGACAAAAGCTAGTACAAAATAAAACAATTATATTATTTAATACTAGAGATACGCCCCGGCTTCAATCACATGATTTCTGGATCTCAGCACCACCTACCAGGTCCAATTGTGAATCTAAACACTCAAATGCACACAAAATAAAATCATCAAAATCGTTCGAGCTGTCTTCGAGATTTAGCGAGACTAACAGATAGCAATTTTTTTATATATAGAGATGGGTTTTTTCATAAGTATTTCCAGTATTGCACAATAAGACTCTATAAACATTTAATCTGCTAAATAAGTAATCTGCTTATAGGCATAGGCCTCTCTTAAATCTATAACAATGAAAATAATCCAAGACCCAATTCTTTTATTTTATTTTTTCTAAACTGTTTTATATTCCATATCTAACTTGATTGCTTTATAAAACTTAATTTTAGGTACCTACACGATTAATGGACAGTATGAGTTTTTAGGTACTTCGACGGGTCGAACATAGTTCTTCGGGCTATCCGACCACTAGCACCAGGTGAAGTCGTGTCTGAAAACTATGGACCACATTTCTTAATGCGCAACCTGAAAGAGCGTCAAAAAAGTCTGGCCTGCAGATATTGGTTTAAGTGTGATTGTAACGCGTGCAGAGAAGACTGGCCAACTTTGAAACAAATGAATATGAGCGCCCCATTTTTAAGGTTATACCTTCATTTCATTCTGGATTACACAAGAGTAGGATTTTGAAATTTATTTTTGTTGTACTGTAACACCCTTTTTATTATAGATGCCCTAATATTGATTGTTCGTGGAAGTTTATAGCAAATCCCAAAAGTTTACCCAACAAATGTCCTAAATGTTCTGTATCGATTGAAAGAAACTTGGTGAAGGTGTATTTGGAGACAGTTGAAAGATGTTTATCAAAATACCAGGTAAGTTCGAATTGTATTACTCTAAATATAATGTTTTATATGTATATATGATTTCCTAAAATATTTAAAAGTATATTGTCTTATATGAATACGTTCCACAGCTCGACACAGCACTCTTTTTATTTCTAAAAGGGTTTTGGAGCAATTAGTCCGTCGCGCTTTGAAATATTGCATTCCTCAGACGTGCAAGTTTTCTCACTATGTTTTCGTTTTCACTAAAAACAATGACCAGTTTTTACTTAGTAGTAGTAACGGCCTCGCAAGTGACGCAACTCCCTGTCGCCAGGCTCGCCATTTTACTCCTGTAACATAAAAGTGTTCGTGAAAAATATTCACAATTAAAATAATCAAGAACATTATTTTGAAAAAGTTCAAGATTTTTTTAGGAAACATTTTCTTCCCTCACTTTGGCGCAGTACTCACTATTACCACAGAATAAAAATAATAGTACAAGAACTATTACATAAATGGTTTAAAAACTTTTTTTAAATTATTTTAAGGATGATGACTGATATTCCACCTAACAGTAAAAATTTAATTAATGCACCACGATCTTTATTCACTTTCGGTTTGATTTTATGTCAATTTAAATTTAAACCTATTATAATATTATCAGAATGGTCATCTCTACTTAAAATGTTAAAACCACTCATTCATTAATGCTGTGCATAATTACAAAGGTGGGTTTTGTGCATAACCATTTAATGTGTTACGAAATTGTAAGTACAGTTCAGTTGATTCAATCCAAGTGTATAATTGATAGCCAATATGAAACACTTATTCTTTTTCACAGTTTTTAACATTGATCTATCACATATTTTTCTTTAAATGAACAATGGAATGTCACTTAGTACCTCTAACTCACTAACTATCAAAGGTATGCAACAAGTGATATATAATAGACTTATCTACTTATTATACAAACGTCTGAATATATATCAAAAGCCACGTCCAGCTATGAATAGAGTGCATCTTATGAAGGTGAGGTTAGAATTTGAAGCAAAAGTTTGCATATTTCCCTTACATCCCTTTTGAAAGAATTCGCGTAAGACGCTTTAAATTAAATAAAACAAAAGCGTCTATTACAAGTTCTTTTAGGTTTTACAAAAAATAGTATTCACCAAGACTAGTTAAAGGGCAAATCATGGCCTCTATTAAACGAAATAAAACATTAATGAGGATCCTTTGAAATCCACGCACCATGAAATTTACTTATCAAGCGACCGCACTTTGCTTAGCGTTAGTACAGATATAATAAAAAAGAATACTAGTAAATCTATTAATATTTTACTAATAATGCCGTTACCACTCTAAGTAAACTTAATATTGAGTGGTCGAATCGCGGATACGTACACACGACATTCGAGTTTGCAGTTCGAACAGTCAGAGCTATTAGGCTATGTTGCTTGTCATTTTCACACTTTTTCTGGGATAACACCTATCTAGATGAACTTAAAAAGTAAAATACGAGGGTGGATTGAAAAGTACTCGGCCTAACACAGATCCATTCAATTCTAAAAATCAAATCTACCCACATTATTTAGTTCAGTTCAGACTAGTTCATTGTGTGAAGTTCGAAACGTGTGCGATAATTAGTTGTGATTTTATAAATTTATTAACAAAGTAATCGGACATAATTTCCGCGAATGGAGCAAATCGAGCAGCGTGCCGTCATTAAGTACCTCCATAAGAAGGGGCTATCATCAAAAGCCATCCATGATGACATGGTCAGTACATTAGGCGATTGTGCTCTGTCATATTCATCCGTCAAAAAATGGATAGCAGAATTTAAGCGTGGTAGAGAGAGTGTGAAAGATGAACCCCGCTCTGGAAGGCCTTCGACGTCAACTACTGACGAAAATATTAAAAAAGTACTTGATTTAATAATGGGAGACCGCAGATTAAAAATTAGAGAGATAGCCGAGATTATAGGCATCTCTTATGAACGAACTCAAAACATCATTGTCAACGAGTTGGGTTTCCACAAGGTGTCTGCGAGGTGGGTTCCGCGACTGCTTTCAGTTGAACAAAAAAGGACGCGATTGACTATTTCACGCGACTGTTAGGAGTTATTTGAAGCCGATGCAGATGATTTTTTGAATCGTTTTGTTACTATAGACGAAACATGGGTTCATTACTGTACACCGGAAACAAAACAACAATCAAAACAGTGGAGAAGACCTGGTTCACCACCCCCTAAAAAGGCTAAGTCGATTTTGTCGGCAAATAAGGTGATGGCTTCAGTATTCTGGGACTCGAAAGGTGTGATTATGAGTGATTATCTTGAAAGGGGTCAGACTATAAACTCTGATTACTACTGCACCTTACTACGTCGTTTACGAGAGGAAATAAAAGAAAAACGTCGAGAAATGCTCAGAAGAAAAGTCCTGTTTCATCAAGATAACGCCCGTGTTCACACGTCAGTACAGTCAATGGCTGAAATTCACAACTGTGGCTTTGAACTGTTACCGCATCCGCCGTATTCACCTGATCTGACACCATCAGACTTCTTTCTGTTCCCTAACCTAAAAAAGCACTTGGGAGGTCAAAGATTTTCGACAAACGACGAGGTCAAAGCAGCTGTAGACGCATATTTTGACTCTAAGGAAGAATCATTTTTTTTCAACGGTCTAAATGCTTGGAAGGGGAGGTGGCAAAAGTGTATTGAACTTGATGGTGATTATGTAGAAAAATAAAAATATAACTGATTTAGTATGTGTTTATTTTCTTGGTTAGGCCGAGTACTTTTCAATCCACCCTCGTATTATAAACGCAAAGTTTCGTCCAAATTGTTAATTGTTTAAACTGTAACTTCTGTTTCTTGGAAATCCAAGAAACAGAAGTTACAGTCAGAACGGCTTTTCAGTCAAAAGTACTTTTGATTGATGGAGGCAGTCAAAAGTGATTTTAACTGCAGGCTTCGGTCACAAGTAATATTGATAGAAACTTGAATTTAAAATACTTTTGACTGTTTTTTATTATTTACTGTTTAAAATGGATTCGTTAGAGATCAAATTTCAAAACAGAAATTACAGCCATCGCAACGCTTAATGGCTATCCTCTTTGTGTTAGCTAATTTCTATTCAGCGTGCATTTAGCTGTCGCTGTAAGCTGCATACAATGAATAATTAACTAGAACTAGCGCAATTAGGTCAGTTTTCAGTATAAACCAATGACCATGTGAAATACAAGAGCGTTTTGTTGTTTATGCACCAGGTAAATTTATTTAAAAGCCAGGGAATTTATTGTGACGAAATCTTTTGTTTACCATTTTATTATTAAATTTTTTCTAAACTAGAAATAAACTTAATTATTTGCTAATTTTCACAATAATACTAATAAATAATGACTTATAATTAAGATCATTAAATGTGATTTTCAATATTTATATAAACATATTTTAGTACATTCCCATCACTCCCCCATAGATTGCCTAATAGTATATTTGTCATAGTTTAGACGTACGCTGAAGAATCACTGAAATGAAAAGATAAATACGTATTTTTGCAGTCAAAAGATACGTATCACTGATATGTACCACTAGTTCATTTAGTTCAACGGCTCTTCTGACACTTTTTTGATAAACAGCATACATTATTCTTGTATCTATCTTTAGAATCCGTATTTCAGTATTTACCAACATTAATTAATCAAAAAATCTTAAACTCATCGCGTTATAATTGTTGTGTGTACCTAATTGGGTCCTAAAAATATTATGTATTTAAATGGAATATCTTTTAGAAATGCGCTTAAGAAAATGAATATTACATTAAACATGGCAGAAACAGAGAAGAAGCAAAACAGTTTTTGTAAGTAATCATAAACTTTTGCGAAGAACACCGAGTGCCGGTACCACCCAAATATTCATGCTACACTCGGATACACTGATACATTTTGAGAGCGGATGAACGAGAGAAAGATTCATAGCAAATGAACTGGTTCATTTGTCTCTTTTCTCCACAAACTACTTTTACATTGAAGGCAAATTCATTTATTTTAACTTTAATGCACAAAAAAATAAAATCGCACATATGGCGACTTAATACCTTAAGGCATTCTCTCCCAGTCAACCATTAGGCTAAGCAGAGGCAAACATATATATAAACATATACAGCAAAAACAACATAAACAGGTAATGAGAAAAAGGTAAGAAAGTTATAAACTAATATATTATATACACAAAAAATAAAACCTGTGACAAGTCACTGGACTAGAATTTATAGAGTTAAACAATATTCAAAGATTTATATTTTAATACTATTTATATTTATTAATTTTTTTATAGGATGGGGAACAAACGAGCATGCGGCTCACCTGATGGTAAGTGACTAACGCCGCCCATGAACGACTGAGCATTAGGGGAATTGCAGATGCAATTCCATGCAATTTTCCTGGTGTAGCAGTTTGTGAAATTGAGTGGCTGGAATTAGTCCGAACAATTCCTCAGAGCACTCCCCATGATAGATGTGACAGAATACGCAAAGAGATGCAACATTTCTACGCAGTGCCAGTGAGTCAAAACGATCGGAAAGAACTTGGTTGTCGACGATTCGAACCGCTCTGCGCTGGATGCGGTCAATTGGAAGAAGTTGGCACTGGGAAGCCCCTGCCCAGAGATGGGAACAGTATTCCATGTGAGGCCGAACCTGCGCCTTGTAAAGTTGCAAGCGGTGTGCCGGCATGAAATACTGTCCCACTCCGCTGAGCACGCCAAGATTTTTAGAGGCCAATTTGACCTTCTCTTCCAAGTAACCACGAAACTGCACGTTACTCGATATGTGCGGAGTGCCTTGAAACTGAGGAGATACAACAAAGGGGTTATTTTTAGCAGTAAACTCGCAAACTTGTGTCTTTTGGGGATTGAACTAGACTAGATTTAGTCGTCCTCAGTCTGAGACTTTGTACAACAAAGTATCGACTTCAGACACAAGCTTGTTCCGGTACTCGGCGACATTTTCCCGAGAAATATTGACACGGTCGGTGTATAAAGCATCACCAGTGGCGTCCTCTGAATTTTACCGGTTTGCAACAAATCATTGATGTGCAGAAGAAACAGCGTTGGTGATAGCACGCAGCCTTGTGGAACACCACCGTTAATGGGCTTGTAATAGGAGCATGCACTGTCTACTTGATGCTCCGATCTGCAAGAAAACTGGTGATCCAATTGCACAATTTCTCGGGAAGCCTATAGGAAGCCAGCTTCAAAAGAAGCGCTTTGTGCCACCCGATCGAAGGCCTTCGCTATGTCCAAACTAACGGCCAACGCCTCCCCTTTGAACTCCACTGCCTCCAGCCTACCACTGAGCGACCTCGATGGAAACCGCATTGGAGGTCACTAATCAACTGGTGATCCTCAAGGTACTGCATGAGCTGGCAGTTGATAATGGTTTCCATTACTTAGGAGAACAAGCAGGTGATAGCGATAGGCCTGTAGTTGGACGGATCTGAGCGGTCGCCTTTTTACGGATCGGGTGCACCAAAACTGTCTTCCATGAGTTATGGAGTACGCCTACGGAGTTGGAGTACCGGAAAAAACGCATTAAAACCGTTGTTAACTCCAGAGCACACGTCTTCAGCACAATAGGTGGGACTCCATCAGGCCCACTCGACTTGTAGACGTCCAGGAAGAGGAGTGCTTTACGCACCGAGCGCTATGTAAACAGCACTTCCTGCATGATGATCGGCGGTGTGTTCCCCCAGTCATCTAGAGTCGAGTTGGAAGCAAAAAGAGAGCCCAGCAGATCGACTTTCTCCTTTGCGTCATGGGTCAGTGAGTCGTCCACCCTGTGCAAAGATTTTTTTTTATAGGATAAGAGTGACAAACGAGCACACAGTCCACCTGATGGTAAGTGGTTGCTGCGGCCCATAGACATCTACATCTATCCTAGTTTGCGAATCAAAATGCAGATGCGTTGTCACCCGTGAGGACTAAGATGGAATGCCTCATTTCCGGTAAAAAGGGCCTCCGGCCACCTGCACTCACCAAGCGAAACGCAGAGGTAAACCTCTACTTCACGCTGGCATTCTGTGAGGTCGTGGTACCACCCCGGTTCGAGCCGGCCCATCCGTGCGACAGCAAAAGCTGCCGCGTGGCTCTACCACTGTTAAAAAGATGGCAGAGAGCTGGCTGACAGAAGTTCCCTTGAACAGCCTTGGCGAGAGACCAGAATGCACTTGTTCCAGAAGGGAGGTGAACTAGTTTCTCGCCAATTCTGCCGATGTGCTCTGACTTTGCCTTAGCAACGACACTTTTGAAGGGCCTGGAGGCGGAATTATACTTCTTTTTCAGAGCGCTGGTGTTTACATCCCAGAACGTTGATGAGTCAGCCCAGGCTCAGTAGCACTCCTGCTTATAGCGTGATCCAATTTTACAAGAGTGACTAAACCATGGCTGAGTTCTGCCTCCGATAGGTACCTCAGATGATGGAATAAATATTTCCATTCCCTGAAGTACCACATCAGTGACAGAATCAGCAACAACGTTGGGATCTGTCCCCTAGGGTAGGATGCAAAAAAAGGCCGCATCCTGTCCCAATCGGCCGACCTATAGTGCCAAACACGGCGTCAAGCTGCATATCGTAACTACGATGGGGGCGTGAGTGGTAGCGTAATCCGGATCTGACAATAGTCCGAAGAGCCAAAAAAGGCATCAACAGAGACCTGATATCCGTCCAGATGAGAGGTCAGCAGAAGGTCCAACAGGGAAGGTACATGATCCTCCACATATAGGATCCGCGTGGGCAAAGTAACTAATTGTGTCAGACCATATGCCAAGGCAAAGACATGAACAAATCTACCCGCATGTTCGGTGAAACGCGAACCAAGCCATTCAGCGTGGTGGGCGTTAAAATCACCGAGTATCACGACTTCTGCGGATGAAATCTGTTGTAGCACGGAGTCGGCAGCCATTTGGACGTGGTCGATGAGTCGGTCTGTGTCAGCATTACCGCTATGGGATCTATACAGGCATCAGTAAATGTGGAGATGGTCGTCGCTGTTACGCTCAGCCATAGGATGGATAGGTCCCTATCTTCAAGACTACCGAGGCGTCTAAAACAGATGTTCTCTCTGACGTACACGCAAACTCCAGCCCGGCGCACAAAGGAGTGTTGTAATTTATACCCCGGGTAGTAGAGATACGAAGTATCAGCCGGAGAGGACACCAGTGTCTCGGTTAGAAAGATTAAAGCTGACCTTGCCGTCTCCAGATGGTAGTGGACGGCGTTAAGGTTTGGATGAAGTCAGCTCTGCTCAGCGAGGGATTATCCAGGTTTGCTGGTACCCTCCTGGGGTAGTCTTTCACTTAATTCCACTACCATGTTGATGGGGGCGGGGGGAATCGGTCTTCCGGTCACCTGCACTCACCAGGCGAAATGCAGGAGTAAATTTCTACTTCACGCTGGTATTATGTGAGGTCGTGGTACTACCACTGTTCGAGCCGGCCCATCCGTGCGACAGCAACAGCTGCCGCTTGGCTCTAACACTGTCATGTAATATTTAATTTTAATTTTAACAGTGGTAGAGCCCCGCGGCAGCTTTTGCTGTCGCACTGATGGGTGGCTCGAACCGGGGTGGTACCACGACCTCACAGAGTACCAGCGTGAAGTAGAGGTTTACCTCTGCGTTTCGCATGGTGAGTGCAGGTGGCCGGAGGCCTATTTTACTGGAAACGAGGCATTCCATCTTAGCCCCCACGGGTGACAACGCATCTGCATTTTGATTCGCAAACGAGGATAGATGTAGATGTCTATGGGCCGCAGCAACCACTTACCATCAGGTGGACTGTGTGCTCGTTTGTTACCCTTATAAAAAAATTGTCTAACTTATTTCTGTAACCATGTCTATCATATAGAGATTATTATAAACTGCCATAATAAGCTATTTTACTACTTTAAAAATATACTACAAATTGAGATCATCCTATCAGATAATAGCGTTAAAAAATACTTCACTTTAGTATTTTAAACTAAAATATGTATATATTATGCAAAATAAACGAAAATAAAAATAATACTTTTTGAAAATTTTATCTGTGGTGGAAACGCTCTGTGATTGGTTGCAGCTCTGGTGACGTCACAAACGAGTAAACATAGCTGCCTTGACTATACTCTATTCCAATTACGAAGTCCCATTTGACAGATGTCAATAATCAAGTACTAGTAAAGTACCGCTATAGTCGATACTTGACGATATTGATCTTAGATTACTATAACGGACAAATTAAAATCGTATTGACAGAAAAAGGATTAGCATCAAATTAAAATTTACAAAACTGTTTTTTAATTTTAATTAGATAATATTACATGATATTTTTATCAAGGTGGAACATATTCATCATCACTAGCCGAAATCGCTATTTCATGGTCGAGATCGTAGTCATCACCCTCATCATCGTCTGTAGAATCCCCTGTTTTTATTATAATTTGATTATCTATGACGGCATCGATATGTATGTCTCTGTCCCAATCATCGAAAATCAATTTTTTTGTTCGTAAAACCACACTTTCCCAATTTGCGGCAGTAACACCTTCACAAGCTTCTTGCAACAATGACAGCATTTTGTTTGCAGTAAACGGTGGGCTGGTATTTTTACGAGCCGCATAACCTAAAATAAAGGTTTACGTGTTAAATAGCAACAGATAAAATGTTAAAATAGGTAAAAATAAATTATAAAAAAAGATTTGTTTCAATTCTTGCCTTTAATTTGTGCCCAAATCAATTCTATAGCATTTTATTGACAATGGTAGGGTGGAAGGCGCATTACATTGTGTCCGGTTTACTTAGCTATTTCGTCCAATACGTATTTTGGTCTAGCTGGCTTATTTATAGCAACCAAATGCAGCAGCTCAACTTTTAACATGGATATGTCAGCAACAATATTATTGTCATTAAGCCATTTCACAATATCGGCTTTTTTGCTGCTAGAAGTTGGAGGCTTACTTATTTGTACTGAATGATATGGTGCATTATCCATAATGATCGTCGATGGCTCATTCAAGTTGGTCAATAAGGTACTAAACCACTTAAGTTTAACAAAATTCATCTCATCGTGGTATTCCAGTTTTCTTAGATTTAAACGCCAAGAGGCAGTTCGGAACAAATCCCTTCATGGAACCCGCATGATAAATAATTAAGCGTTCGCCTTTGCCACTAGGTACTTATGTGGAGGAGTGAGGAGTGTCGTCTATACATATCTTGCCAACTGTATGATTAGAGTTTAGCCACGTCTCATCTAGAAATATAACATTTTTCCAAACGGCAATCTGATCTAAGAAAATTAAATCTGGCTAAAGCTATATCTCTACGTTCCATCAAAATCCGCCTTTTATCACATTTTTTATAAGAAGAGCCAACATTTTTTAAAACCCTCCAGAAAGAAGTTCTACTGCCGTGAAACAGTCCAGATTCTCGTAAAGTATTTGACAATTTATCGAGAGTCGGCAACTCGTTCCTACTATAGTATATGGTTTTTAATGGCGTCGTTATCAAAATTGTCGATATGTGTAACTATCGATCTTCTAACTTTTTTCTTAAATGGCGATTTTAATTTGTTATCTTCCATTAAATCTTTACCATGTTATTCCTTACTTAATCGGGAAACAGTTTTTCGACTAATATACCAAGAGCTGCACTTACCCGGTTAGTCACTTGTGAAAGTGGCAACAATGGACCACCATTCTGATACTCTTTCAAAGTAATCTTATAGGCGTACTACAAACTCTCGCGCTTGACTGCGCATCACTGTTCTTTTAGTGGTCTCAGTTCCGGCCATAGTGTTTATAAATACAAGAAAAAACCAAATCAAATAACAGTCGAAACTTAATAACAACGAAAGAATTATCAAACAGTTATAACTACAATAACAAGAACGAAATAAAAACACAACACAAAATCAACTAAACTGAACACGCGTATCGTATACAAGGTTTCTGCACTTGTACTGAAGAGACAAACAAAATGGCGGTCGTGATCACGGGGTGGACGCAGTGTTGACAGATTTTCACTCGCGAAAAGAATCTGTCTATAATCGATTTTATACGATTATTTTAGTCACGTCACTATGTAAAAAAGTAAAAATAAAACTATAGAACGTAAACACAAAACGGCAGTAAAATATTATTATCTTTTAAAGTTTTAACTATTTTGAGCACGATGTCTAAAAACAATATGTTGATTGTGTGTGTGAATTAATTGTATAATGATATAGATTGATTGTGTATTTTTAAATGATGATTTACGACCATGAACAAAAATGATTATTATTTCAAATTATGCGAAACTTTTTTTTTTATAGGATAAGGGTGACAAACGAGCACACAGTCCACCTGATGGTAAGTGGTTGCTGCGGTCCATAGACATCTACATCTATCCTCTATTACAAATCAAAATGTAGATGCGTTGTCACCCGTGAGGACTAAGATGGAATGCCTCATTTCCAGTAAAAAGGGCCTCCGGCCACCTGCACTCACCAAGCGAAACGCAGAGGTAAACCTCTACTTCACGCTGGTTTTCTGTGAGGTCGTGGTACCACCCCGGTTCGAGCCGGCCCATCCGTGCGACAGCAAAAGCTGCCGCGTGGCTCTACCACTGTTATACGTGAAGAGTTACGTTCTAAGAAGTGTCAAAAGGTACTTCGTAATTGGAATAGAGTATAATTGTAGTTCGCGTTCTATGTTCTTGAGTGATATATTCGATTGAGCTATTTCTGAAACAGTTTTTTGATAAATCTTATAACTAGCGGTGTAAATATTCGTTTTGAATATCAAAATTGAGTCAAATTTTGTGTGAGCCAATAATAGCAACCTACCTATTATAGACGGATTTATGGTTGCAGATTTGTTTAAGAATGACGGTGATTACTATGCTGCGGAACATACATTTCTATTATAACATGTATTTCCGTTTTAATGTTATTACATTTTTAATGTTATCTTCACACAAAAATATTGGTATGAGTGAAAATGCTCTTTGGGTCTCTTCGAGCTAATTGTAACCACATTTGTCCTCTTTTGAGATTCGTTGGAACAGTTTCTATGTATGTGACTAGTTTACATGTGTGTGACGTCACACAGGTCATATGACCATCGCCATTAGAATCAGCAGTTTTGGCGCGGTTTTGGAACTTTTGGAAATTCAACTTTGATTTTTATTGTTAATATATTAGATCTCCCGGAAATATCAATGTAGTGTGCTTATTATGTAATAAAGAATCATTTAAAATTGTTTCCCAAAATTTGTCAAATAGCCTATTGCTTAGCTTGGCAGGGGGCTTGGCAACCCATTTTGTTATTATTTTCGAGTTGTTAACATGGCAATGTTGCTGCCCATCTCTCTTTCTTCATTTCTCTTTGTTGCCTCTTATAATCTTATTACCATAGAATGATATGGAGGAGTGGATTTTTTTACGCCTCCGACAATTGAAAAATAAGTTTTTAACAGATATGTTTTGTGATCCGCTATTTAGATTTTGAAGGCTTATACCTGTGCAATTTGTGCTTTTTCATATTCACCAGACTTTGCACCTAACCTTAACATTAAGGAAAGATATTTAAAGATGATAAAACAATATTTCCAGAAATACATTAATTTTAGGTGCTCCGAATGAAGTTCTTTAATAATAATATTTAAGTTTAGAAAAAAAGATATTCTAAACGTATGAAATTAAAAGATATTCTAAACGTATGAAATTAAAAGATAGCTATTTCGAAAAATAAAATAACATTTAATAGAAGGTACCTGTAACATTCTCAATTTCTATTAAGCATAAAAGTAAAGTAAAGTAAAGTTGCAGCCTATTTACGTCCCACTGCTGGGCACAAGCTTCCTCTCATTTCTGATAAGGTTTTAGGGCAAGAAAATGTCCGCCGCGCTGGCCCTGCTAAGCCTGTTGGCGAACTTCACATGTCTTCGAAAATATTTTTTCCTTATTTCTCAGACATGCAGGTTTCCTCACGATGTTTTCTTTCACCGCCGAGCACGTGGTAAATCAGCACTTAAAATCGCAATTAACAATTTCATTGGTGGCGGCGGGAATCAAACCCGGGTTGCTCGAGTACTGTGAAGCTTACAGCGAGCGCTAACCATATGTTGTCCTTGTGCAATTTGTGTTTGTAAACTGCCTCCACGATACATGAGAAAATCTTAGTGTGGGGGTAACGACTTACATTGTCACTCCGGCGTCACATGGCATGGATTTTTATTTTTTATACATAAAACATCACAATGGCATCGCATATATCATAAAATTTTATGTCAATATTAAATGCACTTAAAAGTGATGCAATTAACGAACAAAAACAGGGCACTCAAACAATTATACAAAACAATTTTAAATATGCTTTTACAGGAAGGAGCGAAACTGATGGATGAACAGCGGCCTCTGGAAGCTATAGACTATCTATGCGAAGCTGTCGACTTGTACCATGAAGTAGCACGCATGCCGCATCGCGAGACTCATATTGCACAAGAGTCGCTGCGTTCTTGCTTCGCTATTATGGGTAACGTGCATGTTGCAAAAGAGATAGCGGTACCCGAGAAGAAAACGTAGCCTTAAGTTAATTTCATTGCTGCAATTTCAGTTTAAGTTTTTTATTTTCAATGTTACAGAAAACAATTTTCATAATTACTTTCGTAGTTCGTAGACCAAATTTAATGATCTATTTTATAATAAGATAGTTATTATAAGATATAAGCAGAAAATATTATAAGGGAATCACTTAATAAATGTTGGTATAAAACTAATAATGACAATTTTATTGAGCGCTTAATATAAACGTTTTTACCTCCTTCTCAATTTTCATTACCAAATAATTAAGAAAACACGCATTTAACTTTATGTTTAACTAAAAATTTATTCGTATTTTTAATAAATTTCTACAAAAAAGTGAAAGATTTTCAATACAACAATAATTGGCGATGCAACTTCAGATAAAAACAACCTTATTACATTAATACGCATAAAAAATATGAAAAAGGAAAAGAGAAATATATAACCACGAATCACAGCTCTAATAAGTTTGCTAAGGGTTTTCAAAGAAACTCTTACAAGCACATTCTTGTATATCGCCGTCCCCTTCACCATCTGTGCTGGAGACAGTCCGTCTTAATGTTTGCACTTGACCTTGTAGCCCTAGAATTCTCAATTGAGCCTGTTCGAAATTGTCATTCAGACGCTTTATCTGACACTGCATGCGACATTGAAGCTGTAATTGTAACAATAATATTTTTTATGGTATTTAGTAACTCAAATTAGTTTAATATAATTAACTTCAAATTACCGAACTATTAAGTCAAAAGGCAGCCACAAGTTTTTCGACACGAGCTTTGCGATGACGATGGAGAGTAAGTTTTAAGAAAAGTCACAGGATTATTTTAGTCTAGTCAATCAATATAACATTGAATATTGCAGCCATCATTGTTTTTTCTTTTTAAATTTGGAAGAATTGTATTCCTTAATTAGGGATGATAAAGATATATAACTTACAACGAAATTTGTCGGTATGATACACGCGCCACCTACTGTAAGTCAATTGTACTATGCCTATAACATTCGCGCAAGTGCAAGCAATATGTTGACAAAGTTTTACCGCAATCTGATGAACGGTATGGCAGAGCGTAAAATACGAACAAATAAACATTTTTATATATTAGATAGATATATTATAAAATGTCATTTACATGGCACATCCCAAAAATATTGTTACAAAACTGCATATTACACAGGGTTATTTTGCAAAACCCGGTCAAATTTGCAGAGAAGGTTCGGAATAAGTAAAAAGGCAAATAATGAAGAACAAAATAATTAAAAAAACACACATTCTGTCCTACTTATTTCTTTTAATTTCAAAATGCGTGGTAATGCATTATTATAACTGATTTTACTGCGCACGCACAGATTAGTAATGATCAATCGATTGGCAAAAACGTTGTTGCCCGTAAATCACATTTTATAGCTCTACATGTGAGTAAAGTAAATTATTACGTCTTATTTACACTTTCTTAAACTACAAGAGAGTACTTACTTCTTCACGATCTTTTTCAGCGTTCTTAACTTGTGCCCTAGAGGCTGCAAGCTGTCTTTCTAATTCAGCAATCGTAGTCTGCATACATCTATGTTCATAATTTTTATCATTTAAACAATCCGTTAGATAGCAAGATAGCAAGGCCATACATAAATATTAACTAACCTATTCTAAAAGTATTAAGATAGTACAGGAATTGAACAGCAGGTATAGAACTTGGTTGGCTGGCGTTCTATGATATAAACGACGAGTGCTTAGCCCTTGAATTATCACGCTTCTCACATAACTATCACCATCATCATTTCAGCCAGTCACAAGTCTACTGCTGAACATATTCCTTCCCCAAGAAATGCCACAAAAATGGTCCTGAGTCACCTGTATCTATCAACTTCCTACAGGTGACGACCTGATAAGAGATGGATCTCTTACCAGGTCACCACTACGTTTAATAAGGGAGCGCACTCCACAATGAATCTGCCACTGGAGAACCTTCTTTTATCATCGTTTGTCGGTTCTTCTAGCTATATGACAAACTCATTGCCACTTCAATTTACTGAACCGTTAGGTATATAGGTTATCTGGTCGTACTGCATATATCCTCATTACTGGTTTAAATATACAACATAATAATACTTCAAATATTTTTTTGATAACAAGTTAACAATGTTTTTGTTACTTTCAAATAACCAATAATACGCTCTTATTAGATGTGTAACTAGTTTTAAGGTCTTAACATCCTAGTACGTAGGTCACTTAATTAGTTTTGAGATATATAAAAAGTATTCTAGATACTACTAATATTTATTTTACATCTTTTCAAAATATTCTCCATCGTGCTCTTTACAAAGTTCCATTCGTCTATACCAACTCTGAAAACACATTTGCCAGTCTTGATCTGACAGATCGGAAATCGCTTCTTCGTAGGCAAAGCCACGGCTTCTTCGACGCTTGAAAAAAACTTGCCTTTTATTTTTTTCTTTGACTCTTGGGAACAGAAAGAAATCACGAGGAACTAAGTCAGGGCTGTAGAGTAGGTGATAGAGTTTCAAGACCACATTCCTCAATAAATGCTTTTGTTCTAAGGGAGGTATGTGAAGAGGCGTTATCGTGATGCAGCGTGATTCCCCGAAGCCCGGTCCTTGAACTTCTCTCCCACACAGCTTGAAAAGCTTGAGTTAATGCAATTGTAGTATACCATTCAGAGTTGACTGACCTACATTTTTCCAGCATTGACGTCGACAAATGTCCGCTCCGCAAAAAAAACTAGCCACCATTTTTTTGCCGACGTTGCGAGGTCTTATCAGTTTTGTCGGTAACTGCCCTTCTGAGTAAACCCATACCGACGATTGCCTTTTGTTTTCCGGATCATATTGATAGATCCATGTCTCATCACCAGAAACGATTTCTGAAACACGCCTAGATGCCCCGTTTTCAAAACGTAGATGCATTTCATGGCACCAATCCACACGAGTCTGGTTTTCGCTTTCGGAGAGCAAACGAGGGATCCATCGACAACAAAGCTTCCTCACTCCAAGATGTTGATGTAGGATGGTATAAATGCTACCCGAACTAATGCCTACAATCTTTTCGATGTCCGTATATATGTGATTCGTGGGTTTTCTCGCACCAACATTTCAGTAGTCTATACATTTTCTGCCGTTACTGCTGTTTGCGGGGCCCCGGTTCTTTGGCTAACTTTAAGATTAATTTTACCCCTTTTGAATTCAGCAAACCACCTAAAAATTGTTGCGTGTCAGGGATCTGAGTCTCCTAATGTAATCAACATTAGGAGACTCAGATCCCTGACACGCAACGTAACCGTTGTAAACTTAATTGTTCGGATAAACCAAATTTAAAATCATAATATATCCTAGCGCGCAAACGTTCACGGTTAAGATCCATCGTTTTAAATGAAAAGCGCGGGAAGCATTGCAGAAAAATTATTAGAACTTTTAATATTGTGCAATTGGCTTATAGAGTTCTATTTATAACTAAATTTACTTTTAGAAACATATAACACGGGTGCGTTCCATTTTTAAATTTCGAGCATCTCAAAACTTATTGAGTGACCTACGTGACTAGTACAAATGATGTTCTACAAGCTCTTTAGATTAGTTACAATACTTTTAATTTCCACCTAAGTCCACCGCGTGACCATAGGTATATAGTTAAAAAGCACAAACTTTACTATAATCATCAAAATAACCTGGCTTAAAATTTTCGCCTATATGTCGTGAAAATGTCTTTACAAGTTGAAAATTTTGATGATGTATTTAAGGATTTCGTCATCAGATTTAACCTTATGTGAATAGGATCAGGATCATCACTGAAGTTACAACTTTTTCTACACAAGAAGAACGTAGTAAAGAATTATCGCTTAACATACATAAAATAATTTTTCATGGAATTGAGAACCTCCTTCTTTTTAGAATCATGTAACAAAACGACTAAGCAGCCAGTAGCTTAATACTCACTTGCGTATGGTCTCTGTACGTTCATTAGCACGCTGTAATGCTCTCGCAGCCTCATCCCGGGCTCTATCCAATTCGCCACCGAGCTGTGCGCACTCGTGCATCTTCTCTTGTAACCGTTTTTCGTTTGCTAGTACGGCCTCTTCCATGCGTATTACATTTGCTCTAAAATATAATACAAGATTATGTTATATTTATTACCACAAAAATACTTTTTTTTTATTAAGTCTAAACAATTTTATTTTAAACGCAAAGAAAAATTAAACAATTTAGTTGAAAAAAATTTTCGGAAAAATCCTGAGTTTTATCCATATTTTTTACATAGAGTCGCAGTAATTGTAAAGACTGCGCGGCCTTATGTAAGCTAGCAGAGTCAATTTCCGCCTGCACTGAACTTGTTAGTCGCAATAACTGCTGATTTATCACGTGCTCAGCGGTGTAAGCGAAATTGTTTGGAAGCTTAAAATGCCTGTAAAACTAAAAATAATTTGACGCTTTTCTGCTCTAAAATCTTCTTAGAAATAAGAGGAGGCATGTGCCGTTTAGAGGCCTGAAGCGTTTAGCGGTTGTTTCTTTACTTACTTTTATTTAAAACTGAAGAAAGAATTTTTAGAAATCAAAAAACGAAAATCATTTCTTAGTCTGTTTTAAAAATCTTCATATACGAATATTTAGCCATATTAAAATTACTTACTTCAGTCTCTCGATTTCGTTTTTAAGGCTCATATTCGTTTCTGTTAGTTGTGAAATTCTTTGGTTCAGCAGCGCCATCTGTTTCTCATCTGCGCTCCTCTCTGGAGGTTTCTCCGTTGGTTTTATAGTATTATGCAAAAGTACATGAATCTAAAAATTAATCATGTAGTTATTAATAATAATATACACACAGACAGAATCTTCTTTAATTTTTAGGCAATTACATACTAAAGGGTAAAAGGTGCTTAATATGAAAAATTGATCTGAGAGCAATGAGCCATCTATATTCTTTGACTACATGCATAGCTCATTAAGTTCGCACCTTATATAGGAAAAAAATATTACGAAATAAAATTAGTACGGAGACAGCCTATGTTCGTTAGATGAATGCATAAAGAAAAAAATCCAAGGGGAAATGTTAATTACTAGGAAACTGCTAACTGCAAGGCATGGTTATACCGTCAACGTAATTTCAACTAACCTTTTCTCTGGCGCAATTAAGTTCCCTAGCCAACTGTTCCGCGTTGTGCTCGGCTATTGCTTGCGACTGCTGCGCGTCTTTTAACCTCATCTGAGTCGCCTTTAACAGATCTGGAATCGGTGCTAACTCTTGTAGCTTTTCTTGGAATTTTATCTGTTAATAAATAAGTGTTTTCTTAACCACTATTTCTGACATTCGTATAATTATAATAAGTTTTCATTGGTAGTACTCAATTATTATTTATAACTTTGATAAGTATGTTTATATTAAAAAAATATCATATAGTACTTGGTTACCTAAAATGGTTTCTTATAAATAACATACCATAAAATTAAAAAAAAATTACGAATATCCAAAAACTCTTGCCTTCACTTTTTGTATCTCAAGGTTTATCTGTTCACTTATCCTTGTATTGTCCATGTCCATCATGTCCATTTGACGCTTTTGTTCTTCTACAAGTTGCTGCGCTTGGAGGTACTATTTAATAACAAAAATATGTAAAAAAAACCATCATATACATATATTTATAGCAATAAAATATTTTAATTCTATTCAGTTAGGTTACTAACTTTAACTCTATAGTCCTGAAGCTGGTCATTCTGTTCTTTCATCAAAGTCCTCAGTTCATCTATTTCTTCCCTTGCTTCTCTATAGCACTGTTTCAGTGTTCTGACTTTCACTTCTTGTTCAAGTGCTTGCTCTTTTGTCCCTAATAACATATTTGTGTGCGTCGTCAAGCCCTCAAACTTCATTTCTAACTCGCGCAACTTATTTTGAGCTTCACGATGCTGACAACGTTCCTTTTCTAATTCTTCTTTTTTCTTGAGAAGATCTGTTCGAAGCAACGCGCACTAAAATCGTAACATTAATATTTAATTCAGAACATCAAGTTTTCTATAACCGTTAAATTTAAAGTATGCGCGTGCTATAATAAGCGTACTCCTTCGTGTTTAAGAAAAAAGAGAAAAAGTATGAATCATATATAACGAACTGGCATTCGCTTGTTATAGTTATATCTATTAATACATTTTGAAATTGTAGCATAGCCAATGTGGTAGCAAAAAGATGTAGGACATGGCCCCGGCAGTAAATTTCAGAAGCAGGAATTAGGAAAAAAGCTGTTAAAATCATCAAAACCATCATCAATACATTCCTACACAAATCCGCTGCTGAATATAGGCCGTCCACCTAGGAACAAACTTCTAAATTATGTTAGTTATAATTTAAAAATATATCATAAAAATAAGTCTTATTGAATAATTTCTAATTATAAATAACTAATATCTTTGCATAAATAAAGCCTAGAACCAGCAACATGGCTCCATTGACACTACCTCCATAAAACTCATGACTTTTTTTTTCTTTTTCTATTAAAGTATAAGAGTGACAAACGAACACACAATCCACCTGATGCTAAGTAGTTGCTGTGACCCATAGACATCTACATCTATCCTTGATTACGAATCAAATTGCAGATGTGTCGTCACCCGTGAGGACTAAGATGGAATGCCACGGTTCTAGTAGAAAGGGTCTCCGGTTCTCTACACTCACCATACGAAGCGCAGCATCATTAAGGTGCTATTTTACGCTGGTACTCTGTGAGAGCGTGGTCCTTCCCCGGCCGAGCCGACTCATTCGTGCTACAACTATACAACTAATATATCAGCAGCATGGCTCTATCACGTAAAAAACTGGTTGGTTGATTAACTCTGTGCAAAAAAAACAACACTTTGTTGCCATATTCAGCAAGTGAAAGTTTACCTGAACTTACAAATAGTTTTACGTATAAATCTTACACACAATAAAAATAAAAATTACCTCTGTTACTTTGGTCTTAAAGCTTTCTTGAGTCTGCTGTAATTGTAAAGTGAGCTTCTGCACTTCTTTTTCAGCTGGTGTCTGTAATGAAGATTTTTTTTAGTTTCATATACAAATAAATAAAATTTAAGTGTCTGTTTGTAATGTTAAAATGAAAGCTTTTTACTAAATGCATATGAATTTATATACAGTACTTATAATAAAAACACAATTTTTAAAATTTTTATCCGTCCGTCTGTATGTCTGTCTGTTTGAACCGGCTAATCCCTTTTTACTTTTTACCGAGGCCCTTTTTACTGGAAATGAGGCATTCCATCTTAGTCCTCACGGGTGACAACGCATCTGCATTTTGATTCGCCAACGATGATAGATGTAGATGTCTATGGGCCGCAGCAACCACTTACCATCAGGTGGACTGTGTGCTCGTTTGCCACCCTTATCCTATAAAAAAAAATCTCCGAAACGGCTGGACCGATTTCAACGGGACTTTCACTGGCAAATAGCTGATGTTCTAAGGAGTAAAATAGGCTATTTATATTTGAGAAAAAGAATTAGGGTTCTGAGCGATATAATTAAAACCCCAAATTACACGCGGGCGATGTCTCAGGGAACAACTAGTGTGCCGGACGGGCGTAACTCTCCGGAGTTAATGTTGTCGAAGATACTCCGCGAGTCGCTCACATCCTACACCTATAGGTTCCGGAGGATACTTCCACTGCCGTCTCTGTGTGTGCTGCTGGAAAACTGTGGACTGAGGTTCAAAATTAAAATGCACGATTTATAAATTCAAATAGCAAGGGAGTGGCCAACGGTTCAACTGATTGATTAGTCGCGAAATTTTATAATTATTATTTATTGACTACGGTTGTTAAATACGGTTGTTCAACTACGGTTGTCCACTATTGGTTGGTCACTATATATTTCAAAAGATTTAATTAAAATGGGCGGTAGTATTAAAATATCTATTGGTAGTAGCTGGTTTTCTAACACTACTGACTAGCAGCTATTAATCAACTAAAACTAGTTGATTTTATCACTTGTGTAACTGCGAATATCAGTTACCACTTTCTGCGATTAGCTATCACTTTCACTATATGTAACTGCGAATATCAGTTACCACTTTTTTCGTCTAGCTAACACTTTTCACTATATGTAACTGCGAATTTTCAGTTACCACTTTTTTCGTCTAGCTATCACTTTTAACTATATGTAACTGCGAATTTTTAGTTACCACTTTTTTCGGCTAGCTAACACTTTTCTATTCACTATATACTGCTGCTAGTCACTTCAACTACTACCGGATACTACTGCTTGTCACTGTTAGTTCTTCCTACTACAACGTTACTGGGTCTCGCGCCCATAAGGTAAACTTCGGCTATACTTTATAGTGAGCCACTTGCCATTTTCCACTTTGCCTCTTTATTGCATGAAATTTTCACCACATAATTAGCATAAATTGCAATATTTTCTATATAAGGTTAAATCTTGCACCAATATGCTATACATCATAAATTCGGCATTTTTGTCCTTTATCAGTTAGTGAGCCGCTTGCCATTTTCCACTTTGCCTCTTTATTGCATGAAATTTTCACTACATAATTAGCATAAATTGCAATATTTTCTATATAAGGTTAAATCTTGCACCAATATGCTATACATCATAAATTCGGCATTTTTGTCCTTTATCAGTATACGATAAAGGTTAGTCAATATATTAACAAATCAAGAAGTTATTAAGCGAAATGTCCCAAATTTTCATAATATTTGGGCACTTTAATTCTCTTTTTTTTAAGTAAGTTTAAGTTTACAAACAACAATATTCTTTCATCATTTTGTTTCTTAAAGTTGTTAGGCCGTCGCGAACAACTACATAGTTTTTAATGTAATCGTATATTGGCCAAATACTCAAACGCTACTCTATTTTAAGATGTCGTTAAGTTTTGTGGTGTCGCAGTCATTTTGACTGAAAGTGATAGAGACAGCATGAAACTTAACGGTACTTCAAAATTGAGCAGCGTTTAAGCATTTGGGCATATGTGTAACCATAGAATTATTACATGTGTGTAACATTATAATACAATCGGTAGGTAAGTAAAACCCAAATGACCATTCATTTTTGTACGCATACTACAGTTCTCTTAAGGGTTAGCATTTAATATATTATCCAAAACCATTTGAAAGATATCACCGTAGTCAAAGTCGATTAGCGTCTAGAAACATTTTCAGTATACAAATAAGGTCAACAAATAAGCACACAGTCAACCTGATGGTAACTGTGGTCCACTGATTTCATGATTATTAAAAAATAAGGGTGTCAATACTCACTGGAGGTGCATTAGGGTTGCATGGTGCTGGACACGGTGGACATACTCCACACTGAAATAAAAATGAATAATCAAAGAAAATGTTCTCAAAATGTATTATATGCATAACTATATTTTTTTCTTTCAAAGATTCCTTTTAAGCTAAAAGCTGCAAACACGCTTAACACAAATCCATTAAGCTTAATGTGAATAGAGCGTATCACCGCCAGAGACATGTGTAATAAGTATAAGATAATCTACAAATTCAATTACCACTGTTACCCGCTGCTATACTGATAGCATATCTGAGTAAAGTCTATTGCAATCAAAATTAAAAAATTTAAGCATTTAAAAAGTTTTATAATTAATACACAAAAATTATTAGATTCGATCGACACAATTTGTGTTTGATTAGGTTCGCTTGTTTCACTAATTACATAAAAACGCAGTTTAAAAAACAGATACATACATCTGATAAAACCCTCTGCATTCATACTTAGTGCTATAGACGTGCATGTAATGGGCTCATTGTATGATGCCGTAGAATTCTCTTTGGCGTTCGTTGGCCGTATAATGGACTTGTCGCACGATGGATTTTTGATCTTATATTTATCTTAATTTTGTAACGGAGCATAATAAACTGACATTCAATTCTGGTTTAAGATACCCTAAGTCAATTTGAAATTGTATATTTACGCTATATATATTTATATATAATACACGCTATTTTCAATAGTGTTACGTTTTCTAACAAACGCATACGAAATAAATTTAATCAAAACCGTTCGAGCCGTTTTCGAGTTTTGGCGAGACTAACGGACAGCAATCTATTTTAATATATAGAGGTAATAGAGGTAAATTTACAACACATACAATATTAATTAGAGAATACTGTAAGAATAAATTTAAAAAATGTACACATAATACAAATATAACACGTGTAAATAATTGTTATATTAATATTAAGAAATCTTTTCTCAATAATTTATTAAGAATTTAATCTGTGGTATGCTCAACAGGGTCATTTCATTGTGTACCTAGGTTTTTTTTAAATGTATAAGTTTCTGAGCCTAACAGAAACCATACAGCATTTGACTTTTATGGGCTGATAATGAAGTTAGTTAAGTTTTAATTAGTGTCCAACCGAAACAGGATTTTTCAACCGAAACCGAAACCGAAAACGAACCTTCGGTCTGGGTGTCAGTTTCGGCCGAAACCGAAACCGAAACTTATTTAGACATGTTAATTATTTTTGTACATATACAGATAGGTAATGCATTTTAATGAAAAACAGTAATTGTTATAGTCGTGTCGCAATATATTTACTTATTTTAAAGTAAAAATCAACAATTTAACGTTAAGAAATACTTTTTTAAGTCAATTTTGTAAAAAAAAATTAACACTTACCCCCATAAAATGTTCCTCACTAATTGAGAACATTTTATTGTGTTCACAATATTGATAATATTATTCAATGGGAGCATTAACGTAATATATCACACTCACACACTTACACACAATATACCCACAACTTAACAATATCCCAAGAAAATATACAAAACCTGATCAAAGTTCAAAAATTTAAATAAACTAAATTTATATAAAAAGGGTTATTATAATTTTAAGGAATTTATGGATGGTAATAACCCCTGGGAATGGGGTGATCGCTACCAAGCTATTTCTAATATGTTTTGTGTTGTTGTGTTACATACATGATTGTGAGCAGTGGCGTAGCTAGGCGTGGGCGAAGTGGGCCCTCGCCCATGGCCTCGCACTTAAAGGGCCTCGCGAGACCCCCAAAAATGCGATGCCCTTTACCACAGATGACTAATTAATTTGATCAGTTTTATGCTCGCATGCACAAATTTAAGTGTGGACCTTAAAAAATTTAAGGTGTTTTGTTTGGGACCTCGCAAGATGCCCCTATTAAGTGTGAATGCGAGACCGATGTAACTACCTTCAAAGACCGCGACTGTTAGATTGACGGAATACGAGACTTGTCAGGAATTAATAGATATGAGTGTCAAAGCTTGTTTGGTGGGATAGATCTGTTGGGTATCCACCCTTGGAACGAAGGAAAGGGCCCTCGCTGATGCAACTTCGCCCACGTTTATATAAGAGGACCCATAAACCTACAATAATATTGAGCAATGTTGATGACTGCACAATATTATTGATGAGCTCCGAAACCCACACGGTACAATTAAATTGAGACAGTAAAATTGGACAAGCATTTTCGTCAATATCGTGTGTTTAATTGCAGCGAAACGGCAAAAACGAAAACGCCGAATCTGGACCAAGGGCTGGTTCTCGGGCTTCCGCTGAAGACATTGCGCAATATTATTGTAGGTGTATGGGTCCTCTTAGTCCACGCTACGCCTCCGACTGTAAGCTGTTATTTAAAAACAATCCCGCTGGGTTTCTTGCTGGTTCTTCCAAGGACAGAGGTTGTTTTTTCGAAACAGTGGTAATTAAACGAAAGAGTGACTTTTAATAACTATTTTTTATAATCTATATTGAATAAAAAAGTATCTGTTGTTTCTGTATAATTATGAATAATACACAAGTCACGAACTCATCCGAACGGTCGGCGCCGCCTAAGGTTCGGCAGATTTTTTGCCGAAACCGAAACTATTACCGAAACTAGATTTTTTTGGCGAAACTTGCCAAAACTGAAACCGAATCTTCGGTCGGTCACTAGTTTAAATCTAATATAGAGGGCGTGACGTCCGAACATAACTGTGCATTCAAGGCGACTGCCAGAGCCGAGCGTCTTGTGTGATCAGCGGACTTGGTACGCTGTGCCAAGTCCGTTTTCCTACTTATAGCTTTGATTATGGGTTGTTATACTTACAGCTTTTGTCATTGGAGGCACGGGAGGTCCGCAAGGCTGCAAATTAAATTATTATTATTTAATAAATATGTACCGCAGATTAAAAAAAATATGTATTAAACAAAATAACGTAAACTACTCTGTCGTAGGTAAATTAGATTAGGATTATTAGATAACACGTTCGATGTATTAAGCATCGTTTTATAACGGACAGTGTAACTATACAATATGTAACAAAAACCCTTTTTTTTTTTTTGCGGATGGAAAATCATCAAATGACGCCTTTCGCTCTGGGTGGAGTGGAAGGGAGTGTCAGACTTTTACTGACTAAAAACCATCCGTGTTCCTTCAGTGCCCTTACGTTCCGGAGCCGCGGTATCTCTTTCGAACAGCCCGCAGCCCCGGCAGGCGTCGGCCCTTGCGGGCCCCTTCACGATGCTGACAGCTCTTTGAGGCGCGCGTGGAACAAAACGCGCCGTCGACACGGCCTGTCGTCGTTAGACGGACGGACGGCGAGCTACCCATTGCTCGCCATCCACAGGCCCGCGCCTACGGTGGCCGGGGGCCACGACGTAGCCCCCGACGCCCGGGGCGTCTCCCGCGGCGGCCGGGAAGGAAAGCTGCTGCTCTCTCCTTCTCCCGCTCCGCCACCTCCTTCGCTAGCATCACTGCTTCGCAGAAGGTGGTGACGGCATCCCATTCCGTCTCGCTCCGGACCATGGCTTGGACCAGGGCCGGACGCGAGAGGTCGCCGCCGCCTATCGCCGCTACGAGGACACGGCGGTGCTCCGCCCAAGCAGGGCACACCTCCACGGTGTGCTCCACCGTGTCCTCCGGTCGCTCCTCGCAGTGGGAGCACCCGGGCGTTTCCTCCCGCCCGATTCGGTGCAGAAACCTTCCGAACACACCGTGTCCGGTGAGGACCTGCGTCAGGCGGAAGGTGAGGACGCCGTGGCGTCTCTCAAGCCACTCCTCAAAGAGGGGTCTTATCGCCGCTATAGTGGCGTGCCCAGCACGGGGTTGCGACAGTCGCTCTCTCCATGTCGCCATGAGATCATGCCGGAAGTCTGTCCGCTGCGCGACAACTTGCCGCGGCAGCGGGGTTTCCCCCCGGCATAGTGCCTCCGCGCGCCATTCGTGCAGGCGCGCGAGGACTATCGCCTCCAGATCCCATGGCGGCAATCCGGCAAGGAGGCTCGCCGCCTCGCGGGAGATCGTGCGGTAGCCGCGAACCATCTTTACGGCAACCACCCTTTGGGGCGCGTTTAGGTGGTGGACGGCAAGCCGCGCCAAACCACGCGCCCACACCGGGGCCCCGTAAAGGGCCATGGACCTCACGATCCCCACGTAGAGCCTCCGGCAGGAGGCGTTTGGCCCCCCCAGGTTCGGCAGGAGCCGCCTGAAGGCAGCCCCGGTCCGTTCCAGTTTGGGAGCCAAACGTCGGAAGTGCTCAACGAAGTTCCATCGGCCGTCGAGGACGAGTCCTAGGTACTTCAACGTCGACTCGACGCCGATGGATACCCCTCCTACCATCACTGAGGATCCCGGTGGTGGCCTGTTCCGAGGACCATGGAAGTGCATGGCCTCGGACTTGTGCAGAGCCACCTCGAGACCCAGTTGCCGGATCCTCTCAACGACTATCGCAACCCCGCGTGTCATAGTTTCCGCCGCCGCCTCGTACGACCCCCCTTGTGCCAGTACCAGCGTGTCGTCAGCGTAGCAAACTACGCTGACGCCGGTAGGGAGGTCGGCGCGCAGCACCCAGTCGTAACCGATGTTCCACAGGGGCGGCCCCAGAACCGAACCCTGTGGGACACCGCACGACATCTCTCGCCGGTTCCACTCACCGTTGCGACCGGGGTAGATGACGGCCCTGTCCGTCAGATAGTCCCCGACTATACGACGGAGATAGGTCGGCACCCGGTGATTATGTGCGTTATCAGAGTCAGTATTCAAACGTAAATAACTTTTTTTTTTCAAAAAACTTGAACATTAAAAATATTTGAATTAAAAAAAAATATTTGCGGATTGTATTTGGTTTTATTACCTCTGTATTATCCGGAGAATAAGAGGATTGTAAAAGACCCACCTTCACCGATGCTAGTGTCAGTTGGAGTTGGAGGTACATACAATTTGCAAATTATTTTTTTTAATTAATTTTTTTTAATATTCAATTATTTTGAAAAAAGTTATTTCTTTACGTTTGAATACTGCGTCGTGTCCACAACAGCTCCGATATTGCTCCGATCGATGTGCTCCCTAGATTGCCCCTGCGGCAGGCATGTCAGTAGCGGCCTTAAAGTGAGTGCACCTGTGCTTGCGCATACACTTGGGCATTATATCCTGTCCTGCACCGATGGCTACTCTCCGTTGAGGCTGGCCATCGTAACCGAAATTCGGTCTGGAGGATATTATATTACAAAACATATAATACTCAATAAATATGTATATTCTATAAGTGTACATACGGGAATCTGTTCATTTTAAAACTAACTTACATGTAGGCAGATTATATGTTGCAAGCTGAGCATGCTTGTTAATTTAATAAGTACGCTTAAACGGCCCAGAGGCCAAAGATATTAAATGTGATGTACGACCTACAAGTATTATTTTATAACTGTGCCCGTATTTTTACTCAAATTCTACATTACATCGAGCCGTGTGATAATGGAGTTACAGAATCCATCACCACTTCATTTCGCCACGGGGGTGTTGTTTGAAGCGATTATGGAAAGTCCCTGAAAAAACTCATGGTTGTCGAAATACTGTCTCTATAACAATATCTTTTCCGCCACACGTAAAATATAAGCATCGAGAAGCAGCGTCCAAGGTGTGAGACGTCTGGTGCTACGATCGCCAACCCACCAGCCTAACGTGGCGATTGAGACAAGTCCAGCAGTGGACTTTAACCTGCTGACGACGCAAATATATCATATAGAGTTACGCGATACAAAACTAATTTACGAATGTAATAGCACGAATGGGTCTGTTCGACCGGGGAAGGAACACGCCCTGACAAAATACCAGCGTAAAATAGCAGCTTAATTCTGCTGTGTTTACTGGAAACGAGGCATTCCATCTCCAGTCCTTAGGAGTGACGACGTATCTACTTCTTTGTTCTTTTTTTATTTTTAATCAAGAATAGTATGTTTATAAGCCACGGCAACCACTTACCATCTGATGGACTGTATGCTCATTTGTCAATCCCTTATTCTATAAAAAATATCAAATCATATCAAAATACGAGGAAAATAAATAGTTTTTTTGGTTAATATAAACAAACATTTATATCAGATATTACGTAAAACATCCATTGGTAAAGATAGCGAACTCTTCAGTCTACTCTATGACGTCATCATAAGTAAAAGTATAAAGAGCCATTAAATATTACCTAAAGCTTAAAAATAGAAATAATTAAATTTGGTGTTTAAAACAACCTTCTGTATTTAAAGGAAAAATTATATTCATTTAACCACATTTAAAAAGCTATAACTCCAAATAAATATAATACTCGTAATTATAACCATCCTGATTATATTAAATAAAAAATAAACATTAAAATCGATTCAAAATGGACAAAGATATCACATAAATTACATACAAAAAATGTAGTTGAAAAGGTATAGTTGATTTGAGAACCTCATTTTTAGAAGTTAATACTTTTACAACCTACCTGCCGTTCAAAATTATCTTACGTTTAAAAATGGAACGTGAAAAATTACCTTTAGAATAAAAATAATCTGATTTTTGTTTACATTTTTCATCTATGAATTCCCCTTGTGAATAAAATTCAAAGAGATTCTCATAAAATTGAATAACAAACAACCTTCGAGAAATTACTCTCAATTTGATTCAACACGGATTTCAAATGAAAGACACATGTCAAAAATAATAACGACGGTACGTGTTTGTATGCTCAAAGTTTGTATGTTTCGGAGTTTTCTAACCTAATTCACTCCTATACTTTATCTAACGTGAGTTATACCAGAGTGGAGTGCGGTGCGGAAACAATGGCGTAACCTTGAATTAACGTACCTAGTCCCTAGACTTGAATAGGGTTAAATCATAATAAGTTGGTGTTACTAGGCCTGTCTCACTCCGCGCTTTAGGCATGAAAATATACCTACGCCACATGAGTAAAGAAATCGTACCGTACAGAGGCAAAGCTTCATACAACCGCGCTGTTATACTCGTAGGTACACTACTACAAGCTAAACGCGAGTGTGTGCGTGAGCACTTGTTGCTCGTCACTTATAGAAACTGCTTTATACCGGCTCCGCCCGTGCTCAAAATCAAGGTTGTGTAAGAAATAATAAGTATCAAATTTTATTTTTAAAGAATTATTCGTATTCAATGAAACATAAAAAGTGTAAATATGGTTTAATATACTTGTTTGTATGAACAATAATAATAGAATAAATATAAATATAGAAGAGAATAATAGAATAAATATAAATATATAACTTTTGATTATCCTAAAGATTCCACTAGGTAATTTATTTATTTATATTTAATTACAACGACTTGCGCCAATGACAGTAATTAATAGGTAAAACTAAACATATAACATAATTAACATAATTCAAAAACAAATAACAAGTCAGAGATCAAACATACTTAACAATAACTAGAAGAAATAAAATAATATAAAACAGAATAAAGTGATAAAAACATACAACTTATTTACCTAACAAACATGGCTTTCACATAACATGAGACAGTTTGACATGATCACCATGAGTGTGTCATTAAAGATGTCACATTCCGGGACTGTCTCCATTAAGGAGTTTAAAGCACCATTGCATGCGACACAACGGGGATTGCGCGCGCGACACAATGCGGCAATGGGATGTGGCGAACAGCCGGTGTCGTCGAGTAGGCCTATGACGCAGGGAGTTGTTAGGCACATAAAGTCTACCATGCTCCTTAAAATTTTTGTGGCTATTAGGATCTGATCTCTAGCTCTACGCACTGAAAGGGAATTATATCCTAACATTCCCAGCAAGAAAAGAGTAGGATACATAAATGGATAATATCCGTAAATCTTCTTATATAAAAAACGCAGGAAGGCTTTCTGAACCTTTTCAATCAACAATTCATATATGGATTCGTGGGGATTCCAGACGGCTGCAGCAAATTCTAACTTACTTCTAACTAGACAGTTAAATAATAATTTGATGACAATAGGATCATTGAAATCACGGGCATTGCGTTGGACAAAACCTAGGCGTCTGTAAGATTCTGAAGCTACGGCAGACATGTGTGCATGGAAAGTCAATCCGCAGTCAAATGTCACACCGAGATCTCTAATGGTTGACACGCGCTTTATTTCAACACCTGCTAAGGTATAGGTGGCATGTGTAGGTTGTAACTTGCAGCTAAAGGTCATGACGTAACATTTTCCGGCATTAAACATCATTTTATTATCTCTACTCCACTTACGGATTCGGTCGATGTCACTTTGAAGATGTTCGGGAGTTACATCCTTATCAATCACTTGGACTAATTTCAAATCGTCAGCATATAGGAGGCATTTGGCATACTTTACTACTTTAATGAGATCGTTAACCATAATGAGAAAGAGAAGGGCCTAAAACTGAACCCTGGCTAACACCTGAGTGCGTATGATATGACTTCGAAATAAAGGATCCATGGCTAACATACTGTTTTCTATTTGAAAGGTAATCAGCAAAAAATTTTAGAAGTTTTGGGGTAAAACTCATGCTGTATAATTTATTTAATAGAATATTGTTATCCTTTTGTTAGCACATCTACTTGTTGACCTTTATCCATGTGATGAGATATATAGTCAACGAGGGATAACAAGTGAGTCTCTACTGATCGACCCGGTCGGAAGCCATGCTGCTCCTCACAAAGCCGCGTATTTACCTATGCGTATATTTCTTCGTGAGCAATATTCTCAAAAAGTTTTGCTGCGCACGATAGTACTGCGATAGGACGATACTCTTCAACCAAGGTCTTATTGCTTGTTTTAGGTATCGGAGTGACTTTCGATATCTTCCACTGTTCTGGGTATACGCCGGTGTTTAAGGCCAAGTTAAAAATATAGGTAAGTACAGGAGCAAGAATCTCCTTGCATTCTTTTAAGATGTAAGCTGGGACTTTATCTGGACCCACAGAACTAAGTGGTTTTAACTTATTTATTCCTGATTTTACTTGTGATAAGGTAAAAAAGCTTATGTTGATATGTCCATCGCATGACAAGGGAGTACTAGATATATTGTTGAATTCCAATATGGGACTATTGGGTAGAAACACACTAGCAAAATAATTTGCAAAGGCATCTGCAGGTTCACTATTGGAAAAACTACAGCCTTTGTAGATCACAGTGGGCTCAAAGCCACCCTTAGTTCGAAGACTACTAATATGCTTCCAGAATTTTTTTGGATTATTCTTAATGCCATTTTCAACAGCTGCTAAATAGGCATTGTATGCTGACTCGATGCGTCCCTTGAGTTCTAACCGCAGTATGTAAAATGCCTTGTAGACATTCTGATTATTATATCGTTTCCATTCTTTGTGGAGTTTAATTTTGCGATTTACATCTTTAATTATATCATATAAGTACATATAGTATATATACTTGACTATAATTTACTATTTTTAATGTGGTAGATAAATACCTCACACATATAGGTATATTATGTATGAGGTATCTATTAACATTGGAAGAAAACGTACGTAGTACCTAATAGTTATTTTTATAATGATTATAATTAAATAATTATGTTTATAAGTTAAATACATAGATTCATGTTTTTTAATTATTTTAGACAACAAAAGTGGTCAAAAGCTGTCGGACAGAAAGATATGCTTTCAAAACTTTTTGTTTATAAAAATTGTGAGGATCACTTCGAAAAACCCTGTATTAAATTTTAAAAAAGGACCGCAAAATTTTTATTTGGAAATGTTTTTCCAACGCTCAACTTGCCAACAAATGACGATACTTGTTCGAGTTCCAGTCAATGAACATTCTTTTCATTTCATCTGAAATAAATGTATTAATTTCTTGAGCAAAACTTTTGCGAATATTTATCATCTCGAAAGAAACATTGTAAATATTGTTATATTAAAACGTGTGCAAAATTGTATATTTGTTATGTCATGTGAGTGCTTTCCTATAGATTATAAAAAAATGACATTTGATTTTGAATTTATCATTTAATTAGAAGGCACAACAATTTTTTGAAGAACAAAAATTATAAAAATAAAATATTTAGAATAAAAATAGTGTGTAAAAAAATATAATACATTTAAGTATTATAATAAATGCTGATAAATGTTTTGTTATTTAAATTTATCCTCCTGTGCCAACCCTACAAAAATATTTTAAAATTTTGACAGCTCAGAACCGTACAGTTTCTTTACTCATGTGCCTACGCTGCGCGGTCCCCTACAAGCGGCTAATTCCACGAGGTTGTCACGCGCGCGCACGAGCTGAAGCGCGCCTTACGTTAACAAAAATGTATTTTTGTCTTATAGTATTTAGCCACTTTTGTTATTTATTTTTGACTTTTTATTCAAGTATGGCCTCTCAAAAATCCAAAAGACACTGCATAGCATGCGGGTACTTAAATAACAATAGGAATGTAGACTTTTCATTCTTTACTGTTTCCAAGGATACCGAAAGGTAATATATTCTTATTTATAGGTAGATCTGAAAATTTGGTACTTGACGCCATAGTAACATATCTACTATTTGATTAGTGATCCGACCACAGCTCAGCAGTTTTCGATTTTTTCGCGTATAATGCTCTTTCATTAATAATGAAATCGCGTGACGTATGTTTGTAAATAGCAAAAAATATGAAACAGACAAGTGACGGCTCCATGAGTTTAGCGCTAAGGGCCGCGGGCCTATATTCGAATCCCGGACGGAACAAGTATTTGTATGGCCTACAAATAATTGTTTTGGGTCTGTTCTATATATGTAAACTGTCCCTGGAATACAGGAAAAAATTCCAGTGTGGAGGTAGGTAACGTTTTTTAAAAAGAGAGAAAGAAAGACAACTAATGAAATTAAAAATGTTGTATAAACGACTTCAATATACGCACTATTAAGAATAACTCCAAAACTACTGGTCAAATCTTGATCAAATTTGATCTGATCTGATTTGATTTGATTTGAGATGTATAAATTATAAGCACCAGCTCTCAAATAAAAATATAATCATCAAAATCGATTTACCTTTAAAAATGTACTGAGGTAGCACAAAAAAAAACAGTCCAATTAAGTATTACTTATTTTATTAATTATTAAGTAATACAGCACCATTTTAAACGACCTGAAAAAAGTAGGAGGTCCTTTTTTTGAAGTCGGTTAAAATAGTAATTAGGTAAATTGTCTAAGTTTCAAAAACTTTCACATTGTTATAATCTTAATTTTCCTCGATATTGCATATTAACCTTCCTCACATTGAACTATGCTGTTTTTATTATTACTGACGCCATAGTTACAGATTTTAGCAATATTCAACTATAAATTATGGCAATATAACTTCAGTAGCTTTTGTCTGACTGAATATATTTAAAAAAATTACCACATTAAAAGTAAGTAAAAAGACCCCGTGTAAAGGCGGGTAAAAATACCCACTACCCCATATCGTCCCGTGGGTGTAGTAAGAGGCGACAGAGGGAAACAGGGGGCAGCAGCATCTTTCTGATAACAGCAAAACAACAACAAAAAACTGCGGTTGCTAACCCGCTCGCCAAGCGTGGCAACTATGGCAATATTCCTTCATGATTAAAGTTACGAAGAGGCGGGCCCCAGTACACGGCGGCCCCGCGATTCCTGGCTACGGTGGCGACCATGGTAACGGCGGGACAAGTGGTGCTAAAAACCTCCGGTGGATGTTCGGTTGCCACCTAAGCCGACTCGACCTGGCAACTTATAACGCACGCTCCCTGAGGACTAACGAGAAGATCCTGGAGAAAGGATTATCCGAGGTGTGAAGAGAGGGGGAAAACACGGTAATCGTCGAATCCAGCAACTTGTTTTATTACCGGTAGGGCGACCATCTGTCCCAAAGAGGTGTTGGATTTATCGTCCACAAGTCTCTCGTTAACAAAGTTGTAAAGATTGGGAATGTGTCGACGAGGGTTGCGTACCTTGTACTCAGAACCACCAAACGGTATTCGCTGAAGGTCATACAGGTTTATGCACCAACCTCGGCACATCCCGATGAGGAGGTGGAGAAAATGCATGAGGATATAGCTAGAGCCATGCATTCCTCAAAAACCCACTATACGGTGTTAATGGGAGACTTCAACGCAAATCTAGGCACAAGAGAGAACGGTGAGCTGAAAGTAGGGAAATTCGGAATAGGGCAACGGAACCAAAGGAGCCAGCAGCTGGCTGACTTCATGGAGAAAGGGGGACTCTTTGTGATGAAATCTTTCTTCCAGAAGCGGCCCCACAGTAAGTGGACCTGGTTAAGCCCAGACGATTCGACAAAAATGAGATTGACTTCATTATGACGACCAGACGACAACTGTTTAATGATATCTCAGTGATCGCGAGGGTGAAAACCGGCAGCGATCACCGAATGGTGAGAAGCACACTGAACCTAAATTTAAAGTTGGAGAACTCATGGTTAATGAAGTCAACGCTCCATCCCCCTCGTGCTCTAATCCAAAATCCCGAAAACTTTCAGCTTGAGCTACAAAACCGTTTTCAGTACCTAGAAAATTGCAATGCAGTGGACGATATGAATGACAAGCTCATTGAAACTGCCCATGCGGTCTGAGCTAAGTTTTGCAAGACCTGCCGCAGAAAAAAAAAACTCTCCGATCATACTCTTAATTTTATGGCCATTACACGGGAAATAAAGCTGCAGTCTTCAGTAGATTTGACAGCATACAGGCAACTGTACATACAGATCTCCAAATGCATGAGACGGGACTCACGCAACTTTAATACTGCTCATATTGAAGAAGTAATCGAGCGGAACCATGGCTCCAAAACCTTTGCTAGAGATTTATCTGCCAGAAAGAGCCAATTGAAAAGCTGAAGACTAAGTGTGATAGCATCGTTTCCGGCACACCTGAGAATTTGAGTGAGATTGAGAGATTCCATGGACCTCCAGCAGCTACACATTATCGTTGGAGCCACACGCAAGTGTGAGTAACGATCCAAGAGCAAGTCTTATCCGATACTATTCTGACAATATTCCGGACGTCAGTCTGAGCGAGATTAGAATAGCTCTCCAGCACCTTAAAAAGGGCAAGGCCCTAGACAAGGATAGAATTACAGCGGAGCTTCTAAAAGTGGGTGGAAAACCGGTACTAGAATTCCTTAATTCCATCCTCCATGGTGGCACTATACCGGAGGCGTGGAGCAGAAGTGAAGTGGTCTTGTTCTTCGAGAAAGGCAACAACGCTTTCTTGAAGAACTACAGACCGATTTCCCTTCTGAGCCGCGTCTACGTGCTGCTTTCGAGAGTCATCACGAATCGTCTCGCATGCAGACTCGACGACTTCTAGCCTCCCGAACAAGCCGGTTTCTGAAAAGGCTTTAGCACCATAGACCACATACATACCTTTCGACAAATTGTACAGAAGTCAGAGGAGTACAATTTGCCACTGTATCTGGCGTATGTGGACTATGATAAAGCTTTTGATTCCGTCGAAATTCGGCCGATGCTGCAGTCCTTTTATGGGTGCCAAGTTGACTGTATATCGAAGTGCTGAAGTGTTTTTGCAGTAAGACTACGATGGCTATCCGTGTACAGAACTAGAGTACGAAACCTATCCAGCTGCAAAGAGGTTTAATACAGGGTGACCTTATATCCCCGAAACTCTTCACCGCTGCTTTGGAAGACGTTTTCAAGCCAGTGGACTGGAAAGGATACGGCATTAACCGCTTGCTTGCCCGTGTCAACTAGTAGTTAACAAATCGAGAATTTAGAATAGACCATGTCAAGTATTAGTTAACATAATCTTGAAGTCAGCTTTGCCCGTGTTAACTGGTAGTTGACATTGCATTTCACTCAGCTATGACCATGTCAACCTGTGGTTAACATCGCTCCCGCCGTCGAAAAAGCTGATTTTACCCGTCTCTATCAGTCCAGGGCCTAATTTGTATTATTTGTCCCGTTTTTTCGTGAAATTTCCATCCACACAACCCCAGTCAAGCTTCCAAGCCATAGACAAAAGTCAAGAAATAAAATAAAATTTATTACTGATTGTGGTAATAGGTACTTCAGCAAGTTTTTTGTTTAGCTTTGACTTTTATGATTTTAATGAACAAGTGATCATTTTTTTTCTTATTCTTTTATTTATTATATATACAACATAATCAAAGAATAAAAACCATATGTCATCGCTTTTATTTTTGAGGTATGAGCTTTTGAATACAAGACGAGCTTCAAAACGCCCTACTTCTAAGTTCAGCACAGCATAACTCTGCACCAAAGTCGTAATTTGATAAACAAAAGATAAAATTGTTTAGCTAGTTTCATAATAAACGTAAATATATATAACACTTGACGCTTTTTTAAACAAATTGAGTCACTAGCAACGATTTTGTGAAACCCGACCCGCGCGCTGACGGCGCTATAAATGGCGGGGTAAAGTAGGGTCGGCAAGTTTTTTTCGTGGGACATTTGAGGTAGGCACGCGCTGAGAGCCCGGAGCAAAGGCGCGTTGCGCGCAGACTCCCCTTGGGCAAGGAGCGGTTAACATCAATGGCGAGTACATAACTCATCTTCGATTTGCCGACGATATAGTTCTTATGGCAGAATCGCTGGAGAACCTAAGCACTATGCTCAATGACCTCAATGGTGTTGTTGCGGACAGCTAGAGACCCGCCGCCCCGTCGCCCCTTCATACCCCGTCGCGCCCCGCACACCCCGCGCACCGGAGCCGAGCGACGACCAATGGGCGTGCAGCATCGTCGCGCGGCACTACTCACAGACTGAGACGCTCTCTTACGGGATATAAGAAGGGCGTTTTGGTCTGTGAGCTGTTCATTTCGGAAGCGGCACTCGAATACGACAAGAGAAGAAACCTCAAGAGAAACCATCAAGAGAGAAGAATCTAGACTCCAGTAAAGACTCCCTTTGTGTGTCTCAATTAGTGAAAAGCCGCATTGTAAATAATTTAAGACAACATAGTCTACAGTACCATCTTTTCTTCAAGCAGTCCCCTAGCATAGTTAACCTCAGATCGGTCAGTCAATTTAGTCAAGACAGTCCACTAGCTCTACAGTAATAAATAAATACAGTCCACTTATATCCACTATAGGTGTCTTCCTACGGATAGGTCTTAAGATGAACACGGACAAAACAAAGATCATGTATAACATCCATGTCACACCTATGCCGGTAGTTGTTGATTGCACTAAGCTCGAAGTTGTTGACGAGTATGTTTACCTGGGACAAATAGACCGACTAGGTAATTCCAACTTCGACCGAGAGGTCAATCAACGAATTCAATTCGGCTGGGCAGCGTTCGGGAAATTACGGCACATCATCTCGTCAGGTATACCTCAAAACTTGAAAACAAGTCTGTACAACCAGTACTTGTTGCCAGTAATGACTATGGAACTGAGACGTGGTGCTTCACTGCTGGCCGTATAAGGAAGCTCAAGGTCGCTAACCAAGCTATAAAAAGGGCTATGCTCGGAGTTTCTCTGAGTGATAAACTTAGAAATGAGGATACCCGCAGTGGAACCAGAGTGACCGACATAGCTCGATGGATCAGTAAGCTTATATGGCAACGGGCCGGCCATATAGCTCGAAAAACCGGCAACCGATGGGGAAAAAGGTTCTCGAGTGGCGGCCTCGTACCGGCGGACGAAGTGTAGGGCGTCTCCTCACTAGATGGAGTGACGACCTGGTAAGACAAGCAGGAAGTCGATGGATGCAGGTGGCTCAGGACCGTGCTTTGTGGCATTCCTTGGGGGTAGCCTATGCTCAGCAGTGGACTTGTGAAGGGTTGAAATGATGATGATGATGAACTCAAAAACTATTAATATTTAAAAAAAATACATTTATCTAGACGAGATTGAGACATACATTTTTCTATACGTCATTCCGAATCGAATGAGCTATCGCATATATTTTTAAGAGCGGGAACAAAAATAACACGTTTTTGAACTTGTTGAATGGACTGTAGGCGGAACATGAGAAAATTTAGAATTTTATAGTGACGTGAAAAATCCAAGTTTGTTCCAAATTGAAAACTCTGAAACTGTTTATTATAATTTGTAGTATTTATTTGCCACGTGTTCGGAGGTGATGTAAACTATCGTTAGGAAACTAGCTTATCTAAGATGATAAAAAGTCTTTTGAAATGTATGTAATGTCTGCCAACATGAATAGGGGCATGAAATGGACTCATCCTTCCCTTAAAACCTTCCCAGGAATAAGAGGTGCCCCCTACAGTGCAAAGGCCTCTTATTCCTGGGAAGATTTTAAGGCAAGAACGAGCCCACTCACTGCTCAATTCATGTTTGCAGAATGAGTTTTTTTTTTACTATTAATTAATTAAATATTTAACTATACACTATAAAGAAACAATTCAAGATTCTTTTACCGGCTGCTGAAAGCACGTGTTGGGTCCAGCGGCGCCACCACCTCGACATGCGCTATCCTTTTCGCCCTTAATAGAATCCATCTCTGTTCGCAAGTAACGGACTTCGTATTCCAAGTCGCCTAACTGTTTTTCCTTTAAAAACGTTAATTATTTCACAATACAATTTTAATTATAAAATTAAAAAAAAATCAAATAAATTTGAACTGAAATTTAATTGTAATGTCAAGTACTGAAATATATCCTTACTTCCCTACTTTACAGGTCGAATGACCGCGTTTCAAGTTCTGAGTCTGAAAACTTCAAGTCCGAGCAAATATTTGTTAACACTATGCTTGACTTCAATAGTGTCTGTTTGTCAACGGAAAAGTCTTAAAATTAACATGGACAAGATAAATGATATGCTACACTCGTAGTTGTTGACAATAATAATAATAATAATAAGTTCTTTATTTCCAAAAGGTAGTACAACCAGATATTTGCTTAACACTTAATAAAGCTAATTTGGTACATATATTTGAAAAACATAGCATCTGCAGCCGAACTAGGAAAGTATGTTTATGAACAAGTATGTTTGCCGTGAACAAAGTTTCTAACTAGCTACGACCAACTTGGTGATGATGATAATTGTTAGATTCAGCCGTTTTTACTGTATCAGATCTAGTTGTATTCAGCGTAGCCAGACGGGCCTCCGCAATCCACTTTTCGCCCATCCGAGAGACAGAACATGACGGGTGGCGAATCACGTCGCCGGTTTTCTCCCGGAGATTCTTCGCACCCCTGCCCCATTTAAGGGGCGTCGGGAAATCGACAACATTTATTTGCTGACTCATTGTGCGAACTAAGGGGTGGTAGATTTTACGCCGCTACTATACGGCGAGGAGCCGAGTCTATCCTTTCGGCTTACGAAATGCGGTCATTAAGGAATATGCTAGGGCTGAATCTGAATGACAGAGTGAGAAATAGTGTAATAAAATTAAAGTGTGGTTTTCAAGATGACGTTGTGACCAGGATTAAGAAAGAAATGCTTCGGTGGTTTGGTCATGTAGAAAGAATGAACGAGGAACGAGTGACAAAGCAAAGTAAACGGCAGAGTCGGGAAGGAACGCCCTAGACGAAGATTTATTTACCGAATTGGCGATATATTGCAAATGGGCCAGATTAGGAGTACCCTTAACCGAAAAGCGTATATGCGTAGATATATGGATGTAAAGGAGGCGAGAGAGGTATGTCAGAATCGTGGCGAATGGAAGTCCGTAGTCTCTACCAACACGTGGTGACAGGCGTGAGTGTTTATGTATATATTGTATTCATTGATTGGACAAGTTCTGAAATCGAAATCAATTTGGATCCAGTAACGGTAAATATCCCAATTAATACCTGGATTGCCAGGGGATGGAGGAAAACATATTACCGAATTTTTCTTAATCACGTAGGGAATAGGAGAATGAGGAAGAGCCGTGGTAGCTCAGATGGTTAGCGCTCGCTGTAAGCTTCACAGTACTAGAGCAACCCGGGTTTGATTCCCGCCGGCACCAATGAAATTGTTAATTGAAATTTTAAGTGCTGATTTACCACGTGCTCGGCGGTGAAGGAAAACATCGTGAGGAAACCTGCATGTCTGAGAAATAAGAAAAATATATTTTCGAAGACATGTGAAGTTCGCCAATACGCATTGGGGCAGCGTGGCGGACATTTCCTTGCTCTAAAACCCACTCAGAAATGAGAGGAGGCCTGTGCCCATCAGTGGGACGTATATAGGCTGCAACTTTATGTAGGGAATGCTCAGTGAAGAATGGAGTAGTGGAAGCATTACCGAAACTCCAATATAGTGCAAAGAGAACAATGTGTGGAATTAGCTGTTAAGAGTTAGGCTTAACTTCCATGTCTTAACCGTGGCAGAGACGTATCAGTAAGAATTTTTGCTCGTACAAAAAATAACCCAGTAGCGGTAGCAGGTGGTAGAGTCACGATGCAGCTATATAATGGTTGATGCACAAATAGATCGGCTCGACAGGGGAAGGACCACACTCTCACAGAATACCAGCGTGAATTAGCAGCTTTATGCTGCTGTGTTTCGTATGGTGAGTTTCGAGAACCGGAGATCCTTTTTACTGAAAACGTAACGTAACAGTGGTAGAGCCACGCGGCAGCTTTTGCTGTCGCACGGATGAGCCGGCTCGAACCGGGGTGGTACCACGACCTCACAGAATACCAGCGTGAAGTAGAGATTTACCTCTGCGTTTCGTTTGGTGAGTGCAGGTGGCCGGAGGCCCTGTTTACTGGAAATGAGGCATTCCATCTTAGTCCTCACGGGTGACAACGCATCTACATTTTGATTTGTAATAGAGGATAGACGTAGATGTCTATGGGCCGCAGCAACCACTTACCATCAGATGGACTGTGTGCTCGTTTGTCACCCATATCCTATAAAAAAATATCATCTTAGTCCTTAGATAGATAGATTGATTCTTAACTGTTTATACTTCGGTCTATCGCTGCTTATCGTATTTAGTACTCAATGATTAAAACTCACAAATTCTAATGTGGAACTTTTATATTCTTCTAGTTTATCTACTAGCTCCTGGGCACTTTTAATGTCAGCAATGTCTCCACACTGTAAACAAAATTTACATTAATATAATCAATATCTCAGAAAAATATTTTCTTTGCCATCATCAGCCCGTTAAAGTTTTCCACTTCTTACAACATCGACATAATGAAATAGTAAAACGAATTATCTAACGCAGCCACAGTACGACATTTGGAACATTATAACGCCAAATAAAAAAAACAAATAAATATTTAATCAATTAAATCTAGTCACTGTTTACTCTCTTTACCATCAAGTAATCTCGGCAAATTACTTGATAAGGAAAGCTTACGCATCGCATTAGGAAGCCGACTAGGAGCAGCGATTTGTCATGCCCATCAGTGCCCCTGTGGTAGCAGCGTCGACAAGTTTGGGCTCCACGGATTTTCATGTAAGAAAAGTGCTGATAGGTTTTCAAAGCACGGTTCTTTGAACGATGTTATCCGAAGGGCTCTTGTCTCAATAAATGTTCCCTTGGTTTTACAGCCTTGTGAAATATTTAGAGACGATGGACGAGGATACCCGACGGTATGACATCGGTCCCTCGGGAGGGAGGTAAAGCCCTAGTGTGGGATGCTACTTGCGTAGACACTCTGGCGGCCTTTCATCTCAGGGGTACCTCATTTAGAGCCGGGGCGGCATCAGAGGTTGCTGAACTGAGTAAGTGGCGCAAATATGATTCTCTAAGAGATGACTACATATTTGTGGCATTTTCTGTAGAGACAATCGGTCCGTGGGGTCCACGTGCGGTGGAGTTCCTAAAGGAACTCCATCTGCGGCTAGTCGTTGCTGCTGGCGATAAGAGGGCTGATTCTTTTCTCGCTCGAAGGCTAAGTATAGTCATTCAGCGGGGAAACGCAGCCAGCGTTCTTGGCACGATACCGCGGGCAGTAGGACTGTATGATAATTAAGTTACTAGTTTTAGTTTTTTTTATTTTAGTTTTTAATATTGTATATAATAAAATATTGTAGATTATGTAATGTAAATAAATTTTAAACAAATAATTAAATATTTTAATATAATGATATTTAGTAGAATTTTTCAACAATAAATATGCTTCCCAAGTTAAAAAAATCTCTTACCTGTCCTTGAGTTACAACTTCTTGATGGCATGGGGTGCATTGACTCATCGCAGTCGCATCGCCCTAATAAGCAATATTCTTAATGAGATATGAAATAACCTTTTATATATGAATAAGTTTAGAATAGAAACGAGTTGAATTTAAAAATACTTAGTACTTAAAATACTTCGTCTTGGAACAAGCAAGAAACACCGCAGGCCCATTTTTTTTTTGAGAATAATGGTGAAAAACGAGTACGCAGTTCACCTGATCGTAAGTGGTTGCTGTGACCCATAGACATCTTTTTTTTTATAGGAGAGGGGGCAAACGAGCATGCGGCTCACCTGATGGTAAGTGACTACCGCCGCCCATGAACAACTGCAACACCAGGGGAATCGCAGATGCATTGCCGGCCTTTTAAAAAGGAGTAGGCTCTTTTCTTGAAGGTCCCTAAGTCGTGTCGGTCCGGTCTACATTAATTCTCGATTAAAATTCAAAATACAAATACGTTGTAACCACTGAGGGCTAAAATTATAACATAATACAATGAAGAGGGTCTCTGGTGCCTTTTTGAAAGATATGTAATGCGGAATCCTCCCGACCTCGTCATATATATTCAAAGCAGGCGGTATATACTTCGCGAATTATATGTTTGACTAATTATTTCACTTTTATATTTTAAAGAAGGGAAAAGGGTGTGACGCTATTTGTTTGGACCACATATCCCCACTTTAATAAACTGCTAATGTGAAAAAAAAAGAAAGCTGTCATAATAAATCCATAAATAAGTATTACATATTTGAGCCTTCACTGTAGAGACAATTTCTGTACATGATAAGCACATAGGCGTCTCTATTGAAATTGTATAGCAATTCTTACGCAGCTACATTTTGCCAATAAGATAAAGAATCCGGTTAGATTTAGTGCAAATTTAAATAGCATTGAGTTATATGTACTACGTAGGGAAGCCATTCCAAACAAAAATTGTGTCCTACGCTATGTCTTTGCGCATGCGCGGGAGTAGTAGTCGCGCATGGGCGAAGACTTTAATTTGATATAAAATAAGATATTTATATAAAATAAATATAAGAATTTAATATAAAATATCTTACTTTACTCTAAACAAACATATTATATTTCTAAATAAAATGTAATAATAATTATTTTATGGAATTCACAAATCTTCAATTTACGCAATATTTAGTTTGTATGGATTGCACTACAATTCAGTTGAACATAGTCTATGTTCGGAATGGCTTCTCTAGTACGTAGTACATATAACTCAATGATAAATAGTAAATTATCGTTTATGTTAAAATCTTAATCACTGCAAATATTTTATTCACAATAAGAAATTGGATCTACAAATACGTAAGTTTTTATTCACCGTAATCGATTATTATTGAAATATTTTTTACCAAAATATATTCGCCGAGTGATGATTCAGTAGTGAACATCTGCTGGGCTGTAATGATAAATAATGATGATTGGACTAGTGCTTTTCTTTGATCCTAGCTGTTGACTTCAAAATCGCTACGACGGGTTTTACAAAAGAACACCATCATACCAAACTGATTAATTTCTTTTCTCTGTGTAAAAATTATAGTTCTTTAAAAAATAAATAGTTATGAGTAAAATAGATTTGTATACCACAAAATTCGATAATGCGATCGTACTAATGTTAAGTACCTCTTGTGAATTATGTAAAAGTTGTTCTATACTCGTAGATAAGTTAAAAATTATTATTAAAAATGGTTTAAAAATAATTATGTTTTTAAAAGTGGACACTTAAAAATATTTTTGTCATTTTCTTAAAAAAAGAACTATCAACTTCACAGAGTCGGTTATTCATTCATCGGACAATGTATATGCTTTTACCACTAAATTCCAGAAAATGAAAAAATATTTTCTATAACCAAGTCCAAAAAAAATTAAACAAAAGATTTTTGAAAAGAGTTGTTATTGTAATAAGGAATACAAGGATACCAATAACAGCTGGTAATCAAGTGTTCGCTATGAAGCCATTTCTTGTTTAATTTATTTAAAATGTATCTTAAAAAAAGTCCTGCGGGATTTCTTGTTGATCATTTATTTATTTATTTATACATTTTATTGTACTAAAGGTACAAACGGGGGACTTAATGCCATATGGCATTTTCTACCAACCAACCAATTATTCCCAGGACAGCGGTATTTTCTGAATTTCTGATAGTAAATTAAACTTTAAATGATTTTCAGTATGTACTTTATATAATCTACTTTGAAAAAAAAACCATTTCTATTTTCTTTCTCTAGAAGATAACCAATTGTTACATAATATATTTAGCGGCATGAAAGTGTTATTTTTCAAAGGACGAGCGCGAATTAAGCAAGCGTACCTCGGTAACTGGTATCGAAATATTAATTTAAAAACTATGTCGTATGAACTAAATGCCATAATTATATTACTTATCTTTAAGAAAAACCTTAGGATAAATAGTTTTTGCTCCATTTTAAAACACTACTTACACTTTACCTTAAAGTGTCCAGCAATAATAAAGCTGCCACCAGAAGCACCTGTAGTACTATCAGTTTTTGTATAGATTTTTGTGAAATTTATAGTCCATTACTTTAAAAAGTATTGATAATTACAAGATAATTTATGCAGATTGGCGAAGAAAATAATCCATCTAGACAGAGAAAAAAAATTAAGTAGTTTGGTTTGGTACCATTACTGAAATGCTATTTTAATATTGTCGATATAACTTGACAACAAGACCAACTAGACTGTTAAAAAAATAATCTACGTCATTTTAAGGTAAAAATTCCAATAGAATACTTCACTCCCAAGTTGAGACTGAATCTTCACGCTTTACAGATTGCTAGATAGAGTTAGTGATTATAAATGTTGTAATTTTGCTGCATTATCAAAAATCCCACTAGTTAAAACATCAGCGTCGGTTTTCACATATTACGGAATAATGCATTACCTCTGGATGATTCTTATTCAGTTTCTCAAGAAGATTAGAGTTTTCAATGTTCAACAATTTTAATTCTCCTTGCAGCCTTTTTATTTGCCCACGACAAGTTTCTAAGTTTTGATCCTTCGTCATTAACTCCTTGTACAGAATATATCTGAAAGTACATATATAGAGTACCAAAGTAACCGTGTGTGTTCCATGTTGCTTTTAGTTCGTTATACAACGCATAATTTTGAAATTAAATTCACTTGCACGTTTTTACGGATTACATTAATAATGTTTGACAAATAGATGACAAATGACTTTTTTTACCCACAAAAGATTTATCCGTATTTGTGGTTAAAAATAAAAAGGATGTATACAAGGTTATTTTTCAAGAGTAGCCTCAAATATATAAATATAGATATACCGTTACTGCAGTTATTGACAAAAAAAATACAAATAAGGCTTCTACTTTTATTTGAAATTATCCCAAATTGATTTACATCGATAGACCCTTACGAATGTGTGTGTGCACACTACTAATGCATTACCACGCATTTTGAATTTAAAAGATATAACGGACAGAATTTTTGAGATTTCATTAATTTTTCTTTACCATTTGCCTATATTACTTATTCTGAACTTATTCTTAACTTTAGCCAGTTATTGCAAAATAACCTTGTATATAGTAAACAATTGCAAAATTAATCGTTACAAATTAAAGAGTCCAAAGTTGAGGAGAGTTGACGGATCAGTGGCGCAGTGGCTTAGCAATAAATTGCAGCACCAAGGGCCGTGGGTTCGAATCCCGCACGGGACAAGTATTTGTAAGGCCTACAAATATTTTCTCCGGGTCTGGATATTTGTGCTTGTGAAATTTATGAGAAAATCCTAGTGTGGAGGCCACGATTTTAAAAAAAATGATGAAATAAGAAATAAATAAGACCGTGGGAGAAGCAACTAAGGAAATCTCATTCAGAACACTAATTCCCTATTAGTATTTAAGTACTAACATAATCATTAGGTTTTTATAGATACATTATGTATGAACCTTTGTGTTGTCTGAACAAATAAACAAATAAACAATATGACTGTATTCATTCTAGTGATAGGAACAAGCATCTTTCCGTTTCTGAGAGGGTTTAGGGCAATTAATTGTCCGCAACGTAGCTTTAACGTGTCGGTAGACTTCGCATGTCTTCAATTTTTTTTTTAATATCTCAAACATCCGTTTCACATTTTCGTCCTCACGTTTACCTTCACCGCCGAGCACGAGGTAAATCATCACTTAATATTGAAACTAACCAGTCGGGATCGAAACCGAATTGAAATATTTTATCAAATTGATTTATTTAAAGGCTTTATACTAAATGTTTTGACTTTTGTTTGAATTGTTTAGACGATACAGGTCTATAAAAAGACGAAAATAAATCCAACAGACTGTAGAACCACCCAAATATCGACTAAATCGTAGGTTTTCTAAAAGTCAACTACTACTACACACACATATGCAGGACAAAATGTCAGATTGTACTCTTCGCTACAAAATTCACTGTAATGGTAAATGGCAGATCCCAGATTACAGTACCGGACGTTTACACCTTTTTCGCATCGTCGTTTTCGCATCACGGACATTTACTCCTCTCCGTCACCGGATTGTATAACAGTTTTTTTTTAAAGTTCCCACAATCGGCTCCTACGATACTCATAGAAAGAGATAGTTATGAATGGTCTCTTTTATACTACCCTAGACTGAGAGATCATGAAACAGTACAATGTAGTCTTCTACACATATAAATAAAATTGAAGTGCCTGTAAATCCAAATAACTGTCTTCTTTTAGGCTAAGGGGGTTGTCGGAATACTTTTAAGACATGAATAACCATTTTTAAAACATTTCTCTATCTGTCCGTCTGTCCATCCACTTGTCTATATATCTGTTCGGTCTAAGCTTCCGAATGGCTAAACAAATTGCGATGAAATTTAACGAATAGAACGAGAATAGAGAGCAGTGTCAGAGTGATCTATTTTTTTCCGGAAATCATAGAGGATTTTAAAGTTTGATATAAAATCAACTTTTAAGTTTTTTTTTTACTTTAGCACCAGTTTACAACAAAACTGGTGTTGTTGGAGGCATGGAGTGTTAATGGATAAGACGATAAGCCCGTTTTACGTAAAATTAATACATCTTTAATTTTCATTTTAACCTTTTTACCATATTGTACATATTTTAGAAACAATAGACCTAAGCTCTAGACGCACTCAACTTAAGGCAAGATTACTTTATGATCTGTGCAATAACAAGTATGATTTCACAGATATAATAAATCCTATTAGTTACTCCGTACCACCTCGCGCACGTATGCGTTCTTTGCGTCCTCACTCACTCTTTGCTGTACCAAGATCTCGGACAAACGCCGGTATCCGATCACCCCTTCATCGTATGGTTGACACATACAACAAAAAATATTATTCGGTGGATTTATTTTCTTGCAGTACCGAATCATACAATAGACAGCTAGTAAACTTGCTATTAAACACTTAATGTCTCTTTTAAAGTCTTGAACACATTAAATACTAACACTAAATATAAATTATCTAACCAATGGCACACACACAAGCGCGCGCGCGCATACATGCTGACACACAAACACAGAAAAGTCTAACTTCTAATACATATTAAAATAATATTTTGGGAATTGAGGTATTTTGTTTACAAAATTAGGTCCCTGTATATATAAACTTTAGCATAAGATATATGGCAAACTTGTTTGTGGTTCTCTAAATAAATTTAAACAAAAATGTAAGTTTTCTTTGTTTGAGTTCTACGCGACGAAGTCGCGGACTAGAGCTAGTATATTAATCATTATCGGCCTTTTAAGTTATTTCAATTACAATAAATAAAAGTAAATTAAACCCTACTAAAGACTATGATGAATTAAATAGAAATCAATATAACAAAGATTACCTCCAAGTGAAATTTAATCTAAGTCTCGAAATAATTATCTTGTTTACGTTATTTTCTTTACGACTGGCTTTTGCCTGGCTTTAAATCTCTTTGAAAGATTTATTGTGTATTGTGTATTTATATAACTGAAGCTTACGATAACCATGAACCATGCCCCGCGTCTAATATGGGACTACATGATACAGAGAACTCAAATGAACTTTGGATGTACATCACCCATTGCAAAATAATGAAGTTTTTACGATTTTACTGGAATTGGCCTTCATATTTTCACGTGATACGCGCGAAAATAAAATTAATTCTAAAATAATCGTATTCCCTCCTTACTTCATTACAATCATCACCTCAAAACAAAAAAAAAATAACCAATGAACTAGTTTCTCCCTCTTTACTGCTTTTTCATATTAATGTAATTTAACATTTGTGATTACAATATTTTAGAGCTTATTAATTCATCATTTGAATGCATTCAGCTGCTGGAACTCAAGTTATCTTATGTAAAGAGAATTTGTAATGAGTTCTATGATAATAATATAGAATCGGATTAACTATAGTATGTACCAAACGTTTCAAAACTTTATTACTGCGTCCAAAGACATTTAAGTTGTAGACCTATATATTATTTAAATCTCTTTGACTGCGTCCTAGTACCCAGTATTTAAAGTACATATAAGGTAGCATCTATCTTCATCTACGGGAAGTTCTTATCATTTGTTAAGTTATAATTATTTGTCGTCATCATCCTTTCGATGACCAGAGGTTCGGTTCGAAGGAAAATACCATAATAATGCAAAATAGATTGTGGATACAGCGGGTATGTGATTTATTTCGACAACTTCTAATGCATTGTACTCGTACTGAGTATTCTAGGTTTCCAGGTCCCTTACGCGGATGTCATTAACCAATAATTTAGAAGTGCCATAAATAACAACGATACTCGTATAATGTCACCTGTTTACCATTATTAATTATATAAGTTATGCTTCATTGTACATTCTATTAAAATGGAGGTAAAGGACATAATATATCAAACGCAATATCATATATAGACATAAAACTTCTCTTGTCTTTACCTATGGTCACCAAGTTTATGTTGTCAAAAACGTTTAAAGTCAAAAAATATTTTCCGTTTCTATTATAATACATTGCAATTTCATAAACGTTGGTTAAACACTTGCTCCACGATAAAGGAAAATACTACAAGGATTCCTGTATGTTTGAAAAAGAGTTTGAGAGTCTGTGAACATGCATTGCGGTAGCACGCTGAATACTTCCTTTCTCCATTTTTTTTAGAATTGAGAGGAGTGCAGAAGGCAGAATAGTAAAACGTGTGTAGGATTTGTTTAATCAAAAATAAGTATAATTAAGCCAGTTTTTGTTATCATCCCATGCAATTCTTCCTTATATCTTATTATTTATAAGTACAAAGCTACAAAGGATATACTGGCAAACCTTTTCACTTCTAAATCCGCGTTGTCAGCAACTAATTTCTCTTGCATATCGTAGCTTTCAGTCAGTTTCCGAGTGAGGTCAATTTCCTTAAAAAAAACACAAATTGACTCGTCAAATGTATATTTTGCTATTTTTATTTTTTTAATTTTAATTACATAATACAATTCGAGTATTGAGCACGTACAGATTTGCTACGAGGTATCGATCCACCGGGTACTCCTGAATTACAAAAATTTCTGCCTCCACCAAAAGTTCCAGCAGGAGTACTTATTTTCATTTCAAAATTCGATTCGTCTGCGAAAACAGAGTAATTTTAATTTACTTTTTCAAAATTGTATGTATATATATATATATATATATATGTATATATATATATGTATATATATACATATATATACATATATATACCCAAGGGGCCAGCAGCTGGCCGACTTCATGGAGAAAGAGGGACTCTTTATGATGAACTCTTTCTTCAAGAAGCGGCCCCACAGGAAGTGGACCTGGTCGAGTCCCGACGGTTCGACAAAAAATGAGATTGACTTCATTATGACGACCAGACGACAACTGTTCAGTGATGTCTCAGTGATCGCGAGGGTGAAAACCGGCAGCGATCACCGAATGGTTAGAGGCACACTGAACCTAAATGTTAAGTTGGAGAGGTCTCGTCTGATGAAGTCAACGCTCCGTCCCCCTCGTGCTCTAATCCAAAGTCCCGAAACCTTTCAGCTCGAGTTACAAAACCGTTTTCAGTGCCTAGAAGACTGCAATGAAGTGGACGATATGAATGACAAGCTCGTGGAAACTGTCCATGCGGTCGGAGCTAAGTTCTGCAAGACCCACCGCAGAAGAACACAAAAACTCTCCGATCACACTCTTAATCTCATGGCTGTTAGACGGGAGATGAGGCTACATTCTTCAACAGATTTGACAGCATATAGGCAACTGAACAGACAGATCTCCAAATTCATGCGGCGAGACTTACGCAACTTCAATACAGCTCGTATTGAAGAAGCGATCGAGCGGAACCAAGGCTCCAAAGTCTTTGCCAGAGATCTGTCTGCCAGAAAGAGCCAACTGTCAAAGCTGAAGACCGAATGTGGCAGCATCGTTTCCGGGGCACCTGAGATTTTGAGTGAGATTGAGAGGTTCTATGGGCAGCTGTACACGTCATCGTTGGAGCCACACGCAAGTGTGAGTAACGATCCAAGAGCGAGTCTTATTCGACACTATTCCGAAGATATCCCGGACGTCAGTCTGAGCGAGATTAGAATGGCTCTCCAGCACCTTAAAAACGGCAAGGCCCCAGGCGAGGATGGAATTACAGCGGAGCTTCTGAAAGCGGGTGGAAGACCGGTACTTGAAGTACTTCAGAAGCTCTTTAATTCCGTCCTCCATGGTGGCATTACACCGGAGGCGTGGAGCAGAAGTGCGGTGGTCTTGTTCTTCAAGAAAGGTGACAACGCTCTGTTGAAGAACTACAGACCGATTTCCCTTCTGAGCCGCGTCTACGTGCTGTTTTCGAGAGTCATTACGAATCGTCTCGCGCGCAGACTTGACGACTTCCAGCCTCCCGAACAAGCCGGTTTCCGAAAGGGCTTTAGCACCATAGACCACATACATACCCTTCGGCAAATTGTACAGAAGTCCGAAGAGTACAATTTGCCACTATGTCTGGCGTATGTGGACTATGAGAAAGCCTTTGATTCCGTCGAAATTTGGGCGGTGCTGCAGTCCCTTCAGCGGTGCCAAGTTGACTGTCGGTATATCGAAGTGCTGAAGTGTTTGTACAGTAGAGCTACGATGGCTATCCGAGTACAGAACCAGAGTACGAAACCTATCCAATTGCAGAGAGGTGTAAGACAGGGTGACGTTATATCCCCGAAACTCTTCACCGCTGCATTGGAAGACGTTTTCAAGCTTCTGGACTGGAAAGTATACGGAATTAACATCAATGGCGAGTACATCACTCACCTTCGATTTGCCGACGATATAGTCCTCATGGCAGAATCGCTGGAGGAGCTAAGCACTATGCTCAATGACCTCAATAGTGTCTCCCAACGGATAGGTCTTAAGATGAACATGGACAAAACAAAGATTATGTTTAATGTCCATGTCACACCTATGCCGGTAGTTGTTGGGAGCACTAAGCTCGAAGTTGTTGACGAGTATGTTTACCTGGGACAAATAGTCCGACTAGGTAAGTCCAACTTCGACCGAGAGGTCAACCGACGGATTCAACTCGGCTGGGCAGCGTTCGGGAAGCTACGACACATCTTCTCATCAGAAATACCTCAAAACCTTAAAACAAAATTGTACAACCAGTGCGTGTTGCCAGTGATGACTTACGGAACTGAGACGTGGTCCTTCACTGCTGGCCGTATGAGGAAGCTCAAGGTCGCTCAGCGAGCTATGGAGAGGGCTATGCTCGGAGTTTCTCTGCGTGATAAACTTAGGAATAAGGATATCCGCAGTAGAACCAGAGTAACCGACATAGCCCAACGGATTAGTAAGCTGAAGTGGCAGTGGGCCGGCCATATAGCTCGAAGAACCGACAACCGATGGGGAAGAAAGGTTCTCGAGTGGCAGCCTCGTACCGGTAGGCGAAGTGTAGGGCGTCCCCCCACAAGATGGAGTGACGACCTGGTAAGACATGCAGGAAGTCGATGGATGCAGGTGGCTCAGGACCGTACTTTGTGGCATTCCTTGGGGGAGGCCTATGTTCAGCAGTGGACTTGTGAAGGGCTGTAATGATGATGATACATATATATATATATATATATATACATATATATATATATATATATATATATATTATATAAGTTATGTACATAACTTAAATAAAGCCAATTGACATCCATGGAATGATATGAATGGAACCTGACCGTACGACTATTAATAAATTAGCGCAACGAATGCTGTTCTAAAAAATAAGGTAAATGTAATTATTAAAATCCAGTTTAAGAAAAATCGCAAGTTCTAGAGTTTTCAAATTTGGATGAAGTAATAAAGTAGAAAAAAAATGTTGCATACGGCATTCGTGTACACCACACTTTTGGGTGGGGCAAAGTTCTATAGAGAATCTGGCAATCTCCTTTGTATTTAACAAAATCTAAGAATTTGCATCATTTGAACTACCAGTTGTACACCACCATATAAAATTAATTACAGTTTATAATTTAAATTTGCTACTTTTAGTTTAGAGACAGCGTTGCAGGATCGCGAATCAAGTCCCACACGGAACATATGTGGTGTGATCTACAAATAGTTTTTTTCGGATCTGGAAGTTTGTCCATATGTAATTTATTTATGTTAAATGCTTCCAGAATACAGGAGAAAATCTTACTGTAACGGTATCGTTTAAAAAATTGTCTCAATACTTGGACAATTTTCCACTTAAGTTAAATAAAGTCGCACAACTATGATGGCAAAAATTATGACGTCATTTTCTAATACATTTTCGACAGCATTCTGGCATTTCTATTGTCAATGCGCCTACCAAGCGTGGAAATAATTGTAAATATCCTTCAAAATAATAATGCCAGTCCAGCAGTCATTGAGTTACAAGACTATTACAAGACAAAAATGGAAAAAGACAACATCAAAATTAAAGTTTATTAACTTCAATATAATGGACTTCCGCAAAGCAACGCCTGATTCTATTAACAACATCAAAAGCTCGTCACAATCTACTGATAGATAATCCTAAGTGGACTTGATGAAAATATTCATGAAATAGTTTACCGAAAAGACCCTTCGACATGTTATCAGTGAGGTCTGGGGACTTCTCTCTCGACATCCTAAATTGGTCTACTTGAGCACCAACCAATTTTTGTATGCTCTTCGTCAACCGGTCAAAACGTTCCATTTCACGAAGCAGCAATTCATTTCGCTCCCCAAGCTCTTTTATGTCTGCCTCATTTAAAGCTGTTTTCTAAAACATATTAAATACTAAGTAAGATATATTTTAGTATTTTTATTAAAGACAAAATATGGAAAAATATTAGAACGAAGGAGATGAATAAAACAATTTATTCCTCTTCCAACAATATAAATAAAACTTAGTGATCAATCTAAATCTTGTCAACTCAAGGCAACTGAATGAATACACAATAATGCAACACCAGGAACACGTCAATACTGCCGCCTTGCTCGGAATCAGCGCGGCAGGCAGCACTGCTGCGCAGCACTACAGTGGCAACACTGCCGTGCTGCCGAGTTCGGAATCATACCTTAATACTCCCGGTATTTGTGAAGTTAATAGAATTACTAGTATTCACTTTGAAATTAAAATCAAGTCTTTGACATATAAATGAGTAAGAAATTATAATGATAATTAATCTCTTCTTCGTTGGTAATGGAAAGCATTGTGAGTACCTAACTCATATGCCTGCAAAAAAGGTAATCCGAAAACATGTAGAGTGACATGGTTCATCTATATCCAAAAACTGTTAATACATAAAAAGTCCGGTGCCTGATGTTATTACTTTTCGTGTTATTTAATTTGATGGATTATAAATACGTAAAAAATGTCTAACAAAATAATATTTTTTTTATAGGATAAGGGTGACAAACGAGCACACAGTCCACCTGATGGTAAGTGATTGCTGCGGCCCATAGACATCTACATCTATCATCGTTTTCGAATCAAAATGCAGATGCGTTGTCACCCGTGAGAACTAAGATGGAATGCCTCATTTCCAGCAAAAAGGGCCTCCGGCCACCTGCACTCACCAAGCGAAACGCAGAGGTAAACCTCTACTTCACGCTGGTTTTCTGTGAGGTCGTGGTACCACCCCGGTTCGAGCCGGCCCATCCGTGCGACAGCAAAAGCTGCTGCGTGGCTCTACCACTGTTAAAAATAATAAAAACATATTGTATTGATACCTTTTGCAAATTAAGCAATCTAGCTTTGGAATCTCTTATAATTCTTGCACTTTTCCTGTTATCATTATGAATATCTTGCAGTAATCTCGTTAACGAATCTTCGACATCCACTGCAAAATGAGAGCCTAATGTAAAAAGGAACAGAAAACAGTTAACAGAAATCTATAGCCTCATAGACTTTCCTTAATTAGTTTCATCATTAATTAATTACGTTCTATCAAAATATCACTGCTAAACACAGGCATTCCCCATTGATGCGACGATTGGCAAGTGTGTTGGCAACCGCAGTTCTTTTAAAAGTATTTTTCTAACCTACAAATAATTGTTCCGGGTCTGGATGTTTGTCATTGTGCTGTTTATGTTTGGAAACTGCCGTTTTAAGAAAAATAATTGAAAAATAAGTTGTTACTAGGAGATTCCTGTTGCCCAAATTCTTTTTCATTTCCCTATATTGCTAGCAACGTCACCCACGGAATGATACAAAATTAAAATACAATTAAGATCCGAAATGCTTCGGGTGTATTTTGTAACCTTTCCATTGCTTTCGGCTGTGTATGAGGATCACAGGGCTCAAACTTATTATTTCATACTTATGAAATAGAATAAAGATAGTTATTATAAATGGTAAAAGTTTTTTTCTAGTCACCTGTTTTAATGGGCATTCCTCAGGACTCAATTTTCCGCAGTCTCTAATAATGACTTACCTTATAGGTGTATATGGTAGACCATGATATACCTGGTGTTATTTTCTTTTTTAAACTTAAACGGCAATCGTTTAAACATGACGAAGTTAATAAAGCTAAATGATACATCAAAATTAGTGCATTAGTTTAACGTTTACTATTTATACTAAAACTGCTATAAAACTACGTGTATAAAATTTAAAACATCAAACACACAGATCTGAAGATCAGTGTGTTTTAAATGGCGTTTTCTTGGTATTATTCTTGACGTAATACTTCAGTGAGGTCAGCTTATGCTGAAAAAAAAATTAGAAGCCTACTTGTATTTTGAGAACTAGATTAGATTATTTCAGTTATTTCCATAACATAATTTCACAGACATTCACATTCAATAGTTGACCTTATTTCGCATTATTTTTTGGTATTGATTTCCATACATCATTTTAATTCGCTTCCGTCGCGTCCGTTGAGCACGTCACTCGTCACCAAGTACGTATTATTTAATAAAGTGCAATGCAAATTATAATTGATTGCTATTATGATATTAAGATTATTCAACTTAAACTCGTTCACAGCTAAAATGGTAACGCATACTGTAGCTCAACTTGCATTTGGAGCTAGAAACGCATTCATGTTTTATTTACGTTGTATGGGACAATATCAACCAAGTCCCAGAAAATCCGTAAGATATCTCTATTACCAAGATTAAACAATTTTATTCAACAAAACTGTGTAAAAAGTTAAATACTATATAATATAAATGAATACTTGGTTGATATTAACTCCTGGAAATTAGGTAATGGCTTCCAAGCTGTGAAGTTCCAAGTATTTAAGTAGTTGTTCACTGTACAATCTCTGTTTTTATTATATAATTTTACTTTGATAAAAAGTCATGATTGCTTTCTTCCCGGTTCATACCAGGATAGGATTTTTTCAAACCACTGGTACATGAAAAAATATTATTTTTAATCTATAGTGAATAAAAATTATTATATTCCATTCTATTTTATTAAACCGACTTCAAAAGGGATGAGGTACTCAATTCAACTCGATGCTTTTTATGTGTGTTACTTCATAACTTTTATATCGGTGAAACTATTGTGATAATTATTTTTTTATATAAAAGCTCTGGTGCTTTTCATGTGATCCCGTATAAATTTGATCAAGGTCTGACTAGTAGTTTTTACTTATCCTTAATAACTTATATTGAAGTCGGTTGTACAAAATTTTTAATTTTACATCTTGTTCTATTATATTTCTTTGGGTCGACGGATACTCTTACGTTGCAACTTCACGGCGAACATACAATGAGTGTAGGAATCAGTGCCCCGTAAGTCCAAGCTTGAGCTTATTAGCTTTTTGATCTTCTTATTTCCGAAGTCATCGGAGATCTAACAGTTTTCTAATGCTTCTGATTATTTATTTATCCACAGCCTTGTCAAGCACATCTTGTGGTCTTATATAAGTACGGACGCAGTCTAAAAAGATTTACTATTTGCGCGATTTGTCGTCTATGGTTACATCAACCTTCACCATCAGTAATATCTTCAACAGGCATGATTTTGCCTTATCCCACCACGTTCAATAAAAACTAATGTTCAGCTTTAAACTAATTGCTAATGATGATCCACTACTGAGATAAAATGGCAATGTGTTTTCCGTTAATGTATTATTCAAACGGTGGCATTTAGAATAAGTCTAACGGTACATATTCAATGAAATGAAACTAATAAATGTAAAAAAAAGATTAACAAAATAAAATACAGCTTTGAAACAAGTTTTAGTGATTACATTTTTACGATCACGAATCACAAATTTGATTACGTTAATTAACAAATTCAGGCGTAACATCTAGAAATGGCTTATTGTAGTAATTTTTGATTGAATGGTATTAGTTGGTCTAAGCAATTTGCATGAAGCTAAGAACCGAAAATATTTAAAATTACTATCTATTTTATACAATAAACATAGATACAGAGTCCACTAAGCAAAAAACTGTAAATATTTTTTTTAAATTTTATGACTTACATGTTGTAGGGTTCTGTAAAAATTAAAACAAATTACTCATCGATATTTAAGAATACGTATCCATATTAAACATAATTATTTTTATACGCATTTTACCTGAGCTATTCTTGAATTCATACAGCATTTTGCTGCTTTCTCCTGTTTTTGACTTTCGTGTATTTTTTGTGTTTCAATTTCAAGATTTCTTGGATGGAGTAAAGTTTTAACACACCTACGAGTACTATAATGTGAATTCTGCATGGGTTCTGAATGCGACGCTGTCGGAGACTTATCGTCTCCTTGTGCTGACTGTTTTTCTAGGCGATATATTCCTTCGGGTTTAGATTCACTTCGATTACACTGTGAATTATTAAACATGGAGTTCTCTTATTTTCTATAACATAATTCCAATACATACTTAGCAGTGGAAATGACATAGATCATAAAATAATAACTATCATACATACAGGAAAATTAAGGTTGATGTGGCTAAAAAAACAACGTAGTTTCAAAACTATTTATATGTTGTTTATAACAAAATATAAAATGTAATAGACTAATTATTTTTTTCATTAGGACTTGAAGCAAACGTAGACAAGTACAAATTTGAGTTGTGCCTAGGTTTTATGGAGCAACAACCTGTGCAATGTAATTAGCATTAACTCAATGCGTGAAACCAGATATAACGGACAAAGTAATGCACTTTGGAAGAAGCCATGTCGATTAGTAGAAAATCTGTCGTAGGCTTATTATGATGATTACGATGATAGCGTCTTAAAATTTGTATTTAGCATGCCAACACCTTTTTATTTTCAAATTAAAAAAGAAGCAAATCCACTGAATTTGGAAAAGATCATATATCTCTTCTATTTAAGATCGGTTTAATATATAATTTATTGGTAAAAAAAAAATCAGGTGAAATTGTGCAACTAATTATTATTGTATATGTACAAGCAATTTTATTTTTGACAATATTTCGTAAAGCTTATGTTCAGTAGCAAAATTCTGGAAGGCTATTTTGATAAAGTTGAAAGATATAAATGAAACGTATGTCTCGGATTCTGTTTAAAATATCAGCAGTAACTTACTATATTACTTTCTGATGCAATAACGTCACTTCTTGGTGATATGCAGTACACTTCTCTTCGCACCTGTTCGTACTTTTTGTGAACTTTTATTAACTTGGAATGCTCGAATTCCGGAGTGCTCAAAGTTTTATCTACAGAACAAGTTCTTCTTGGCGTGTGTACTACATGAGCACCTAGTCGAGATTTTTTTATATGAAGTTTTGAACTCTGAAAATAAAAATAAATAATTGAATGCGATTATTATAGGAAATAACTCCTGAAATCTTCTTTATTATTATAAATAAGTAGGTATAATTAAATAGTTTATACTTTTAAGCATATTATGGTATATAAATATGGTGTATTTATGACTTTTCCACATGAACGCAAGGCAAAAGATTATAAATAAAACTATATTTGAGATATAAATTTACTAAATCATTCCCAAGGTAACTATGACAGTAACTAAACAAATGTGTCGATTTCATGTCAATATGTTGAATTAAAATATATATATAACATATCGAAATTAAATAATTCCAATAAATAATTTTGGCTTAAATAGCTTCGCTTCTGCAGTGTGTGCCACAATTCCTCATATAATAGTAAATTATTTTAAAAAGTTATATACAAATATATACCACTTAAAAATTGAAACTTAGAAAAATTACACAGATAAGTAATAGTTTTATCAAAACAATTTAATTTCTGGGTAGTTTATAACATTCACATATAAACATCACAAATCATTATATTATAAATAAGCGAATAAGAAATTCTCACAACTTAAATTTTCTTGAAGATCATCTATTACGTATAAATTTAAAGTCAAGAGTCACCAGTTCTTGATGCAATATACAATTTTATTACATTTTGAACTACGAAGCTGTCTTTGTTGTCTGTCTTTACCTACATCTCATTTTTCCTTTGCTTTATATTTGTGTAAATTTTACTATGGAAGTGAATTATTTTTTTACAATATTATTAGTAAATATTTATTTGCTTGTATTCAGGGAAATACCTTTATTTTAAACTAAAATAAATAATATTTATTTTGTAGATTCATAATATTATTTAAAAAGAATATTAAATTAATTTCCGTTGATAAATCATTTCCTTAAAATTGCCCTTTCTTTTCTGAATCTACAATTAGTCTACAAGTCTCTTCTATAAAACAGTTTAGTTATTTAATATTAACTCTTTCTTTTTAAATAATAAATACACGGAAAAAATATTTCACTAAAAATTTTAAAGAAATTACTTAATACCTGACCTGAATCTAGCAAACTTTTACAATGAGATTTATCAACATAAAAATTATTAATTTTAGAAAATTGTGAAATGTCACAATGTTTTAAAAGTCACCAATTGCCAACTGGATTTGTGATAAATCATATTAAACGTAGTGATTATATTCTCTTTGAATCATATAAACTTTAATAAAAAGTAGATCCGACTTCAAAAATTTAAAAAAAAACCCACTTTAACCGCAAAACGACACGAAGTCGGTGATTATGATGATTTTGATGTTGAGACGTCGAAAAATTACGAGTCGACTCAAAAGCTATTATGTGGAAATTATTTTATTTAATCTTTTTTTTTCTCGTTATTTTACCCTTTTGAGTGATGTAAAGAATGTCACAAGTTCAGGGTAACTAATCACTAAAATGTCGTTTAAATAGGTACATCAAAATCTTTATTGCCTATTATACCATTGTTTAATTGATTGATGATTTTACCATGATTTTTTTCGTTAAATTTATATGAATGTATCCTATTTATAATCAGTTCAGTCGTTTATAGTGATTGGTAAACATACATAACAACACCTTGAATAAATAATAATCTGAGTATAATAAAATATGTTCGTTTTATTTTTCTGAACTGAGTTAAAAGACGATACTAAGATACATAAACAGTTAAAATGTTTAAAAATAACGTCCAATTAATTTTTCGTGCGTTTAGTCCATGACAGAATCTGTTTTCGCTTTATGAGTTCCAACAAAATAAATGTACTCTGTCTGTTTATATCACATTTATTCACGGCTCTTTCATTACTAAATTGGCATGAAAGTCTGTCTCGGATTCAACCAAGAATAGAAAGCAAATTTGGGTAGTCTTTATTTAAAATATTTTTATTAAGAAGGAAATTTATGTTTATATTGTTTCTGAGACTCTTATGGCCAATTACTCAAACGCTACTCAATTTTAAGATGTCGTTAAGTCCCGTGGTTTTACAGTCACTATCACTTAAAGTGATAGAGACAGCACGAGACTTAACGACATCTTATTTACGTGGTAGACGGTAGCTGCAGCTATATATCTGGTAACTACAAGCTGTTCCCCGCGACCACACTGGCGTTGATTTTTTTGCACGGAATCATAAAATAAAAGTAGCCTAAGTTACTCCTTATAACATCAGCTATCGGCCAGTGAAAGTGCCAAACAAATCGGTTCACATGTTTTTGAGTGATGAGTGTTCACGCCAAAATATCTCGCAGATGACAGATTTTTTAGGACTTACTTAACATTTATCATTACATTTTGGCCAATTTATATAATATCTTTATGAGTTACAGCTTATGTGTTATTTTGATATATGAGCAATATTATTGTAAAATTTCATTTAAATCCATTCAGTAGTTTTTGCGTGAAAGAGTAACAAACATCCATTAATCCTCACAAGCTTTCACATTTATATTATAAGTAGAATAGTTGTTGCACGAATGGGTCGTCGTAAAATAGCAGTTTAACGCTGCTGTGTTTCGTATGGTGAGTGTAGAGAACCGGGCGCCATTTTTACTGGAAACGAGGCATTCCCTCTTAGTCCTTACGGGTGACAACGCATCTGCATTTTGATTCGTAATCGAGGATAGATGTAGATGTTTATGGGCCACAGCAACCACTTACCATCAGGTGGAGTGTGCTCGTCTGTCACCCTTATCCTATAAAAATATTGAGCATTTGGGCATTACAATGTTAATAAAAGTTAATACTGATTGACGTCTATAGTATGCAGTTTCTGGCGACCAAGCGATGCCATCATCCAAATAAACCTAAATTCACAGACTGGTGAGTACGAATAAAGTTTCTACACGACATCTATGCCAATGATGTGTATTTTTGGCTGCTGAATCTCGTGAGCCATTCCGCACACAGTCCAAACCTTGCACCATGCGATTTCTTTGTATTCTCAAAAATCAACGATTTGATGGGACGTTCGATTTTTATTTTGGAAGTTATCACGACCATTTACTGGCCGTGATAGCTTTCAACCAGCACTTCAGACTTGAACCAGCCTTCATACCAATGAGAATTTGTTTTAAAAAATGGTTTGAACGAACGAAAAGTGTGTGAAACATAATTGAGAATACTTTGAAAAGCAGTAAACATATTATTTCATATATAAATTGTTTAATTTATGAATTACCCAAATTTTTCAGAGTAACCTACGTGGCAAAAGGTTAAAAAAAATTCTGAAAATTACTTAACTGAAAGTAACCTTTCATAAAAGCGCGCAAAGGCCTTTGGTCAAATAACCTTTCATCAAAGGTATGTTACTGTCTTTTAGATTTTACTTTGCGGTTATGACAAAGTAAACATTTCAACAATGAAGTCTACATTCAAATGTGGACTTTTAAATGTAGGATGGCAAAAGTTCGAGGTTTGTCTTTCACCTAAACTGTACCCCGTAGAAAGATATAATTTTCCAGCACCTTTCTAGAAACTGAGAATTTCAATTAAGATTATGACTAATATTGTGAATTTAAATGTTGTGTACTATTAAATCGTGCGCTCAGCGAAATAAAATAATTATCATTACTTAATCTATTATCTAATATCTAAAATTTAGATATTAGATAATAGATTTTAATTCTAAATCATCTATTATTATTGCGTGTAGTGGCGGTGGAAGAATCACCCCATATCGTTCCGTAGGTGCCGCAAGAGGTAAGGAGGGAAAAACATGATAACTACACAAAATAATAAATTGACCGCCTGCCAAACGTGACAACTATGGCCAAATCCCCTATGAGGCAATCAACGGAGGAGCCTATGATCAGAAGTCGAGTTTTATATGCTGTAATGTAGCCATCATACGTGTCGAAATACCATAATATTTAAACATTGAATAAAACTATTTTTACGGATTTTATCGCGTTTAATTAACTTATTTTATATTCCCGACGTTTCGGTTGCTTTCCAGCGACGAAACGGGTACTGAGGTGATTGACGTCCCGATGTCAGAGTTAAACCGGAGTACCTTCAGCTTTTTTAATTAATAATTTTGGTCCGATCTACGCAGAATTAACTAACTGTGTCTTGAAGTTTTGCAGTGGTATGCTTGGGATTATTTTTAATTTTATGAATTACAGGATCCCAAGCAGTTGGTAGTACCCAGCCTCCCTCTCTAACAACAGTTAAATAGTTTAAATATGATATTGGTATTTTGAAGTTATCTGCTACTTTTTGTTTTAATTTTATACGGTTACAGAAGCTATATCAGGGGATAGCCCAGACTTTATCACCTGATTCCAACAGTCCTTTAAAGTCTTCTGTAGGATAAAGTTGTTCTATAATGGGGGTGGATTTGTCATAGTCGCAACGCTTAGGTCGCAGATAGGCGATGGGAGTATCAAACGGTTCCGACTTTTGACGCTGTTCTTCTTTAGCGTTCTGTATATTTCATGACTAGCACAAACAGAAGTTGTACCGCCGTCTTCCGGAATCCATAAAATGTTTCTTTGCAATTTTAGCCTCAGTATATTACGACACTCATCGGACGAAATAGGGTAATCGGTTATCTTACGTCGCAAGTCATTTAAAGCAAAATATGTGATACTGAGTCGTACTTAGTATCACATATTTTGCTTTAAATGGATAGAAAATAATAAAATTATAGTTTGTTTTAAATATTAAATTAAAAATAAATATAATAACTATTAGTTAAGAGTTATTAAAGACTGTAATCTTTATTTATTTTGGTCCTTCGTGAAATAATTTCCTTTATTTTAACCCAATTTTAAGCTCACATCTGCAAAACATTTGTATACGTTTTTAAGCAGGTATATTCCAGATCCTTATAGTAGATACTAATTTTGGATATCATTGTATAATGATGTTTGTAACCCGCTTATACGCGGCTTATACAATAAAAGATTTTAATTCGCTCGCATAATATACTAAAAAGATAGGCTCTGGATACCATAAAACGTTACTATAATATATATATATATATATATTTAAATATACTTAAATTCGCAATAAAAAAATATTGAGGGACTATATTAATCAGGGAAAAAACTATCATATCTCTCAAATTGTACGAAACTGCAAACAGTGTGCAAAATTTCATTGAAATCAGTTCAGAAGTTTTGGTGTTCATCGCGGACGAATAACGTAACACGTAATTTTTATAAATTACTAGCTCGCCAGGCAGACGTTGTTCTGCCCTCTCTGACGACCTTTTGTCCTATAAAAAATTCTTAAACTCGTAATAAAAAATATTGAGGGTCATTTATCGGGATAAAAACTATCCTATCTCTCAGGTTGGACCAAATTGAACAAAGTGTACAAAATTTTATTGAAATCAGTTCAGTAGTTTAGGAGTCCATCGCGGACAAACAACGTGACACGTATTTTTATATATAAAGATATATACTAGCTGACCAGGCAGACGTTGTTCTGCCCTTTCCGACGACCATTTGTTTTCCTAAAAAAACTCCTGAAATTAGCAATAAAAAAATTGAGGGTCACTTATCGGGATAAAAATTATCCTATCTCTCAAGTTGAACCAAACTGCACACAGTGTGCAAAATTTCATTGAAATCAGTTCAGTAGTTTAGGAGTTCATCGCAGACAAACAATGTGACGAATTTTTATATATAAAGAAGATATAAGCGAAATACCACTTGATAAAGAAAGTCAAAACCAATGGATATTTGGTTTTATTCAACATAAAAGATTACATACATTATAAAGACAAAATACATTGACAAGTAATAATATATTAAGGTGACAGGTATCTTCGTTTATAGCAATTATGAATAAGGTTGTATATTATAACAAAGAGGTAAGTATACTACAATCACCCGTCCTTGAAGTTCCAACATAATCGCGCAGATATGATGGAGGTCGTCTGTCACGAGTGGAACGGCGAAGTCCGCTATTTTCTATATCATGCTCTGCACTGTTATTTTGAACATTTCCGGTTTGTTCAGATTGTACAGGTTCTACTGGCTCATTGTTTGTATTCATATCAGGGCAAATATTATTTCCATTATCTTGGCTATTTTCATTTTCCTCTTCACTAATCCGAATCATAGGTAGAGGCGCCAATTGCCTATTTGATACAGTGCATTCTCGGCCATCAGAGAGACGAACATGCGAGTAAGTTGGATTTGCGTGAAGAACTTCTGCTTCTTCAACAAGCGGATCATATTTGGATGTTCTCATATTTTTCTTTATGAGTACAGGTCCAGAGTTTATAAGCCACGTAGGTAAAGATTTTCCATTAGGCGAACGACGTGGATGATTGAACATTCTTTCATGGGGAGTGACGTTTGTACTCGTACATAAAAGCGATCGAAGTGAGTGTAACGCATTGGATAAGACTCTTTCCCAGTTTGAAATGTCCATATTCTTTGAACGAAGACTGAGTTGTATAGCTCTCCATAATGTGCCATTAAGTCTTTCAACTTGGCCATTTCCTTGAGGATTGTAAGGTGTGGTTCTGCTTGTAGCTATTCCAAGTGGTGTTAGAAAATTTTTGAGCTCTTCTGATAAAAAAGCCGTACCTCGGTCGGAATGTACGTATAATGGAAATCCGAAAGTATGAAAAAGATCTTTCAAACATCGTATTACTGTAGCCGCCGATAAATCACTGCAGGGATACGCAAACGGAAACCTCGAGTACTCGTCTATAATTGTCAGTAGGTATCGGTTTTGAGTATTCGATGGGAGTGGGCCTTTAAAATCAATATTTATTCTCTCGAATGGAGCAATAGCTTTTATCAACTGGCCTTTTGATTGACAGAACCGTGGTTTTATTTCAGCACATACCTTACAAGATGCTGTCATTAATCTTATTTCTTCAACAGAATATGGAAGATTCTTTGATCTTATCCAATGTACCATTCTGGTAACACCAGGATGACATAGTTGGTCATGTAGTTCATACAGCTTATTTGGATTCATGAAAGCACATACTCTTGATAATGCATCAGCTACAGTATTTTGTCGTCCTGGACGATAAATTATGTCGTATTTGTAGCAAGACAGTTCTAAGCGCCACCGTTCGATTTTTTCATTTTTTATTTTGCTTGAATGTTTTTGATTGAACATAAAAGCAACAGACTGCTGATCGGTTATCAAAATAAAATTTCTTCCAATAAGATAGTGGCGCCATTTACGAAGTGCTTCCACAATTGCGCTTGCTTCTTTTTCTATAGATGAATGGCCGCGTTCAGTTTTCGACAAAGTTCTTGAAAGAAAAGCTACAGGGCGACCATTTTGAGAAAGGGTTGCAGCTATTGAGTGCTCGGATGCATCGGTTTCTACTGTAAAAGTTTCATCATTGTCAATAGCTGTCAGGGACGCTTTGGCTATTTCCTGTTTTAAAATTTTAAAACAGTTTATGGCTTCTTGGCTAAGTGGAAATCGTGTGTTATCAATCAAAGGCTTAATAAGGTATGAAAAGTTGTAAATCCACTTCGAATAGTGAGCTAACATACCCAAAGTACGTCTTAATGAGGCTGCATCTGTTGGAGTAGGGAGATCCAATAGTGGTTTTAATCGTTCTTTGTCTGGCTTGATAACGTTGTTCTCAATGGAATATCCTAATAGACTTATACTTTTTGATCCAAAAGTGCATTTCTTCTCATTTAACGTAAGTTTGTATTTCTTTACAGCATTCATAAATTGCTGCAAGTTTTTATCGTGTTCGTCTCTATTTTTGCCACATACAGTCACGTCATCTAAATAACAGAAGGTGCCTCTTAGATTTTCAGTCTCAATTATGAACTGTAGCGTTCTCTGAAACGCAGCCACGCCATTAGTGACTCCAAATGGTATACGAGTAAATTGATATAGGGCCCCACATGCTTCAAATGCTGTATATTTTCGTTCAGTCTCTAAAATCGGCACTTGGTGGTAAGCGCTTTTTAAATCAATTTGGCTGAAATAGTTGTATTTTGCAACGTTGGAAACCATAGATTCAATGTTGGGTAGTGGATACGCATCGAGTTCAGTGAATCTATTAATTGTTAAGGAATAATCAATGACAAGACGTTTTCGATGTGTAGTGCCTCCTGTTACTAGTACTTGCGCTCGCCAAGGAGAGTTACTTGGTTCAATCACTCCATCCTTCAACAATTTAGAAACTTCTCCTCTAATAAATTGTTCATCAATTTTTGTATAACGCCTTGACTTTATTGCAATTGGCTTTATGTTTGGAGAAAGGTTCGTAAACAACGATACAGGAGGTACTGACGCTTCCATAACACATATTTTTAAGGTATCCCTTGAACCCCCAAAGTTGAATTCTAATGTCTTATGACTTTTCAATAAATCATGTCCTAGGATAACATCTGCACATAGGTTATTAACAATTAGTAAAGGTTGATGTGAATATGTATGCTTGTCTAAATTTATCGTTGCATATGTAATGCCTTCTACAAAAGAAATATGACTAAGGGAAGCCAAAGATATAGCTTGCTTATGAGGTCTCATCTTTAAGTTCATATTTTGGGCTAATGTCTTATTTATAAAACTGACAGAACTTCCGGTGTCAATCAAAGCTTCAGCGTGGAATTCATTAATCATAATAGGAACTGTCGCTTTGCTTAAGCTAGATGGAGATGCAGCAGATATACATTTGGTTTTAATAACATCCGCAACTTCACTGTCTACAGCATTTACAGTTGGTCTACCACTTTTGCAAACAGTAGCGAAGTGACCTTTCTTTGAACATAATTGACATATTGCGTTAAAAGCAGGGCATTTTATGCGTTGATGTAGATTTTTACTACCACAAAAAAAACATCGCTTGCGTTGACTTGCTGCAATGGCATTGCTATATTTCTCCGTACTACTTTCTGGTTTCTCATTGTAAGTATCAGTTACAGCATGTAATTGCATTTGATAATTATTGCAGTTTGTATAAGTTAAAGAATTTTTTTCAGCAGTTTCTAAAGACGTAGCTTGATTTTGGGCTTCCTCCAATGTCAAAGTTATGTTTTCTAAAAGCCTTTGTCGTATCTTCTGACTTGCGATACCAGATATGAAGGCATCACGAATATAGTCATTCTTATTTTGCTCCGCCGTTACGTTTTTGAAATTACAGTCGTATGCTAATTGCCTGAGAGCTCGAATATATTCAGTAATAGACTCCTCGGGCTTTTGTTTTCTGGTTGCTAGAGTATATCGTGCATGTATTTCATTTTTAGCTTTTATATAAATGCTATCAAGCAATTGAATGGCAGTCGCATAAGAAGAACAGTCACGTATTAGTGAATAGACTGTCGGCGACAGATGGTTGATGAGCAATTTTAACTTAGTTGAATCAGAAATCTGATTTGATTGTTCGTGGCATAAAAAATTTGAAAACGTGTACCGCCAGTGACTCCATTTTAGATCTGCTGCCGGTGTATCAGGCTCGACGTCAAACCGGTCTGGTCGAAGAAATCGCGACATCGTGTTTATTTCCGAAGAAGAACAGCTTGTATCGTTTATCGACATTTTAAAACAATTATGTTGAATAAATTGATAAAGAAAGTCAAAACCAATGGATATTTGGTTTTATTCAACATAAAAGATTACATACATTATAAAGACAAAATACATTGACAAGTAATAATATATTAAGGTGACAGGTATCTTCGTTTATAGCAATTATGAATAAGGTTGTATATTATAACAAAGAGGTAAGTATACTACACCACTGATGACGATTGACTTGAAATTTAGTATAGTTATTCATTTTGCAATGTAGACGCTCACTATGAACGGATTTTACGATAGTCCTATCAAAAAAATTAACAGGTTCCGCAATAAAATATAGTGCGTCAAGCAAAGACATTTAAGTAGGTAGTAGTAATATATATTTTAAATCTCTTCGGCGTCAAGCGAAGCGAGTGGGTATCAGCACAGAATAAATAATAGTTAAAAGGTATCAGCTAGTTATGATAAATAACACTAAATATCTACAATAAACACATCCTATCGTAAACATATCATACCTTCATTGTTTTATACGTCTTTCCATTAAACAATTATAGCCTCAGAAAATAAATAAAGCGAATAGAAAATAAAATGATAAAGGATCACAATCTGTCAAATACACTAACACTGTGAGTCAACTTATGTCAAAACTAGTTGTTTTTTTATTGTAATTTGCAGATTTTATAGCTTATATAGCTATAGCTAATTATTGTTTGACAGTATTTTATTATTAATTAAACTCCTTTAAACTGTATTGCTGTGTGTAACGCATTCGTATATTTTTATTTTATTGGTTTTTGCTTTTGGTTATTTACATACACTTATTTATTTTGGTAAACGGTTTAATCTAAAAAGAAACTATATTTTTGTGACTGCTGGTAAGAAAAAGGCGCAGGACTCATTTCATTAATAAAGACGGTATAATAGATTAGAGAGAACTCCAATCTGTTCTAGTGGGACATCTACTTCGTTAGAATTGTTCTTTTATTAATTATTCTCACATACTTTCATAACCAACCTGTATAATCAATTACTACAGCTCTTCCCTAAATTTTTAATTAAATTTATACGTGGTAGAGCCATGCTGCAGCTATATTAGTAGTATATTTGTAGCACGAATGGGTCGGCTCGCCCGGGGAAGGGCCACGCTCTCACAGAATGCCAGCGTAAAATATCAGCTTAACACTCCTGTGTTTCGTATGGTGAGTGTAGAGAACCGGATACCCTTTTACTGGAAAAGAGGCATTCCATCTTAGTCCTCACGGGTGACAACGCATCTGCATTTTGATTCGCATACGAGGATAATTATAGATGTCTATGGGCTACAGCAACCACTTACCATCAGGTGGACTGTGTACTCGTTTGTCACCCTATCCTATAAAAAAAATTAGTATGTCTTAGTAAGAATAAGCGTTTGGCGTTTGGATTGCCAGTGGTGGCCAACTTTCCATATTCGATCATTATCCACTTGAGTCACTGGCAGATTTCATTCACTAGCCAGCACCTCACATCAAATATGATATTCGCATCATCGCAATGTCAGATCCATAGATGTGACGGTGCAGCACAGTACAATGCAGTACAGTCTCAACATGAGCTTTGCAGTTAAAAAAGCGGTCAGGCACTATGAGCCAGTTATAGTTTCATAAATCTAAGAGACGTCTGATAGTACGTTTATCTTATCACGGTCTTAGCTCCAGTAGACGTCTAATAAACGTGCACTAAATAATAAAATTTACTAAGATGTCGTTTTATATTTAAAACCATTTCTTACTACACGATTCTGTTCTTGGGTAATTATTTGTAACTAAAAATTAACACCTATTACTTCTAAACTCATAAACAACTTTATGTTGCTAAAACCTTGACGAAACTCTCCATGAACGTGACAAAGCGACCGTAGTATTCAGGTTGTCTAGGCCATGCATACACACACTGCTTTTCATTAGATTTAAATTACATATTCATGAATTATCTGCCAACGTTTGAGGCTGCACTTATAAAATAAGTGCAAGTGTAATAATTTTTTTCTTGTAAATAGCGTTCTTCCTGTAAAAGTGATAACGATTAAAAGAAGTCGTTATCAGATCTTAAACTATTTTAATCTTGGAACTCATATGATCTGAAACCTTAAAGCAATTTATTAGACTAAGATCCAGCGTAATGAGCGTTGAGAGTGTTTAATCTGTCAGGACTAACGTTTACTATCACGAGCGATTTTTTCGAACCGACACGACTAGGAATTTTAAAGAAAAGAGCATACTTACGAGTATTTTTAAAAAGCCGGCAAAATACCAGCTATTCCTCTGGTATTATATTAGTTCATGGTTGACAGTAGATACTTGCATTAGATACTTAGATCAGTGTTTCGCTCATTATACAGAAGAGTCTACAACACGAAGAGTGTTGAGTGTATAAAAAATCAACAATTTGAGTAAACATTTTAATTCAATAACTCTAATTATTCTTTCAATTCTTGCCAACTTCTTTATGAAATATAAACTCAAGATAGCAAATGGAATGTCGTCTAAATGAAAAGTTATATTAAATTTTTTTAAGAAATTGCTTTCATATAACCATAACGTGATAAACGTAAAATAATATCACACGTAGGGCCAACTGTATAAATTTATCAGAAAACAAACAAATAGATCCGATTCATTAGCTCTATAAGGTAACCACGCTAATCGGGACAAGTTCTCTGTTTGTACTTGATATTAAAGTTAAAGGCAATAGATACGAGGTGAAGGGAACGGTTTAAAAATAACATGTTAATAACCCGCATGAATATTAGCATAACATTAACGAGAATCTGCGCGACCGTGAATTTGTTAGTTAACATATACTTTAATATGCGACCTACTTTCACAGGTGTTTTAGGTTGTACATGAGTCAATTTGGAAAAATTCGCTGTTATGTATATTATATATAAATTGAGTCAATTTATTTAAATTTTGGTTACTAGAACACCAAATGAAATAATTTACTACTTTTAAATACTTTGCACCTGTGCTCGAGGCTGGTAAGATTGGTTCTAACCATATTGATACCATCAACAAGCCTCTTAACACGGCTGTCCATTAAGTCCATAGCCGCTAGGTGGGTTTTTGCAGCACCAGATCATATGTATGACAGTAATGCATCTTGCACGACCTGACGTACGTTTTATGTAGTGTAAGAAACTGTAACGGCGTGAAATATTGCCGCACCTATAAAGGAGACCTAAAATCCTTTAGTCTAGGGTCAAGCAGCTTTCTATGGACTAATTGACCGCCCAAACTTCAGGTTTGAAGAAACCTCAACCCTAAGCAATTGAAGGCGGTCGGTGAATTCCAATGGCACATTTCGGAAAGAAGGAACCAAGGTGAGTTAGCTCCTTTTTGCGGTTTACTTTTATTAAAAGAATACCTATGTATTTTTGGCAGTTGAAGTCAAGTTTATTCTTCATAGTCGAGCACATAAAATTGCAATATCCACCATGGCAGGTATCCACCCAGGATACCTGCCGGCACCAACAAAATTGCTGATGTTGGTTGCTCAGGGTCAGGTTGCTTAGCCCCTGAGCTCCCACAGTTCCAGTATGTTAATTTTTTAAAACGCATAATCGGTAAAATTACTACAACGCTTACAAATCAATAACATAATAACACAACAATCATAAATATGTCTAACGTTCAATAAAATAATCTAATATGTCTTATAATAACAGCCCTTTAACAACACAACCGAATTGTGACCGAATTATAAATTATAAAACATTGACACAAGATATTGCGCTTTGTAAATCAAATATTTATTATTGGCAAACATGCTAAATTGAAGATTTTTTTATAGGTTAAGGGTGACAAACGAGCATACAGTCCACATGATGGTAATATGTAGCTGTGGCCCATAGACATCTAGATCTATCCTCGATTACGAATCAAAATGCAGATGCGTTGTCACCCGTGAGGACTAAGATGGAAAGCCTTGTTTCCATTAAAAGGGGTCTCTGTTTCTCAACACAGCAGCGTTAAGCTGCTATTTTACACTGGTATTCTGTGAAAGCATGGTACTTCCCCGATCGAGCCGACCCATTCGTGCTACAACTATACCAGTAATATAGCTGAAGCATGGCTTTACCACGTAAAAGATATAGGGAAGATGGGCTAAATTAAGAGTAACTAACTGAGCGTGTGTGCGTAGGAATATGAATGTAAAGGAGTTGAGAGAGGTGTGTGAGGATCATCATAAAAGTCCGTAGTCTCCGCCTTCCTGTCTGGGTGATTTATGTTATGTAATTACAATATGATTACATGAATTTGTCACAAATTGGATATGATCGATATCCGATTATAGGTTTTCGAAACGCATCTCTGTTCATCAATTGATTATTGGATATACGTTACGTAAATACATGCTCCTCTTTCTCCAAACATCTTCAGCAAAACTATACCCGTAAAATTCTACGGCCGGATATAGGTCTCTCTAGTTATACAGAGGATCAGCCTTTCACGCTTGACAGACCGTAAGACCAGACGTCTGGAACCTTTGCCGCTCGTCGGCGGTCTAGGCTTTTGCGTCGGACGTAAACGATATAGTTTTGCCGTCATGCCGAATGGCTAGCGGTATTATAAGACCCCTAGAAACGTAATTATAATTATAATATAATTGGGTGATCTAATTACGTTTATAGGGGTAAGTCGGCGTAAGAGAGTCTATCAGGATTCTCTTACGCTGCCACCACTTGGCAGTATAAGCAGCCTTAAAAAGAAGCATTAAAAAAAATATTGTTTCCAATACTTCATTGACAACAATAATTTACTTGTGACACTGCGACTGCCTCATTGGTCTAAATCGTAAAATAATTAAAAAAATAAAATATGTAAATAAATAATAATTTCTATTATTATTATATTATGTATCTAATAATATATAAGTCATGAGGTTCCGGGTCGGAATAAAATCTATTATTGGTTTTTTTCCGTCAAGCTCTCATTAGCAGCCTGAAGTCAGAAAGTTAGCGGTGTTTCACCCCCGTGCCACGGAAAGTACGCAAAGCCGTTGGTCCTCCTCCTGATTTTTCTCCAATCATTTCAATTAACCGTCCCATCGGATTGTAAGAGTGACGAAATGGAAAGTGCGCCTGTGCATGCGCATACACTCTTGCTCTATAAATCCTGACCAGCAATCGCCTCCTAAACGCCACTTTAAATTTATAGCAATGTTACAATCTTGCAGCTGCTATAAAATAGGGCCAAATTGAGTCCCAAAGCTATCCTTGAAGACACTGGGAGGGAGTACCGAAAAAGGGACGGTCCCGTTTAAAATGGGACATTAAATACACCTCACACTTTGTTATTAGTTCTTTGAGATGACAACGCATCTGTGGCGTCTGTTTGAAGTTAGTTAATTACAAGCGTATGTAAGTAATTACTCCAAATGTCATTCACAACAAAATTATTATGCGCAGTATCATCTTAGTAGTCTGTAAACTTATTAAAAAAAAGTTTTGCGCAATAGTTTACTTCCGATAATATTCAAAAGTTCAAAACACCGTGGTGTGGTCGTAATATTTTTGGCACTATTTTGTTTAACGATGTAATATTATCAATATTATTAGTAATAGAAAGTAAATTTAAGCAATGAATAAAAAATTATAAAGCGGATTATATGTGCATATCTCAGTAGCAAGAATTTTAACGACTGATTCTAAATTGAAATCCAAGGTTTCTAAAATTATGAATACTTGTTATTAAATACGAAATAAGTAAGAGATTGTATGTAAGCGACAACAAAGTCCGAAAACAGTGACTGATAAACGCTAATATTATTTATCATTTTTTAACGAGAAGTCTGATATTGCATGAGCGACCTAATTTCTGCTAAGTAACAACATTATGCCTCACTTAATATTCTATATTTCATGTTTAACTTTATTTTGTAACATAACGAAACTAAGGCTATCTAAATGTACATAACTTCACGAACAAAACATTTTATGAGTCTATAATTATTTATTTTTGCCCAGCTGCTCCACAGCTTGTTGGCTAGAATACAAAAAAAAACACAAATAATGAAAACTTAATAACCTTGCCCAAATTGCAGAATTAAAACTCGCACACGACGGTACGTACTACGACCTACACTCTAGCCATTAAGCTATTGGGAAAATAAATTCTGTGGCAAAATTAAGTCAGTTGAAAAGTCAAGTTTGTAGCTTTATGCGTGAAAACACGCGAATAATCATAGACTTAGAATATACTGTACGCCAGTACAATATATTATAAGTATGGGGGAAAAACTAATTTTCTCATAAATTAGACCTAGCTCGATCAAATATTTAATTAGTTCGTGGAATAATTTTCCTCTATAAGATATTCTTTCTTAGTAATCACTGATCGACATTAATAATATCAAACATTAAATTCGTAAAATACGAAGTATTTATTATTGGCCAAAATATGTGTAGATTTGTGGTTATAATTAGGATATAAAATAAATGAATAGAACAATTAAGTAGTGTGTTTTATGAATATTTAAAAGGAACTTTATTCTTAATTTCAAGTGTGTTAAATAAATATTTGATAAAAGGTCTAGATGGGTTTCCCAAATAGAGGTAATAGACAATAAAAATTCTTACAATAAAAAGTAATCTAGTAATACTTTCTATTCTATTCCATTTATTTATTTACCTCCTTCATTATCCTCTTCATCCCATAGGTTTGCAACATATCATTGATATTCAGAAGAAACAGTGTTGGTGATAGCACGCAGCCTTGTGGAACACCCGCATTAATAGGCTTGTAATCGGAGCATGCACATTCTACTACGAGCATAATGCTTCGATCTGTAAGAAAACTGGTGATCCGATTGCATATTTTCCCAGGAAGCCAATAGAAAGAAACCTTCAAAAGAAGTGCTTTGTGCCAAACCCGATTGAAGGCTTACGCAATGACCAAACTAACTCCCGGGTGGAATCTGCTATAGCAAGGAATCTATAGCCACTTGCACGTGGTGAATAAGTCGGTCTGTTGCGGCATTACCGTTATGGAACCTATACAGACACCCGTAGACGCGCGGATGGTCGTCGCTATCTACGCGTAGCCAAAGGATGGATAGGTCTGAACCTTCAAGACTGCCGAGGCATCGAGAATAGATGTCTTTTCTGACGTATACGCAAGCTCCAGCCCGAGGCACATAGGAGTGTTCTAATTTGTACCCCGGGTAGCAGAGCAGAGATATGAAGTATCAGCCAACGTCGACGTCTAAATATGGTAGTGGATCTCGTTTAGATTTGAGTAAAGTTCCCTGATGTTTCAGAAATTCACGGATAGCGTGTCAACATGGTAATTCCGTTACCATGTTGACGGGGAGAGGATATTGGGCCGCCGGCCACCTGCACTCACCAGACTAAACGTTTGTTTAAAAATTTTATGATATTTAAGTTTCTAGTTTTAGTTTTTTTTTTTAATTATTATTATAGTTTTTAGTATTGTAGATAAAAATAAGTATTATGTACAGAAATCAACTTATAAGAAAAAAGATATGTCTAAGACCTCTGTTGAAATAAAAAAAAAATTGTTGTTTGTTAACATACCACGCATCCGAATCAAATGGTTTGCGTCGTTGTTTATAATGTGGTCAGCAAATTAATGGAATAAATTGCCAGCATCTATCATTCCACCCGATTACAATGTAGGTGTATTCAAAGCAAGTTTAAATAGACTTTTAATCTAGTCAGTGACTTTTCCATCTTCGACTGCATTACATTACTACTTACTATTAGGTTGATTAGTAATCAAGTACTTGTTTATAACAGTTTAAAAATAAACTTCGGAGGAATAATCACAATTTTAATATCTTTTTATACGATAAGGGTTACTAACGAGCACACAGTCAACCCGATGGTAAGTGGATGCTGTGGCCCATAGACATCTACATCTATCCTCGATTACGAATTATATGCAGATGTGTTATCGTCCGTGAGGACTAAGATAAAATGCCTCGTATCCAGTAAAAAAGGCCTCTGGTTCTCTGCCCTCACCATACGAAACACAGCAGCGTTGAGCTGCTATTTCACGCTGATATTCTGTGAGTGCGTGGTTCCTCCCCGATCGAGCCGACCCATTTGTGCTACAACTACACTACTAATATATCTGCAGCATGGCTCTACCATGTAAAAATCATTATTTATAAAATTTGCGTAATTAACAGTTATATTAAATTCATTACCGTCATGCAATGTTATGATGCACGTGATTATTTGATACTAATTATTCCACTTAAAACAATATAATAAGGCAAAATTTGCTTCAAGTGCGTTTGATTATTTATATCTGATTAGTGACTTGTTATGTAGTGTGCCGTATTTTTATTGTAAAATGTTATATGCCTATTAAAGAAAATAGAGCTAGTTAAGCTATCGATTTGTGATGCTAACAAGGCCATAGTAAGATCCTATATATATTGTGATATATTTATTTACGTGAAATCTCTAGCATTAATTCATTTAGTGGATCACCATATATTCCTTGTTTACTTAAACACGCAATCTTCATTCTATTAAATCGTAACACAAGCAGATAAGGTTTATTATTGTGCATTACAAAGTTTTCAACATGCTAGATGGAATTTTGACGATGTGTTAGAAAAATAGACAAAGCAGATAATGCAATTACTGACGAGTGTAAGGCTTCGAAGAGTTGGATGTCAGTACGGTATCGACATTCAAGTAGCAGAGTTCAAAAATGGCACAAGGTACGCGATATGTTAAGTTATTTATTATTTTAATTGTAAAATGTTTGAAATAAACACCGATCTTGCATCGGCTGTGCATTCATACGTGTACGACGTACTATTAAAGATAATTTTATTTCCGTAGCGCATTTATATCACACATTGTGACAGTATTTAATATGTATGCATGCGATTTACTTGACCATATTTAATTTATAAGTTATTATTACAATATGTGTTTGTTGGTTGATAAGTATGCGAATTTTTTAAATTATATATTGAAGATAGTCGGAATATTATCGGAATTTATAAAATTGTACAATATTCCCCACTACAAGTTTTAAAGTTAAAAAAACCTTTTTATTAAGCACCTTTTAATGCATGTATTCCTTGTTTAATTTTTATATCTCTGCCTACATCAATTTTCACTATATACACGTCAATATCTTGTAATATTATGATGAAAAGCGAGCTAGTATTCCTTACTTTAACTCACCTTAAATTACTACTGCAGTTCATGGACATCTGAAACCAATTAAAAAACAATTCCCTAATCTACTTGGCAACAGAAATAGGTAAGAGGTCGATGAATGATACACCGACACAATTTTCCATTTATTCCAAAATTTTCTTTATTTAAATAAATGTAAAAGAAAGGATGTATACTTCGCCAGGTAACTATATATATGCGATCCATGCGACGGCTTATCGTTTTAGTGAGATTCACCGCCTGCGGGCTAGGATCAATGAAAGACATGTAAATCTGTTAAATCCGATAGGAAGTCTAAATGACGGAATGTAAGCATTGTTTGACAACGTAAGCTAAATAGTGGTACATCTATCGAT